>BSBM01000724.1:0-52500 GCA_027924585.1 Larix kaempferi | reverse complement strand
TATAATGGTGATGATGATGATGATGAAGACAACGACGATGATGATGATGAGGATGATGATGATGATTATGATGATGATAATGGTGGTGGTGGTGGTGGTGATGACGACGACAACGATGATGATGAAGATGATGGCGATGATGATGATGATGATGATGAAGATGATGATGATGATTATGAAGATGTTGTTGATGATGATGATGAGGATGAGGAAGAGGGTGATGACGATGACGACAATGATGATGATGAAGGTGATGACGATGATGATGATGATGATGATGATGAAGATGATGAGGATAATGGTAATAACGAAGAAGAAGATGATGATGATGATGAAGATGAAGATGATGATGAGGATAATGGTAATGACGAAGAAGATGATGATGATGATGAACACCATGAAAATGGTCATGATGACGATGATGATGATGATGATGATGATTATGGTGATGATGAAGATCATGATGAAGGTGATGATGATGATGATGATGATGATGATGATAATGATGATGAAGATGACGACAACGATGATGATGATGATGATGATTAAAATGATGATGATGAAGATGATGATGAGGAGGAAGATGAGGACGATGAGGATGATGAGGATGATGATGAATATGATGATGATGATGATGATGATGAAGATGAAGTGATGATAATGAATACCATGAAGAGGATGGTGATGACAACCACAACGATGATGATGATGATGATGATGTTGATGAAGAAGAAGATGGTGATGATGAAGATGTTGACGAAGATGATGATGATGATGATGATGAAGATGATGATGATGATGATGATTGTGGTGGTGGTGATGACGAAGACAACAATGATGATGAAGATGTTGATGATGATGATGGTGATGACAATGATGATGATGATGAGGAATATGATGATGATGATGATGATGAAGATAAAGATGATGATGATGATGAAGACCATGAAGATGGTGATGATGACGACGACGATGATGATGATGATGATGATGATGAAGATTATGATGAAGATGTTGTTGCTGTTGATGATGATGAAGACCATGAATATAATGGTGATGACGAGGACAATGATGATGATGACGAAAAACATGAATCTTACCTATCCAATGCACTTGTTGATCACTTGGTGTATGGGTGAGTGAGGCTCGGTTGGTTGGGTGAAAATAGAACAACTCCGCCCTATTTTTTTAATTAGCTTAACAGAAGCGCGTGCGCACTTTTGAGCGCGTGCGCACTTTTGAGCGCGTGCGCGTTATTGAGCGCGCACATGCCCCAGTTTGGTACTGCACCTAACAACGCACGCGTGCATTCTTAGACATGTGCGTGCATCTATTTTTTTCCCCGCTAACGAAGCCCCGTTGCAACACTTTTGGGGAGCATCTTTGTGCGCCCACCCATTATTACAAAACACAAACTATGCAAAAATAAATTTCTCACAGGGTTAATTAAATCCATCTATTTGGACCTTGGTCATTAGTTGTGGAGATTTCTCATCCTTGTTCTAAATATTTGTCCTTATTCTTTTTCCTTAACCTAAGTACTCACTTGAAAGAAAAACCAATCGGAAAGTACGTGCAAATAGACGATGTGGTTGAATCGAAAAGGAATTAGAAATGACAACGTCAACACATTAGGACAGTTGATCTAAAATAAATTTAATTTTAATTCAAATTCTTGTTCATGACGATGATGATATTTTAAAATCAAGGATAAAGTTTCTATGATCAAGGTCTTTTAAAACTCTCTTGGTATACATACAGGATTGCCGCACTCACTCTTTATGGTTTTTCCTCATAGTATGTCTTGATTTAGTGGGTTAATTTGCTCCTTGAATGTTAATCTTGATCTTGATTCAAAGATATCCAAATTTGAGAGTTTGCTCTCTCTTAATGCCCAGGTTCAAAGATTGTTTCTACATATCTGAAATATAACCTTATTTGTAAGGCTCGACTATTTCATGGCTTATTGTCTTATTGATAATGCAAATAAGTCCACATTTCTTAGGTTGCCATGGGTGCCTATAGGTTCTATTAGCTGTTACATAAAACTTTTATCCTCGTTTAAAGGTAAGGTTTATTATGGTTATAGATGTTTAAAAATATTATCCTAGATTTTGAGTGAGTGTTTTTGAACAGATCAATCAGATTAACTTGCGTGTAATAAGTGCACATACCAGATTCATCTCATATAGTAACAATGGTTACATAAACCCTGCATACGATTAAATTTGCAAAATATGAGTATTTATTTATTAGAATCAGTACACAACGATATGAGCAACATAGAAATTTACAGGAAGAGGAAGCCGACAGAGTGAGTGGCATATTCAGCTGACTTCAGGTCGCTGTGAATCTCATAAAAACAACACAACACATTCAACCAGGAAAGCGAAGAAGATACAACAATATTTTAAATTCAGCAAGAGTGCGATTGTAGTGCTCTTCTAAAATAGATGGTGATGCTTTTTGCCATCCGTTTCTTTTTCTTCTTCTTTGGATCCCTTCTTCTCGTGATGCTCATGGAAGGCGTAACCCCCTTCTCCCACTGCAGCTGTTGCAGCAACCTCCTCCTCGATCTTGTGCCTTCGAGCGTTCTCTGGATCCTTCTTTTCTGCGTGCTTCTCGTGCTGCACATCATCATTACAACAATTACTCACAATTCACCACTCTTGTTTATACTTTTTCCAATAAAAAATCAATTGACGTTATCACACAGGGTTAGCATGTATAAGCGTGATATTCCGTATGATGAGAACAATATATTATTGAAAATAAGAAGAGATAGGTTATATGGATAGTACCAACGCAAATCCTCCGGTACCAACTGCTCCGACTCCACCCAGCTCCCCCATATGCTTGTGATGCTTCTCCTCCTTCATTGCCTTGGCATTTTCATCCCCCGCACTCTGGCCTGGCACCTGCTCATCACTATCTTCCTTGCGGTGGAACAGATGGTGCTGTTGTTTTTCCTCAGACATCTTCTCCAAACAAAGATTTCAAAAACAGAGTAGAGACTAGACCGACCTCACAATTCTTCTTAAAATAAATGGAAATGGAAATGGCTTAGCAGATGAGAAAAATGAGATACATGGGGGTTGTTTATATAGCTGAAGCTCACGCGGTAAGTTGAAGGCGACTTCACTAGGCGGTGCCTTGTCCCATCATCAGTTTTCTATTTTCCAACACTCTCTGCCAATTAAATTTGTAATGTTACCTTATTCAAATCTTAACTTGAGTTTATTGCTATTAATTGAATTCAATAATCTATTCCAGGACGAAATATTCCAGGGTGATGTGGTGTAAGAGAGGGATCGAGGACGAAATATTAGTAAATGGTTTCGTTAGTCGTAACGTCCGTCGTCGTCTGGCCGGAGTATGGTTTTGATTGGTGCGACTTAATAAGCGGACAATATTTTTTCATCTTCATTTAAAAATATTAAAAAAATAAAGTTTTTAAAAGGTAAGATTCTTATTAAAATCAATTAAAATTATGATTTCCAAACAACATTTTTATTTAATTTTAAAATGTAAAAAAATCAGATTCATGGACTTATTATATTACTCAATTTTAAAATTTTAAATTGATTGAAGTGATTGTCTTACAAATCCCAATCCAGCGAGCGACGTAGACTGGTAACGAATATCATGGCTGCGAAATAAATGAAACATACTCCTTTCCAGATGGTTGGTGGAGAAGAAAAGTAGGGCAAGAAGACGTGAGATACACAAATCAAATGCATGGTTAAACCTAGAAGACGTGAGGTACACACAAGCATAATAGCATTACAAAATCCCACCAAATATGAATGCGTTAAAATCTTTATCAAAATGCCATCATTAAAATCTGATCCCTATCCCTATCTCTTTCCGAAATACTTCAAAACTAGTTGTTCCGGCACTTATTTGATTTAGTTTTCCATATTCGTCTTTTACTCCATTGCCACTTTTACTCGAGCGCCACATATTTTCACACATGCAATGTAAATTCTAACATTTTAGCTATTTTTTCTTTGAGAATTCCAAGCAATGGATCATATATATTGGAGGCCATTTTACTCAAAACATTGCATAATTTTGTATATCTTTAATTCTAATTTTGCATAATTCTAATTTTGTATATAATTTAAAGAAAGTTAGAATGGTATTAAGCAAAAGGAAAGTGAAATCTGATTGGATATCTTGTATAAATGATCGATAATGTGACTATCGAGGACAAAAGAATCTGAATTTTGAAGGAGTTTTGGGACACCATTCAATCTATCCTCATCCAAATTGATGTATAAACCAGCATAGATCCATCTTAAACCTGTATCTATCAAGCATCAAGAGGGATCTAATTTATTGAGGTGTATTTCTTTTTTTAAATTTAAACTCAAGAAATTTGATCTCTCTTGATTGATAGATGAGGGTTTAAGTTTTAAGTTTTTTATATTATAAACTAACATCTATTTTTTAATTACTTTTCATAATATTTTATTTTATGAACCAACATGGATTTTTTTTATAAATACTTTCCATAATTTTTTATTTTATGAGCCGACATGAATTTTTTTAATTATTTTGTTACAAACGTTACATCAAGTTACAACATCTTAATTTAAAATGGATCTATGCTGGTCAAATATTCTAACCCACAACATGCACATAATTAGAATAACATCAAATGTATATTTGCTTAGCACACCATAAAAATAATAATCAAGCTAAAAGATAATCATTTTTATCGTATGTGAAATGAATTTCAGAAATAAGTAGATATAATGCTTGGAAAATACATCTATCATAAGTTTTTTGGATGAAAATGAGAACTTCTTCATGTATTATTCCAAGTTTTCATGCATTTAGTGATCAAATAATCTAATTGATCCTTAAGAGAAGAACTATAAAGAGAGTTAATGATCATAGGAAAGAACGATAAAGAGAATTAATGTTCATAGGAACCATAGGAAATGTGGTAAGGCCCATGAATTAACCCATAAAGAGACGTGAAGGAAAACATATTGTATGTTGGAATCTCAACTAATAAGCCTAATAAGAATAAAAAAACTATAGAAAGTTGAAAACCTTTTCACAAGTTTTTATCCTATGTGCAAAAAGAAGTATGTTAAAAACCATTTTACTCTTAACATGTGTTTATAAAGAACTATGTTAAAACTCATTTTACTTTTTAACATGTGCTTATAAATAATGTAGTGGTATTCAATGAATATCATACTAAAAACTATTTTTTGAGGATGGTTGTACATGAGAATAACAATGAAATGTGGCAATAAAATATTTGGTCTTTAACATGTGTTTGTATCAATAATGTAGTGGTATGATGAATATCATACTAAAAACTATTTTTTAAGGGTGATTGTATTTGAGAATAACAATGAAATGTGGTAATCAAATATTTGGTATTTAATATGTGTTTATAAATAATGTAGTGGTATGATGAATATCATACTAAAAACTATTTTTTAAGGGTGGTTGTACATGAGAATAACAATGAAATGTGGCAATCAAATATTTGGACCAACTTTTTTAGTGCAAATTAAAAGTTCATAGTATGATGTATAAAGGCAACTTCTTATAGGGATGTTTAGATTACATCATAGGCCTGGTTTCCCATTTAATCATCAAAATATCTTAATTTTGTCTTCATATGGAGGACGTCCGTACATGGAAAAACTATAGGAATTTTGAAGACCTTTTCATAAGCTTTTATCATATGTGCAAAAAGAAGTATGTTAAAAACCATTTCGCTATTAACATGTTTTATAAACAATGTAGTGGTATGATGAATATCATGCTAAAAATATTTTTTAGGGTGGTTGTACATGGGAGTAACAATTAAAGGTAGCAATCAAATATTTGGACCAACTCTTCAATGTGCAAATTAGAAGTTTAAAGTATGATGTACAAAGACAACTTTTTCTAGGGATGTTTAGATTACATCATAGGTTTGATTTCCCATTTAATTATCAAAATATCTTAGTTTTGTCTTCATATCCCTACATGGAAAAATCCAAAGGCCTATGTGTTCAAGGTATGTCTACTTCCATATTTGTAGCATGTTCAAAGTCTTCCTATTCTTTTAAACATTGTTGCACAAACTATCTAACCATTATTTCCTCTTGGGAGGTCTAATGTGAATATACAAATCCAATAAGAAAAATAAAGCCCTAACTAAGTTCCTATAAATGGAATTTGGAGACAAAAGGTGTAATTTTACATAAGTATATAAGTCACCAACATAACTAAGTTCCTACAAATGGAATTTGGAGACAAAAGGCCTAATTACATGTGTAGGTGTCCCAAAATGATGTTATAGTGATCATATTTATGCAACTAAATACAAGAATGCATCAAGCCACTAGAGAACATTATTAAAACACAATTCTAGCATTCCCCCTTACAATGTTGGCTAGAGGAATGAGCACATAAGAAGAGGAGGGAGTTGAGTTACATAAGAATAATAAGCCAATAATGTGATATATTTGAAATCTCACAAGTCTAGTGATGCCTAATTATGTGTAAAAATACTTCAAAATGATGCTCTCACAACCATCATATTTGCAAGCTAAACAATAGTAAATTTGACCACTACATAATCATTACATCAGGGGTTGTGATGAACACATTTGCAAGAAAAAAAATTACATTACATTCCTCATTATTGACAACTGCAAACATCTTGAATAAGAGGCAAATATAGCTTCAAACATTTTTGCTATCAATGATAAGCTATTGAGTATAACATTGTAGGAAACAATTAATAAGGTACAACCAAATGCTTACTAAGGTGCAAGAAAAAAACTTGTTACCGTGCTCATGATGAAGTGCTTAACAACTCATGTAGAACCAATCTACATCCAAACTCTTCACACACACTGCTCATAAACACGAGAATAAAATAGAGGGATAACTACAACAATCACATCCAACAAAAAATGTAAGAACCATCATGGGTGCATCATGGAAAGTCCACAATGTGTCAAAGAACAATCTCCCAATAATACATGAATGATAATAGAAGATGAAGACGAATGTAATCCAAGAGATCGAAGGTGTTGATGATCCGCTTCAATCAAGAACTTGAACTCAATCTCAGCAGGTGATAAATTATGCACCACATGCGCGTAAGATGGTCTCCCCATCACAAGTGCATTGTGCCAAGCAAAGCACCAAATTTCTACCATAAAGAAATTGTTACAAACAAATTGTTGCCATTGCCAAACAACGTAGAAACATTTCCATCATTAATTATCATATGTCAAATCAACATAAAATGATATCACCATTGTATAGAGTACAAATTTTTTTGCACTTTAAAAAAAATCACTCAAAAAGTTGTTCATATCAACACGTAATGACCATTACAAGTTCGAAAAATGAGGCTTGACCTAGGGTCTTTGGGAAAAAATTAAAATAACATTATCAAATAGAACAATTCATTAAGTCCAAATATTTTACTATGTAGAGGTCTCAAAAATACACATTTCACAAAAAATCCACTAAAAACTAATGGTCTATGACAAATCTATGGAAGTTTAAAAATTAGCTTCAAAATCACTATTACAATTGGGGTAAAAAATTGACGTTAATTCGATGTTCTTGCATCAAGAGTAGCGAGGTGCTCTACAGCCCAGTATGGAGGAGATGTTGTAACACGTAACGTTGTGTAATGTTATGTAACATGTCATTCCCACGAAAAAAGGAATAAAATGCAAATGATGTCAGCTTAACGAGAATAAAGTTAAACCTAGATATATCAAGCATCGAGAGGGATCAAATATCTTAACGAGTAAATTTTTTGTTAACATGTAAAAATTTAAGATAAAAAAAATAAACCTCAAGAAATTGGATCCCTCTCGGTGCTTGATAGGTCCGAGTTTAAGATGGATCTATGTTGGTTTATCATCAACTATATGTGAGATAAAAATCAAACTTCAATAATTTGATGTCACAAAATCGACGATACCATTTTCACACGAGAGATGTTACATAACATGACAAAGTCATAAAATTTCCTCTAATGTCACTTAAGTGGAATTACATCGGCATCCCATCAATAGTACCTCAACATATAAGTGATGTTATTCCACATTAAAAAAAAATTCTTTAACGCCATAGACATCACTTAAGTGACATTAAGGTTATGGTAATGAAAATCCATTGATGTTAGTTTGACATTACGGTTGTAGTAATGATGACCTACTATCACTAGGCATGGAAAATTTTAAGGATCCATAATTTTCTCAAAGTGTAGAAACATTGGTGAATCTTTGTAATTCTTAAATTTGCAACCATAAAATGTTTGGCAATTTAAAAATATATATATATATATTAAAATTTCTAAGGACTTTATATAGCTTTTGGATAATTTTGGCAATTTTTAGAGTAAAAAAGAACTATCCCATGGAATTTGGGTGAATAAAGTTTGAAAAAAAAACGAATTGGCAAATCTTTTTTTGGAAAAATAGGTTAAAAAATAGCCCATGGGATAAATTTCGTCCTTGAAATTTTCCTTGTCACTAGGTTGATGTTAGGGATGCAGTAACAAATGACCTTCCCATGTAATTGTTAACACTAGTTCAATGTTAGGGATGTGGTAATGATGGCCTACTGATATGTGATTCATACAAAAGATATTAAATAAGTGAAGTTAGGTGTTTGTTTGACAAAAAAAGAAACAATTATATGGACCAAAACAAGGAAAATTTTAAGGATACATATTTTTCTTAAAGAGTAGAAACCTTGGCGAATCTTACTAATTCTTAAATTTCCAACCATAAAATGTTTTGTGATATTTTTGTTGAAATATTCAAATTTCTAAGGATTTTATATAGTTTCTGGACATTTTTAGGGATGTTCAGAGTAAAATATTTTTACGCTATGGAATTTGGGCTAATTGGTCTTACAAAAATTGAAGTTCGTGCATCTTGTTTTTTGGAAAAAACATTGAAAAATAACCTATGGGATAAATTTAACCCCTAAATTTTTCCTTGCACCCACAGACACACACATGTTCCAACATGTGACATGGCAGAGTCATGCCATGTGTAACCCTACGAGATAAGATGATAATAGACTTAGAAACATAGCACTTTCTAGTCCTAAATTAAACTAAAAACATGAATTAATTGCCAAAGGATATCATAGCTATGTTGTCTCCTATTTAATTTCCATCCACAATATGTATTAACTATCATATATTAACTAGAATTCACTATCTTGGATAAATATCTAAGGGATATTGTGAGCCTCAAACAGTGTGAATAGGTTGACCATGTGTGTTCTTTTGCTAGTTGTTGTGTAGAAGAATATTGATTACATATATTAGTTTTCAAAGTTTGTAACCCAAGCCTAAGTAGTACTCTTACACAATCATAAACATATTTCAGGTGAATCCCAAGTTGGTTTTTTTTTTATATGGTTTTTAGGAAAACTTTGACCAAACCCCAAATCAATATTTGCTCAAACATTTTGATAAATATGGTTGAGGAACTTTGGGATAAACCCATATTGATCTTCACTTAGCTATTATTATATGTATATCATGCAAACTTTATTATTATATGTATATCATGCAAACTTTGGGTAGATCCCAAATTATTTGATTTTAAACTATTTTATTATGTATTTCCACGCATTTTTATGTTTCCCACAAATATTGAAAAATCATGTTTCTAACTTCATAAATCAATCATAATTGGAGAAGAAAAAAAATATCTAGATAAAGGTGTTCAAAATTTTGCAAACAACCCAAGAATGTATCGGGACCAACCCCAAGGCTCCCTAAAATATCTAGAATGGGAATAACCCCAATGATTTGATGTTATCCCTCAAATCCAGAATGAACAAATCCAGGGAATTATGACAAATGTGCTTTCCTTTCGGACAGAGTGTTGGTTCTCCAAATTATAAAGCTCGGGTGGGTAAAAAAAGCAAAGCAAATTCCTTCTTATCGATCCATGCCATGGAAATGCCCCCATGCATAATTACATCCCAACTATGCCATATAAACGTTCTAATTGTTTTTGGAATATACATGCTTCCTGTGACAGTTTGTCACCACTAACTCTACTTCCATCGATATTAAAGAACAATAATAATGAATGCATGGAAGTATAACTTGAGTGAAGGGTTGTGTCATAGTTTTTCACCTCACCTAACGAAGTAAAATTACTTAGATGCCATACTAATATTATCAAATACCTTGATATAATTCCTTATAATAAGTCACTTCTATAAAGAATAAGCCAAGATCATGATAACCAATTTTGTTGGGATGCCTGAGGCTAGTAATGTTTCCACTGTGAAAATGCCAAGGTAACTGTTGATTGTGTAGTTCTTATATTACACAATTATTTTTCCTGGTCATTTTATATAAAGATTAGTTTTCTAAAAGTTTTTTTTAAACAAATCTCAATCATGTTAATGTTTCTATAATTTCTCTTAACTATATTCTTTTAAGTTGTTTCCATTAAAAGGATAACTTTTCATAAGATATAAGAATAACTTTTCATAAGATATAAAAGGTTACATTTTTCATATGCTTATTATTTAAGGATACATTCTTCATAGGGTCACCACAAGTTATGAATTACCTTGTAGCCTCCTAAAACTCATAATAGAAATACTTATACAACATCAAAAAGAGATATTATAAACCTACTAAGCATATGAGTTATCATAGCAAGACTCCAAAAACTTATACTAGATATACTTATACAACATCAAAAATAGATACTATAAATCTATGATACTTACAAATAAGTTCTCATAGAAGAAAAAACATGTTCCTATAAGGTTACATTCTTCATATAGCCATCATAGGGTTGTCAAATGTTAAAAACTACATTGTATCTCTAAATCCTCCAAAAAATGATACTATAAATACTTATAAATAATGATGAAGAGAAAATATAAACCTGTGAGGCATGCAATATTTGATCATAGAAAAGAATAGAAGTTCCCATAAAATATTCATGACTCGTTGTAGAGTCTTAAAAGACACAGTAGGTGCTTGATCTTTACAAATTTGTCGAATACAACACCAATCTAACAAGTAGGTGCTTGATCTTTACAAATTTTTTGAATACAACACCAATCTAACAAGTAGGTGCTTGATCTTTACAAATTTGTCGAATACAACACCAATCTAACAATCCCAACCAACACAAATAAATAAATAAATTATAAGACATAAATAATAAATAAATTCTAGGTCATTTAGACTACCACCGACAGATTTGGCCATAGAGACTCCAAATCCATAGCACTACCTTGTAGTATTAAAGCCTCTTACACTTGTAGTAATAATTAATATATGACAATATCAAACATAAAATATTCCTTTGATCATGCAAGCACTTATATACAAGTAGGTCCTTATACAATTATAACCATTCACTTAGTATTATAAGACATCACTATAGATTATAAGAAATCGCAATAGATTTGGTGAACACGGTCTCATTGTGATAATATTCCCATTGGGGCTTAAATTCTCCATCTATTGATATAAACTAGGATAATTATTTAGCATGTATATATCACATGTTTAATAACATTCCATTGATTCCACCGGAAACATTGTCCATAGACACTTCAAATCCGTGGCCAAAATGTGTTCTATCATTCCTAATCCTAGCATATTTATTGTAGCAATCCCAATAGTCATCAATTCTATGCATTGTTCCTTATATATATCTTAGAATGAAGTTAAAAATTAAATTAAATTTTCCTAAATGAATTATTATACTAGGCTTAAGTTTCAAGGATATGCCAAACAACAAATTGGATTATAATTTGGTTTAAGTATTCCAATTCCGACAACCATAGAGAAAGTCTTTCAAAAAGAGATAAGGTGATAAAATATTTTAAAACATAGTTCTATCTAGTTCCATTTTATACTAAAACGGATTATTAATTTGCCAAACATTGTAATTATGGTTCTAAGGATCTCTCATGTTTGAGCTGCATCCACAATATCTAGAAACTATCCTATATTCCATCCACCAATATTGACTTCATTAGAGCTAACCAAAAATTATTTGAAACCTTAAATTCATAGTGTCCCTAGACGTCTTCACATTTGTAAAAATACCTTCCAACTCTAGAGTGATTTGATCACCATAAGATGTCTTCACTTTCATGGTTAGGATCTTATAAGTGTCATGTGAAACAATTTTTTGTGACATGAGTTTATTATCCAAATGTAACTTAGAGTACTTCTCAAGACATCCTTTTCATGAAGGTATTGGAACCATATCATTACCTTCTAAAGTACTATTTCTGCATCCTCCTCATCATAGACTCCTTTGAGAGCCTTCTAAAGTGTATCATCAACAAACAAAGAAATATACTCTAGGGTTAATTAATGACTAAGTTAGTCGGGTGGAAAGAGATTGCTAATTTGTTACCATTAGTCAATGCCTAAAAATAATCGTTTATATCCAAATTTTAGTATTTTTAGTTATTGATTATCCTTTTTGTACTAGTAATATTGTATTTAATAGTTTAATGAGTCGATCAATTTATTGTATATTTAGTAATTTAATGAGTCACTAATTTACATCAATTTGTAGTATATCTACTAATTTAATGAGTCATTAATTGTTTTCATTTACTACATTTGTGATTTAATATAAATCAAACAATTATATAAATTATATAATATAAGCAATAAATATAAGTGTCATACATGTGAATAAAAAAGATATTAAATTATAAACATGTAAACTTGGATTAAACAATACTCTACATAAAAAATAAGTGATAAGGAAAATAAATTATAAACATGTAAATTTGCATTAAACAATGTTTTACATAAAATCAAACACAAACTTGTGAAAGTTTTGCCTTACATAATATCAAACACAAACTTGTGAAAGTTAGATACATTTTGTTTCCAGGTGATTCAATGCATAAAATAAGGACATGTATATATATATATTTCTTCAATGTGAAACATAAAAATTTACAAGTACAAGACGTCTTCATGAACTTGACAACATCAAGTGTTGTTGTAGTTTTAAACTAGACAACATGAATAATATTGACAACTTTTCCAAATGTTTCAAAGAACATTCAATTAAGAGAGTTTGATTGTCCATATATAGATAATGTTGCTTAATATTAATAGTTTTTCCAAATATTTCAAAGAGCATTCAATTAAGAAAATTTGATTGTCCATATATATGTAATGTTGCTTATATTAACAACTCCAAATATTTCAAAGAGCATTACATTAGGAGAATTTGATTGTCCATACATACGTAATGTTACTTAATATTAACATTTTTTCCAGATATTTCAAAGCACACTCAATTAAGAAAATTTGATTGTCTATATATATATTTCAAAGCACACTCAATTAAGAAAATTTGATTGTCCATGTATATGTAATGTTGTTTCACTAGAGCTCTTTGCTGACTCTTCTTGTGATTTATCAACTTCAATAGGTAAATTGTCCTCATCCTTCTTTTAGTCATTTTCACTCTTCAAATATACGTAGCATTAAGAAACGTGACAATTGAAAATTTGTATCTAGAAAAAACAAAACAAAACAATTATATTAGATAAATAAGAATAATTAAGTATAATTAAATAATATAATTATAATTATATTATATAAATAATTATCCATATCCTTCATTTGTCAAAATATTCATAATAAATTACTTTTGATCATCGTTAATATTGAAATGTTAGTATATTTTGAAATTGCCGAGCAAGTTTTCCTTTAATGTTAGAAATATTTAAAAATAAACGACATTT
Source organism: Larix kaempferi (assembly GCA_027924585.1). Taxonomy (NCBI): domain Eukaryota; kingdom Viridiplantae; phylum Streptophyta; class Pinopsida; order Pinales; family Pinaceae; genus Larix; species Larix kaempferi. The sequence continues at coordinate 38,730 of BSBM01000724.1, read as the reverse complement.
TAAATGTTTCTTATAGATTCATCTATGAATTGATTATGAAGACACGGGAATAAGTCTTAATCCATGAATTAAGATATGTGTACAGTGTCATGATGACACTATTTTGTACAATTGAAGCAACACGTTACAGCATGTATCTCTTAGATCTTAAATTTGAAAGAGGTTTCTCGTGGTTCACATGAAAATAGATGGGCCATAACTAATCTCAAATCGCGGACATATCTAAAAAATGGTTACTTTTGGCAGGTTTGAACAGTTTGGTAGACTAGCATAAATTCATCTTAAAGTGGATTTACCAAGTGTCCAGAGAAATCAAATTTCTCAAGTTGTAAACCCTTTTTTAGACTGGAAATGTTGAGAAAGTGTGTAATGTAATGTTTATGGTTTTAATTTATTTAATTTGTGTAGTTTTATATGTATGCAGTTATAAATATTTTAAATCTAATTTAAGCTGACATTTTATTGTTTATAATATTTTATTATTTTCAATAAATGACATGTGTTAGCTATAGGATGATCACAAAAAGAGTTACACATCCCCCTCTACTAGGCTATAAAATGCGCCTCTTCGATGTAATGATGCTTTCTCTAAATACATGTGGTTCTTTGCTCCTACAATTATTAGTCTGTATTGGATATACTTTTTCAACTTCCCCTAGCGATCACTTTTGTCTATCAAGTTTGATGAATATTTTGTAATTGTTTCCATTAACTTGAACCAGTGAATACAAACAACTCATTATGCACATAGGTCACAGATTAACTACAGATTTGAGTTGTGTTTATAGGTTATTTATACAAGGTATTGTCCTCGATAGGACTACTTTTTCCCAGATACAAGAAAATTAATTAATATTTTTCAACTTAATACTTGTTTACACTTTAAAATTTGGTTATTAAAAAAAATATAAAAATTTTACATTGAGATGAGCCAAATTCTACATATGAAAAACAATGAATTAAAAGAACCTTTACAAAGTATAAACCAAAATTTACAAGCCTATGGATCCCCTTTAGTGAACATGCAAGACATAAAATCTTTCTTTGCTAGCATAATCGATTTGCTTTATTTCCCACATGAGAAAGGGATCTACTAATGTAATATGCATTCTTAATAAAACAAACATTTAAAAATAAGCAACATTCTCTTTTTTATACTATCAAGTAATCACTTAGAATTTTTTTATAAATCTCAATCTTCACAAAGTAAAGTCAAATTTTACACATGGAGATAAGCCAAATTCTACATATGGAAAACAGTGACTATGGTGAGTTTGAAGAAACTTTACAAAGTATAGGCAAAATTCTACAAATGAAGAACAATGAGTTAGTCAAATTCTACACATGGAGATAAGCCAAATTCTATATATGGAGAAGAGTGAGTATGGTGAGTTTGAAGAAACTTTACAAAGTATAGGCTGTAACATACCCCTTTGCTAAAAACATTTTGTGTTTGAAGAAGACATTATCTTAACTTTTATTGTAAATTTTTATATTTGGACAAGTGTCCAAAGATGACTGTAATTGCACAATATTATTATTTAAATAAATAAAATAGGAGACACTCACCCAAGAAGAATTGTTAAAAGAATGTTTACTGACCCATTAGGTGGAATGGAATCTGGGGTAGAAGGCAATGGACAAGTGGCAGCATCATGAATCAAGTAACTAGCTGTTGGTATGGGACAACTCCCTTAAATTGTGGTCATAGTGCCCTGAAAGATGGGACTGGAGCTTGAGGCTCATTTATTGAAAACTGACCACCAAAAAAACCTAGGCATCTTTTTAAGAGCCATCAAATTTGGACTGAGATTAAACACTTTTCCTGATGAGGAAACTTACCTTGTGGTTATACTGTATGCACACAAGCGATTCGATGAGGGGAAAAACTAGGTTTTTGATCATGGTGTAAGTCTACCTTGTTTACTGCTGAGTGCAGAGTTTTTCCTACTTAGGGAAGAAGTTTGAGGTGTATTGCAAGTCTCCATTGATTGCTAGAAGTATAGCCTGAGTGCCTTGCTTCTACATAGAGTCTTCTACCTAGTGGTTCAGTAAACAGGCTCGGGGGTCCAAAGGAGGCAAGTAGTTTGGTTGCTTCTTCTTGAGAAGGTTGGGAGGAACATGCCTCCTTAGGTGTTTATCCACTCTATTCACTTATCAGGTTCTACTTGCTATTTTAATTTCATCTAGTTATCTCTTACTATTTTTAGCTCTGTTGGTTTAGGATTATTTACTAAATATTGTTAGTAATCATAGTTCAGATCTAAAAGATTGAAATTTCTGAACTCTGCAAATAGATGAAGAAGACTTTATGAAATTGATAGAATTAATTTTCTTCTGTGCATTTTTCCACGCATTGTTTTCTGTACCGTACTCTAGTACACGGAAGGAAGATTAAAATAGATAAATGATAATGTAGTGAGTATGATGAATGGATAGATTAACTCTGTTATGTTTCCCTTTCTCTATTATATTTTGCAAATTTAACAATATATTATTTTCTCAATCATAGAAGATTTTAGTTACATATTTGATATGAAGACATTAAAATAGTTTCTCTTTTACCATAGAAGAAATAAAAGAAATTCAAACAGTTCTAGGTTCTACATAAACCTAGGTTTTAGTTATAGGTTAACTATTTCCTTACCGCAAGTGTTTAGTACACATCATCTTATCAATTATTTTAATACATTAGTTTCCAAACTGTACTATCATATTTCATCAACATTTATGAATTATAACAGTTGTAAAACAAACATTTCTATTTACACAGACGTGCTACAAAGCACTTATATCATTAACCAGATTCTTCTCATTTATAAACAACGACGTTGTTGTATAGTACTATTTCATCCTCATTATTCATATCATTTAATTTGACTTTGATATCAAACTATAGTTATAAATTTAAAACATTTCTGCTGCAGACTAAAAACCCTAAGGTTCTAACCCTAACTAGTTAAACGCAAAACCCTAATTATAAAACATTTTTTCCTATTGCTACAAAACGAAAGGAGTATCCAAGACAGAGATCAACCACAAAAAAAATGCTTTCATATATCAAATACTGGTTCAAACCCTCATACAATCTAAGAGAACCAAAATTGTCATAACATTGAGACAAGTTCATAATCAGTCTCATGACCCAATCCTTAACAGAACTAAACACCAACTCACGACGACAGAGTTCCAAACAAAAATAACTGCCCATCCTCAACAATAGATTAATACAATCACATTTTCATTTATCTGTACAAATCCAAAGAACACCCTCGACATCAAACAACGACAAAAAATGGTCGAATGTTTTGGTTTAAACATCTTTTAACAAAACGATAAGGTATACAAGACTAGGTCGCCACACTTAGCTCGACTTCTAAAAAACTTTCGAAGTTATCTTCTAACAAAACAAGTACAGGGTTTGAATGCACAAAACGAGGCATATAGCCTGTGGTTCTCGGCCATTAATAACAAAAAACATTTCATAAACTAAGTATTGAAAAGTAATAACATATGTCCTGGAGCATTGCTCTCAGACATGACGAATACCACAGCATTAGATACAAGTACCATAACTTTCTTATTTCATCAAACAACCGAGGATAAAACCCCTCAACAGACATTACATTTCAACAAATAATTTTACAGTGAAACACTACAAGACTAATATCAAGGTAGGTCGAGGATCCCATCCTCCCTATGTTTGTCTCTTTGCCTAAAAACTTTACAACGGTGGCCACATCCTCAACCCAAAACACAAACTGAAAAGCTTCGGCTAAAACCAACAATGGCCTACATTTTGCAAAGAAGTAACCTACAGGAAACCACTGAGGCGTACCAATGGTTTAAACCATATTTCCTGATAGCTTAAACCATAGCACCTTGAAGACAAACGTACCTGCCATCAAAACCTTTGAATGGTTAAAAGAAATACATTACGAAGCTTCGAAAACAATGTTAGATAATAGTAACATTCTGAGACTGATACATTACCATCTTAAAGAGCAACTGTGGTTCAAAAACAAGCACTCTTGCAACCGACGAGAACCCTGATCCATTCAAACTACCAAAACAAGTACAAATAACCTCATTTCATAGCTCGACCCTTAATACTGTAACTAATGGCTGTAATTCCCCTACAGGTCACGGTTTGAAGCCTAGGAGGTGCCCTCACACCCCATTAACAAACACTATAACCTCGTAGGCTGGTCGGCCTCTCCAACACTCCAACCACTGCAAAATGAATGCCAAATAAAACCACCTCAATGAGACATAGTGGAATACTAGGGTTTAGTCCAAAACCCAAGACCACCACGAGATCAACGGTGGATACCTTGCCAACAATGCACATCGTGCTACGAGCACCAATGCATTTAAGACCACTTTAATTACCACTTCCACCATGGAGTCCATCTCAGCATACTTATAGGTCAAACCTTGCACAGCTCGACGACGTGGGCATTGTCCTTACAAAGCCTTCACATGACATTATCCACGATAGCAACCATCGAGAATTCCACCAAGGTAGTAGAAGGAGAGTTAAGGCTAAGACTGGACACGAATGCCTACCAACGTATAACCACTAAGGCATTAATACCTTTCCCTTATTCGGAATTGGGCACGAAGGTTATGGTTGTAACATAATATAACATATCATACTATAAGCATATAGTTACCACCTTTTGTGTTGTATCACTAGGCATCGAATTATGTATAAAGTTCCACAAGGTGGTCACATTTCATATAGTCACATATTTCGTACCATTGTACATAGTTTACGCATTATAGGAAATACATGATATTATGCATATAGTTTATGCATGATAGGAAATGCATGGTATTTTGCATGCAAGTTTAAGTTTCACAAATGCACACATTTAACCATATATATATTTCATTGTGCATATTAAAAGAACAACGATAAAAATGAAATACATCACTATCCAATAGAATATAAGAATATTTCATATAGTAAGATGATGTTTTTCCTTGATCCTTTAATATTGAATAAGTTATCATAACCTAGATGATACATTGAATAATTACAACGACATCTACATAGTATTGGTTAAGATCTGTGTTATGTTTTTCAAAGTCAACTTTTCTAAAATGGATTTCATGAGAAGGTTCTTCTATTTGTTGTATTAAATTGAAAATGTAGGTATTCAAATTATAATTCAATTAAAATAAACCAGGACGACGTTACATGAAGTTCACTAGGATACCTGACTTGACGAAGGGAAGATAACCCTTTTCTACAGTTTTATAATACAATTTCGGAATGCAGAACATTACTGTAGGATAACTTGAATTTATCGCTCTTACCTGTGTTCTGCCACATCAAGATTCAAATGCTTTAGCTACATAGCTAAGTAAGCCTTAGGGTACCCCATAGGACCCCTTCATCATCATCATCAGAAAGCAAATAGTCAGCACATATCAATAAAACTGTATCGCAAGTGAACATAATTACATCACATAATTCCAGAGCTTAGTATAAGCATAGTATTTGTCGTAATATGTTTCAAAAATTATGAAGTGGCGTTATTAGTAATAGTTCATTAGTTAAGAAGATTGACATTTATTTTACTTCTGCACATCAACATTAGTCTTAAATACCTCAGAAAAATTTTAAATTTTTATGAATTTTTGGGATGTTACATGTGGTATCAGAGCATGAGTTCAAACTCTAGGCCTAAAATAGGCTCACACGCGAAAAATAAAAAACTTAAGTACTGACTTTTATTTAATTTTGTTTATGTACAGAACAGTTTGACGTTTAATTTGCAGGTATGGATATACCGGAATAATCAACAAATGACAGATCTCCTCATAATGAACGCAATAATAACGAACAGGAAAATATTAATGAAGAAATCTACGTAGAACTTAGTGATCAATCATCTGAATTATTACGTACTGTTAAGGATTTAAAATATGAAATAAAAAGTGTTAAGGAAGAAAACGAAAGGATTTTAAGATCAATCATCTGAATTATTACGTACTGTTAAGGATTTAAAATATGAAATAAAAAGTGTTAAGGAAGAAAAGGAAAGGATTTTAAGAGCACAAGAGGAATTACAAGATGAAAAAGGTAAGAGAACAGAAGTAAAAACTGAATCTGGAACAATGTCCTACAAACACATAGATAAGAAAGTTAAATGTACTATAAAACTGAAAGTAACTCTTCTTCTTCTAAATCTTATGATCAAATTTATCGTAGAAAATATAATTCTGATCAGGACAACAGTGACAGTGACTGTGGTCCTAAAAAAAGACGTAAAAGATAAAACCTCCAACTTTTAATGGCAAAAATGAAAAGGGAGAGGCAGTTGAAGCATGGCTGTCCAGAATGAAGAAATACTTTAAGATTTATAACCACTCATCTTAATTAAAGGCTAAAATGGCCATATATAATCTCACTGGAAGGACAAACATTTGGTGGCAAGATGTCAAAAGAGTTAAAAATCTTAAGGACAAAGACATAAAATGGAGTACATTTAATAATATGTTCAAGAAAAAGTTTTTATCCAAACAGTACTACGAAAATAAGTCAAAATATAAAAAATTGAATTTGTTTTTGACAAAATGTAAAAAAATTAAAAATTGAATTTTTATCAAAAAAAATTAAATTTTTATCAAAATATAAAAAAATAAAAAATTGAATTTGTTTTTGACAAAATGTAAAAAAAATAAAAAAAAAACTACATCCAGTTAAGAAGTGTTGCCGCATTCACTCTTTCTGGTTTTTCCTCATAGTATGTCTTGATTTAGTTCTTGATTTAGTGGGTTAATTTGCTCCTTGAATGTTAATCTTGAATCAAAGATATCCAAATTTGAGAGTTTGCTCTCTCTTAATGCCCATTTTCAAAGATTATTTCTACATATCTGAAATATAACCTTATTTGTAAGGCTGGACTATTTTATGGCTTATTGTCTTATTGATAATGCAAATAAGTCCACATTTCTTAGGTTGCCATGGGTGCCTATAGGTTCTATTAGCTGTTACATAAAACTTTTGTCCTCGTTAAAAGGTAAGGTTTATTGTGGTTATAGATGTTTAAAAATATTATCTTAGATTTTGAGTTTTTTTGAACAGATCAATCAGATTAACTTACGTGTAATAAGTGCACATACCAGATTCATCTCATAGTAACAATGGTTACATAAACCGTACATACGATTAAATTTGCAAAATATGAGTATTTATTTATTAGAATCAGTACACAACGATATGAGCAACATAGAAATTTACAGGAAGAGGAAGCCGACAGAGTGAGTAGCGTATCAGGTGACTTCAGCTCGCTATGAATCTCATAATAACAACACAACAAATTCAACCAAGAAAGCGAAGAAGATACAACAATATTTTAAATGCAGCAAGAGTGCGATTGTAGTGCTCTGCTAAAATAGATGGTGATGCTTTTTGCCATCCGTTTCTTTTTCTTCTTCTTTGGATTCCTTCTTCTCGTGATGCTCATGGAAAACGTAACCCCCTTCTCCCACTGCAGCTGCTGCAGCAACTTCCTCCTCGATCTTGTGCCTTCGAGCGTTCTCTGGATCCTTCTTTTCTGCGTGCTTCTCGTGCTGCACATCATGAAAACAACAATTACTCACAATTCATCACTCTTGTTTATACTTTTTCCAATAAAAAATCAATTGACGTTATCACACAGGGTTAGCATGTATAAGAGTGTTATTCCCAATATATTAATGAAAATATAAAGAGAGACATGTTATATGGATAGTACCAATGCAAATTCTCCGGTGGCCGCTGCTCCCAGTCCACCCAATTCTTCCATATGTTTATGATGCTTCTCCTCCTTCATTGCCTTCGCATGTTCTTCTGCGCTCTGGGGCACCTGCTCATCACTATCTTCCTTGTGATGGAAGAGATGGTGGTGTTGTTTTTCCTCAGACATCTTCTGACAGACCAGAGACTAGAGCGATCTGACAATTCTTCTGAAAATAAATGGAAATGGCTTAGCAGATGAGAAAAATGAGATACATGGGGGTTGTTTATGTAGGCGACGCTCACGCCGTAAGTTGAAGGCGACTTGACTAGGCGACGCTCACGCCGTAAGTTGAAGGCGACTTGACTAGGCGACGCCTTGTCCCATCATCAGTTTTCTATTTTCCAACACTCTCTTCCAATTAAATTTGTAATGTTACCTTATTCAAATCTTAACTGGAGTTTATTGCTACTAATTGAATTCAATAATCTATTCCAGGACGAAATATTCCAGGGTGATGTGGTGTGAGAGAGGGATCGAGGACGAAATATTCGTAAATGGTTTCGTTAGTCATAAATTCCGTCGTCGTCTGGCCGGAGTATGGTTTTGATTGGTGCGACTTAATAAGCGGACAATATTTTTTCATCTTCATTTAAAAATATTAAAAAAATAAAGTTTTAAAAAGTAAGATTCTTATTAAAATTATGATTTCCAAACAACATTTTTATTTAATTTTAAAATGTAAAAAAATCAGATTCATGGACTTATTATATTACTCAATTTTAAATTTATTGAAGTGATTGTCTTACAAATCGCAATCCAGCGAGCGACGAAGACTGGTAACGAATATCATGGCTGCGAAATAAATGAAACATACTCCTTTCCAGATGGTTGGTGGAGAAGACGTGAGATACACAAATCAAATGCATGGTTAAACCTACAAGACGTGAGGTACACACAAGCATAATAGCTTTAGAAAATCCCACCAAATATGAATGCGTTAAAATCTTATCAAATTGCCATCATTTATGATTGCGTTAAAATCTGATCCCTGATTCCCTATCCCTATCTCTTTCCGAAATCTTCCCCTACACGCTACAATGTATATATGCTTCAAAACTAGTTGTTCCGTCACTTATTTGACTTCAACTTAAATGAATAACTTTTAGTTTTCCATATTCGTCTTTTACTCCATTGCCACTTTTACTCGAGCGCCCCATATTTTCACACATGCAATGTAAATTCTAACATTTCAGCTTATTTTAAATTCTTTGAGAATTCCAAGCAATGGATCATATATATTGGAGGCCATTTTAGCTCAAAACATTGCATAATTTTGTAGATCTTTAACTCTAATTTTTCATAATTCTAATTTTATATATAATTTAAAGAAAGTTTAGAGAATGGTATCGAGCAAAAGGAAAGTGAAATCTTATTTGGATATTTTGTATAAATGATCGATAATGTGACCATCGAGGAAAAAAGAATCTGAATTTCTCATTTGATTCAATTCATTTTTATCGAAATTGCTATATAAAAAATTGTTATATAAAAAAGTAAAAAATTAAAAACAAATAAAATAGGATGTTTCTTCATGCTTGATAAATCCGGATTTAAAATGGATCTATAAATCCGGATTTAAAATAGATCTATGCAGTCAAATATTCTCCACAACATGCACACAATTAGAATAACATCAAATATATGCTTGCTTAGCACACCATAAAAATAATAATCAAGCTAAAAGATAAACTTTTTTATCACAAGGGAAATGAAATTCACATGAATTTCACAAGTAAGTAGATGTAATGTTTGGAAAATACATCTATCATAAGTTCTTTGGATGAAAATGAGAACTTCTTCATGTATTATTCTAAGTTTTCATGCATCTAGTGATCAAATAATCTAATTGATCCTTAAGAGAAGAACTCTAAAGAGAATTAATGGTTATAGGAAAGAACTATAAAGAGAGTTAATGTTCATAGGAACCATAGGAAATGTGGTAAGGACCATGAAGATACATGAAAGGGTTAGCGATCAGTGCCTTTCATCATGTTGGCAAGTGGAAAATGTGCAAACAGCACACCTTAGCATAACCTCTGTTTGTTTCACTTCAACAAGCCAAACACTAAATATACCTCTTTCTCAGTCAACCTTTGCATACAGAACCTATAGTGAAATCTATATACTTTCCAGCAGCTAAACAAGCAGATAAAGCCTTTGTTTCTTTCTTGGTGTACCTTAAACTATCCATTTGTAGTAGTTGTCTGTCTGTTGGTCTGCAGTAATGCCCACTCAGGAGGTTAAAATAAGACTTCCCACGTACCCTCTCATTGGGGTAAGCCAAGACTGCCCATAAAGAGACATGAAGAAGAACATATTGTGTGTAGAAATCTCAACTAATAAGCTTAATAGGAATAAAAAACTATAGAAAGTTGAAAACCTTTTCACAAGTTTTTATCCTATGTGCAAAAAGAATTACGTTAAAAACCATTATACTCTTTAACATGTGTTTATAAATAATGTAGTGGTATGATGATATCATACTAAAAACTATTTTTTTTAAGGGTGGTTGTACATGAGAATAACAATGAAATGTGGCAATCAAATATTTGGTCTTTAACATGTGTTTATAAATAATGTAGTGGTACGATGAATATTATATTAACAACTTTTTTTTAAGGGTGGTTGTACATGAGAATAATAATGAAATGTGGCAAGCAAATATTTGGACCAACTTTTCTAGTGCAAATTAGAAGTTCAAAGTATGATGTACAAAGGCAACATCTTATAGGGATGTTTAGATAACATCATAGGCCTGGTTTCCCATTTAATCATCAAAATATCTTAATTTTGTCTTCATATGGAGGATGTCCGTAAATGGAAAAACTATAGGAATTTTGAAGACCTCTTCATAAGCTTTTATCATATGTGCAAAAAGAAGTATGTTAAAAACCATTTCGCTATTAACATGTTTTATAAACATTGTAGTGGTATGATGAATATCATGCTAAAAAATATTTTTTAGGGTGGTTGTACATGGGAGTAACAATTAAAGGTAGCAATCAAATATTTGGACCAACTTTTCTATGTGCAAATTAGAAGTTTAAAGTATGATGTACAAAGACAATTTTTTCTAGGGATGTTTAGATTACATCATAGGTTTGATTTCCCATTTAATTATCAAAATATCTTAGTTTTGTCTTCATATCCCTACATGGAAAAATCCGAAGGCCTATGTGTTCAAGGTATGTCTACTTCCATATTTGTAGCATGTTCAAAGTCTTCCCATTCTTTTAAACATTGTTGCACAAACTATCTAACCATTATTTCCTCTTGGGAGGTCTAACGTGAATATACAACTCCAATAAGAAAAATAAAGCCCTCACTAAGTTCCTACAAATGGAATTTGGAGACAAAAGATGTAATTTTACATAAGTATATAAGTCACCAACATAACTAAGTTCCTACAAATGGAGTTTGGAGACAAAAGGTGTAATTTTACATAAGTATATAAATCATAAACATATTTGGTAAAATGACATTTATAGTATTTTTAAATACCATAAAAGGTAAGTTTTGATTTTTAAAAAAATTCCTAAACGTTGCTTAAGAATGTTATGTTGAATGTATATGGAGAACTAACATCACTTAAGTAACATTTGTCGGGAAGAAAATTATAAAGAAGAAAGAAAATATATTTCATATATATTCTTCACATAAGTTAAAAAATGATTTTTTCAACATACATTGATTTAAACATCAACTTTTGATCTTAAATATAATAGTGCATAGAATTTTAAGGCCTTCTTATTCTTCTTCAAATCTTCCCAATTATAACTATTATACACATGTATAGAGTTCAAATGGGATCTATACAACTCTCAAGCATATGAATATCTAGCTTAAGGACCTATAGAGTCTAGGTTAACAATCAATACCATGTGTAAAAAATTTATAGTAACTAAGATAAACTTATACCATTGATCATACAGCACAATAAAGGGTGGAGATCAATCGATCCACAAAGGTAAGCAATAGGCTCATTAATAGATAAGGGATAAATAGCGGATGATAACAACTTGGGAGTGTAGATCACCATTAATTGAGGGACAAGTCACCACCAAATAACTTTCAAATCTATCTCCATGTGCATATGTGCAATGCCACAAAAATCAAGTAAGGCCTAATTACATGTGTAGGTGTCCCAAAATGATGTTATAGTGATCATATTTATGACACTAAGTACAAGAATGCATCAAGCCACTAGAGAACATTATTAAAACACAATTCTAGCATTCCCCCTTACAATGTTGGCTAGAGGAATGAACAGATAAGAAGAGGAGGGAGTTGAGTTACATAAGAATAATAAGCCAATAATGTGATATATTTGAAATCTCACAAGTCTAGTGATGCCTAATTATGTGTAAAAATGCTTCAAAATGATGCTCTCACAACCATCATATTTGCAAGCTAAACAATAGTAAATTTGACCACTAGATAATCATTACATCAGGGGTTGTGATGAGCACATTTGGAAGAAAAAAAATTACATTACATTCCTCATTATTGACAACTGCAAACATCTTGAATAAGTGGCAAATATAGCTTCAAACATTTTTGCTATCAATGATAAGCTATTAAGTATAACATTGTAGGAAATGATTAATAAGGTACAACCAAATGCTTACTAAGGTGCAAGAAAAAAACTTGTTACCGTGCTCATGATGAAGTGCTTAAAAAATCAAGATAGAACAATAATATGTAGAACCAATCTACATCCAAACTCTTCACACACACTGCTCATGAACATGAGAATAAAATAGAGGGATAACTACAACAATCACATCCAACAGAAAATGTATGAATCATCATGGGTGCATCATGGAAAGTCCACAATGTGTCAAAGAACAATCTCCCAATAAGACATGAATGATAATAGAAGATGAAGGAGAATGTAATCCAATAGATCGAAGGTGTTGATGATCCGCTTCAATCAACAACTTGAACTCAATCTCACAATGATCATCAAGTTCAGCAAGTGATAAAATATGCACCACATGCACGTAAGATGGTCTCCCCATCACAAGTGCATTGTGCCAAGTAAAGCACCAAATTTCTACCATCAAGAAATTGTTACAAACAAATTGTTGCCATTGCCAAACAATGTAGAAACATTTCCATCATTAATTATCATATGTCAAATCAACATAAAATGATATCACCATTGTATAGAGTACAAATTTTTATGCACTTTTAAAAAAATCACTCAAAATGTTGTTCATATCAACACGTAATGACCATTACAAGTTCGAAAAATGAGGTTTGAACTAGGGTCTTTGGGAAAAATTAAAATAACATCATCAAATAGAACAATTCACTGAGTCCAAATATTTTACTATGTAGAGGTCTCAAAAATACACATTTCACAAAAAATCCACTAAAAACTAATGGTCTATGACAAATCTATGGAAGTTCAAAAATTAGCTTCAAAATCACTACTACAATTGGGGTAAAAAATTGACGTTAATTTGATGTTCTTGCACTGAGAGTAGCGAGGTGCTCTACAGCCCAGTATGGAGGAGATGTTGTAACATGTAGCGTTGTGTAATGTTATGTAACATGTCATTCCCACGAAAAAAGGAATAAAATGAAAATGATGTCGGCTTAACGGGAATAAAGTTAAACCTAGATATATCAAGCATCGAGAGGGATCAAATATCTTAACGAGTAAATTTTTTGTTAACATGTAAAAATTTTAGATAAAAAAAAATAAACCTCAAGAAATTGGATCCCTCTCGGTGCTTGATAGGTCCGAGTTTAAGATGGATCTATGTTGGTTTATCATCAACTATATGTGAGATAAAAATCAAACTTAAATAATTTGATGTTGCAAAATAGATGATACTATTTTCACATGAGAGATGTTACATAGCATGACAAAGTCATAAAATTTCCTCTAACGTCACTTAAGTGGAATTACATCGGCATCCCATCAAAAGTACCTCAACATATAAGTGATGTTATTCCACATTAAAAAAAAATTCTTTAACACCATAGACATCACTTAAGTGACATTAAGGTTATGGTAATGAAAATCCATTGATGTTAGTTTGACATTACGGTTGTAGTAATGATGACCTACTATCACTAGGCATGGAAAATTTTAAGGATCCATAATTTTCACAAAGTGTAGAAACATTGGTGAATCTTTCTAATTCTTAAATTTGCAACCACAAAATGTTTGGCAATTTAAAAAATATATATATATTAAAATTTCTAAGGACTTTATATAGCTTTTGGATAATTTTGGCAATTTTTAGAGTAAAAAAGAACCATCCCATGGAATTTGGGTGAATAAAGTTTGAAAAAAAAAACGAATTGGCAAATCTCTTTTTGGAAAAATAGGTTAAAAAATAGCCCATGGGATAAATTTTGTCCCTGAAATTTTCCTTGTCACTAGGTTGATGACTAAATTAGTTTTGAACACCGTTAATATTGAAATGTTAGTATATTTTGAAATTGCCAAGTAAGTTTTCCTTTAATGTTAGAAATATTTAAAAATACACGACATTTTAAATGTTTCTTATAGATTCATCTATGAATTGATTACGAAGACACGAGAATAAGTCTTAATCCATGAATTAAGATATGTGTACAGTGTCATGATGACACTATTTTGTACAATTGAAGCAACACGTTACAGCATGTATCTCTTAGATCTTCAATTTGAAAGAGGTTTCTCGTGGTTCACATGAAAATAGATGGGCCATAACTAACCTCAAATCGGGGACATATCTAAAAAATGGTTGCTTTTGGCAGGTTTGAATAGTTTGGTAGACTAGCATAAATCCATTTTAAAGTGGATTTACCAAGTGTCGAGAGAAATCAAATTTCTCAAGTTGTAAACCCTTTTTTAAAGTGGAAATGTTGAGAAAGTGTGTAATGTAATGTTTATGGTTTTAATTTATTTAATTTGTGCAGTTTTATATGTATGCAGTTATAAATATTTTAAATCTAATTTAAGCTGACATTTTATTGTTTATAATATTTTATTATTTTTAATAAATGACATGTGTGAGCTATAGTTTGATCACAAAAAGAGTTACACATCCCCCCTACTGGGCTATAGAATGCGCCTCTTCGATGTAATGATGCTTTCTCTAAATACATGTGGTTCTTAGCTCCTACAATTATTAGTCTGTATTGGACATACTTTTTCAACTTCCCCTAGCAATCACTTTTGTCTATCAAGTTTGATAAATATTTTGTAATTGTTTCCATTAACTTGAACGAGTGAATACAAACAACTCATTATGCGCATAAGTCACAGATTAACTACAAATTTAAGTTGTGTTTTATAGGTTATTTATACAAGGTATTGTCCTCGATAGGACTACTTTTTCCCAGATACAAGAAAATTAATTAATATTTTTCAATTTGATACTTGTTTACACTTTGAAATTTGGTTATTAAAAAAAAATAAAAATTTTACGTTGAGATGAGCCAAGTTCTACATATGAAAAACAATGAATTAAAAGAACCTTTACAAAGTATAAACCAAAATTTACAAGCCTATGGATCCCCTTTAGTGAACATGCAAGACATAAAATCTTTCTTTGCTAGCATAATCGATTTGCTTTATTTCCCACATGAGAAAGGGATCTACTAATGTAATATGCATTCTTAATAAAACAAACATTTAAAAATAAGCAACATTCTCTTTTTTATACTATCAAGTAATCACTTAGAATTTTTTTATAAATCTCAATCTTCACAAAGTAAAGTCAAATTTTACACATGGAGATGGGCCAAATTCTACATATGGAAAACAGTGACTATGGTAAGTTAGAAGAAACTTTACAAAGTATAGGCAAAATTCTACACATGAAGAACAATGAGTTAGTCAAATTCTACACATGGAGATAAGCCAAATTCTATATATGGAGAAGAGTGAGTATGGTGAGTTTGAAGAAACTTTACAAAGTATATGCTGTAACATACCCTTTTGCTGAAAACATTTTATGTTTGAAGAAGACATTATCTTAACTTTTATTGTAAAGTTTTATATTTGGACAATTGTCCAAAGATGACTGTAATTGCATAATATTATTATTTAAATAAATAAAATAAGAGACACTCACCTAGGGAGAATTGTTAAAAGAATGTTTACTGACCCATTAGGTGGAATGGAATCTAGGGTAGAAGGCAATGGACAAGTGGCAGCATCATGAATCAAGTAACTAGCTGTTGGTATGGGACAACTCCCTTAAATTGTGGTCATAGTGCCCTGAAAGATGGGACTGGAGCTTGAGGCTCATTTATTGAAAACTGACCACCAAAAAGACCTAGGCATCTTTTTAAGAGCCATCGAATTTGGACTGAGATTAAACACTTTTCCTGACGAGGAAACTTACCTTGTGGTTCTGCTGTATGCACACAAGAGATTCGATGAGGGGGAAAACTAGGTTTTTGATCATGGTGTAAGTTTGCCTTGTTTACTACTAAGTGCAGAGTTATTTCCTACTTAGGGAAGAAGTTTGAGGTGTATTGCAAGTCTCCATTGATTGCTAGCAGTATAGCCTGAGTGCCTTGCTTCTACATAGAGTCTTCTACCTAGTGGTTCAGTAAACAGGCTTGGGAGTCCAAAGGAGGCAAGTAGTTTGGTTGCTTCTTCTGGAGAAGGTTGGGAGGAACACGCCTCCTTAGGTGTTTATCCACCCTATTCACTTATCAGGTTCTACTTGCTATTTTAATTTCATCTAGTTATCTCTTATTGTTTTTAGCTCTGTTGGTTTAGGATTATTTACTAAATCTTGTTAGTAATCATAGTTCAGATCTAAAAGATTGAAATTTCTGAACTCTGCAAATAGATGAAGAAGTCTTTATGAAATTGATAGAATTAATTTTCTTCTGTGCATTTTTCCACGCACTGTTTTCTGTACAGTACTCTAGTACACGGAAGGAAGATTAAAATAGATAAATGATAATGTAGTGAGTATGATGAATGAATAGATTAACTATGTTATGTTTCCCTTTCTCTATTATATTTTGCAAATTTAACAATATTTTATTTTCTCAATCATAGAAGATTGTAGTTACATATTTGATATGTACACATTAAAATAGTTTCTCCTTTACCATAGAAGAAATAATAGAAATTCAGATAGTTCTAGGTTCTACATAAACCTAGGTTTTAGTTATAGGTTAACTATTTCCTTACCGCAAGTGTTTAGTACACATCATCTTATCAATTATTTTAATACATTAGTTTCCAAAATGTACTATCATATTTCATCAACATTTATGAATTATAACAGTTGTAAAACAAACATTGCTATTTACACAGACCTGCTACAAAGCACTTATATCATTAACCAGATTCTTCTCATTTATAAACAACGACATTGTTGTATAGTACTATTTCATCCTCATTATTCATATCATTTAATTTGACTTTGATATCAAACTGTAGTTATAAATTTGAAACATTTCTGCTGTAGTCTAAAAACCCTAAGGTTCCAACCCTAACTAGTTAAACGCAAAACCCTAACTATAAAACATTTTTTCCTATTGCTACAAAACGAAAGGACTATCCAAGACAGAGATCAACCACCAGAAAAACGCTTGCATATATCAACTACGGGTTCAAACCCTCATACAGTCTAAGAGAACCAAAAATGTCATAGCATTGATACAAGTTCATAATCAGTCTCATGACCCAATCCTTAATAGATCTAAACACCAACTCACGACGACAGAGTTCCAAACAAAAATCACTGCCCATCCTCAACAATAGATTAATACAATCACATTTTCATTTATCTGTACAAATCCAAAGGACACCTTCGACATCAAACAACAACAAAAAATGGTCGAATGTTTAGGTTTAAACATCTTTTAACAAAACGATAAGGTATACAAGACTGGGTCGCCACACTTAGCTCGAATTCTAAAAAACTTTCGAAGTTATCTTCTAACAAAACAAGTACAGGGTTTGAATGCACAAAACGAGGCATATAGCCTGTGGTTCTCGGCCATTAATAACAAAAAACATTTCATAAACTAAGTATTGAAAAGTAATAACATATGTCCTGGAGCATTGCTCTCAGACATGACGAATACCACAGCATTAGATACAAGTACCATAACTTTCTTATTTCATCAAACGACCGAGGATAAAACCCCTCAATAGACGTTACATTTCAACAAATAATTTTACAGTGAAATGCTACAAGACTAATACCAAGGTAGGTCGAGGATACCATCCTCCCTACGTTTGTCTCTTCGCCTAAAAACTTTACAACGGCGGCCACATCCTCAACCCAAAACACAAATTGAAAAGCTTCGGCTAAAACCAACAATGGCCTACATTTTTCAAAGAAGTAACCTACAGGAAACCACTGAGGCTTACCGGTTGTTTAAGCCATATTTCCTGATAGCTTAAACCATAGAACCTTGAAGACGAACCTACCTGCCATCAAAACCTTTGAATGGTTAAAAGAAATACATTACGAAGCTTCGAAAACAATGTTAGATAATAGTAACATTCTGAGACTGATACAGTACCATCTTAAAGAGCAACTGTGGTTCAAAAAAAAGCACTCTTGCAACGGACGAGAACCCTGATCCATTCAAACTACCGAAACAAGTGCAAATAACCTCATTTCATAGCTCGACCCTTAATACTGTAACTAAATGACTGTAATTCCACTACAAGTCACGGTTTGAAACTTGGGAGGTGCCCTCACACCCCATTAACAAACCCTATAACCTCGTAGGTCGATCGGCCTCTCCAACACTCCAACCACTGCAAAATGAATGCCAAAGAAAACCACCTCAACGAGACATAGTGGAAGACTAGGGTTTAGTCCAAAACCCGAGACCACCACGAGATCAACGGTGGATACCTTGCCAACAATGCACATCGTGCTACGAGCACCAAATGCATTTAAGACCACTTTAATTACCACTTCCACCATGGAGTCCATCTCAGCATACTTAAAGGTCAAACCTTGCACAGCTCGACGACATGGGAATTATCCTTACAAAGCCTTCACATGACATTATCCACGATAGCAGCCATCGAGAATTCCACCAAGGTAGTAGATAGGAGAGTTAAGGCTAAGACTGGACACAAATGCCTACCAACGTATAACCACTAAGGCATTAATACCTTTCCCTTATTCGGAATTGGGCACGAAGGTTATGGTTGTAACATAATATAACATATCATACTATAAGCATATAGTTACCACCTTTTGTGTTGTATCACAAGGCATCGAATTATGTATAAAGTTCCACAAGGTGGTCACATTTCATATAGTCACATATTTCATACCATTGTACATAGTTTACGCATTATAGGAAATACATGATATTATGCATATAGTTTATGCATGATAGGAAATGCATGGTATTTTGCATGTAAGTTTAAGTTTCACAAATGCACACATTTAACCATATACATATTTCATTGTGCATATTAAAAGAACAACGATAAAAATGAAATACATCACTATCCAATAGAATATAGGAATATTTCATATAGTAAGATGATGTTTTTCCTTGATCCTTTAATATTGAATAAGTTATCATAACCTAGATGATACGTTGAATAATTACAACGACATCTACATAGTATTGGTTAAGATCTGTGTTATGTTTTTCAAAGTCAACTTTTCTAAAATGGATTTCATGAGAAGGTTCTTCTATTTTTTGTATCAAATTGAAAACATACGTATTCAAATTATAATTCAATTAAAATAAACCAGGACGACGTTACATGGAGTTCACTAGGATACCTGACTTGACGAAGGGAAGATAACCCTTTTCTATAGTTTTATAATACAATTTCAGAATGCAAATGTAATGTCCTTTCCTATCATACCAGCATGATAGAGAGGATCGTGATGCTAAAAACCAGGCATCTAGCCCCATGGGCTTTTAAATAAGCATTCACATAATATAAAAGACATATGTAGTGTATAATTATAAGAAAAAAACACAGTGGAAATAATATCAATAACACATCCATCATACATTCAAGATCTTCATCAAATAATAATTGCAAAGTTAACACAAGAGAATACTTATCTTAACAAAGTAGTCCCAAACAACCAGCTATGCATCTGCAACGTTCCACCCAACCATAGGCCAGTTGTGCTTGTCAACCTCTTGATGCAATTGCCACTCCTGAGCTGGGCATGATCTCTACAAGGAATCAAGGAACAATAGACTTACACATAGCCAAGCATACACCAAGATGAGCCAAGCCAATCTACAATTGGGTTTATCAGGCTGCTAGGAAATGGAAAGGAAGAGTGGCTAAGCTAGTGAGCTTAAACACAGAGCCAGGGGTAACCTTACAGGATCTATCTAGCTTGGCACCCACAATACCTGCACACCCAGTGCAAGGAAGTATTCTTTTCACTATTGTACAGTCCCTCAAGCCATACCTTCCCCATCTAGTGCTCTTAGGGTGTGCATAGAAGAGTAGCCAAAGCCCCCTTGATCTTCTTGAGAGGTTATCTTCCCCCACTAGGTTTATCAAGCCAATTCTGTCCACTACCACTCCAAGTTTCTTGCTCACAGATTCAAATCAAAACAGGGATGCACATAACAGCAAAAGTATTAGTGTTGGGCATGAAGAAACATTTTTTTACAGTGAGATGCCCAAAGATGGGGTTTTCAGTAGCTTCAAAAAAACGTGGGAAACCCAAAAATGAAACTGGAAGATGGGGAATAACCCTGGGAAGCCAAATCCGTTTTCAGAAAAACGTCCATAGACATTATGGGGTAAAAACGGCCTCCATAACAGTCCCAAATCGTGGTCCTCCTTCCCTAGCCACTGTGTAACACAAAAACGAGCTCCCAGCCATGGAAGAATGCAGGAAAAATGATAAAAACGTGATGAGGAAAGACCCAGTAGTTCAGACTGCGTGAGAGAGGAAAGACTGTGGGTTCAAAATGGCTTTGGACACCATTTCGTGGGTGTTTTCTTGCTCAAGGAGACAAAATATGATTTTCCAGGTTGATGGCTTGCCCATGCATTAAATTGGCTGCCATACCTCTTCATTCCCAAGGCATTAACTGCCTCAACCAATTTCTGGAAGAATTAAATGATTGGGTCCATAACCCAAAATGGGTAGTTGGTAGTTTATGGGTTTTCTCATTGACACATGGATTGACACCATTGGCTCAAGGGTTTGAATAATTTTTCTCCCTATTCCCTGTAGAATCACGCCCCCATCTCTTTGTTGCATTGCATAGCTAGTTGTGGGTTTTTCCTTAAAATCCGTATTTACATGATGTCTTATTTACATTGTGTCTGTCTAGCATAAGAACCATAGGCATCTATTTTTAATTGCCGATACATAAAACGCTAATCAATGGTAGGGCCTTGGCCTTGAGCTCCTCACCATGATTAAATAACAATATTTATATCATTTACGATTTAATGCGAAGGGGTCAAAATGGGGACATTACATTCCCCTCCCCTTACATTAGCACTGTCCTCAGTGCTCATCAAAATTGAACAAAAATGGATATGCCACCCTCATGGCATCCTCCAGCTCCCATGTAGCCTCATTAGAACCCTAGTGCTTCCATTGCACCTTTACCTGTCCGATGGCTCGGTTCCGGAGCAATGTTACCTTCTTGTCTAGGATGCACAACGGATCGGTTTGGAATTCTCCCTCGGGTTCCACCTGGATCACATCCCAATTAATCACATGGTTAGGATCATGTACATATTTCTTAAGTAAAGACACATGAAAAACATTATGAGCTTTAGTGCTAGCAGGCAATGCAAGTCTATATGCAACTGGCCCTATTCTTTCAAGCACTTCAAATGGCCCACAATATCTAGGTGATCACTTGGCACAACTCCCAAGCTTCAAGGAACTCTTCCTTGATCTCACTCTAAGATACACATGATCCCCAACACTGAATTCCCTATGGATCCTATGCTTATCTGCATAGCTTTTCTATCTATCATGGGCTATTTTTAAATTCTGTCTGATCTTTGCAACCTCTTGTTCCATTTCCTTAAGCAATTCTGGCCCAAGTACAATTCTGTTCACTGGATTGTCCCAAGTCACTAGTGTCCTACACCTTCTGCCATACAAAGCCTCATAAGGACTCATTCTCAACGATGCTTGTTGCCCATTGTTATATGAAAATTCTACCAAGTGTAGATAATCCTCCCACTTGGATGGTTTGTCCATTACATACATGCGGAGCATGTCTTCAAACACCCGATTTACTCTTTCTGTTTGCCCGTCTGTTTGAGGATGGTACGCAGTGCTAAATCTTAGCTATGTACCCAAATCTGCAAAGAGACCTTTCTAAAAATTGGAAGTGAACTTGGTATCCCTGTCGGAAATTATTGCCTTAGGCAACCCATGTAATCTAAAAATTTCCTTCATGAAAATATTTGCAATGGCATCGGCTTTGTGTGTGGACTTAACCGGTATAAAATGTGTTGCCTTTGTTAACTTGTCCACCACAACCATGATGAAATAATGTTGTCTCACAGTTTTGGCAATCCTGTAATAAATTCCATGGATATTACTTCCCATTTCCATTCTGGAAGCGGCACTGGAAGCAATAAACCTGCTGGATGTTGGTGTTCACTCTTCACCTGCTGACATTCCATTCACTTAGAAAGGTATTCAGCGATGTCCTTCTTCATGCCTGGCCAAAAATAATATTTTCTTGCTGTAGAAATTGTTTTCTAATATCCTAGGTGACTAGAGTATGGAGCTTTATGGATTTCATCCATAACAATTCTCCTCAAATCCGCTGCATTTGGAATATAGACTCTATTCTTATAAGTGAGAAGTCCACTTTCTTCCAAATGATAGCCTTCATACTTCTTGCCAAGGTCTTGCTGTTGCAATTTGTCCTTTATCTGTACGTATACTTCATTCTCAACCATATGGTTAACAATTTGCTACCTCAAATCTGGTTGGCAAGTACTAAGCGCTGCCACATGCATTTCCTGTACCTTCCTACTGAATGCATCATCCACCTTGTTTTCTTTCCCTTTTATGTGTTTGATTTCAAAATCAAATTCACACAAAAATTCCAACCATCTAGCTTGCCTAGCATTTAAAGTTGGCTGATCAAACAAGTATTTCAGACCACAATGGTTTGTCCTTAACTCAAATTTTTTTCCCATTGAGTAATGCCTCCACATATTTAAAGCATGTACTATGACTGCAAGTTCTATATCATGAGTAGCATAGTTCTTCTCATGCTCCTTCAACTTTCTTGATTCATAGCATATCACGTGGTTGTCTTGCATAAGAACTCCTCCAAGTCCTTGATTGCATGTATCGGTACATACCACAAAGTCTTTTTCCAGGTCTGCAATCTTCAGAATAGGTGCACTTGTAAGAAGATTCTTCAACCATTGAAAACTTTCCTCACATCTTGGTGACCACTCAAAATTTATCCCCTTCTTTTACAAAGAAGTGATCGGGTTTGCAACCTTGGAGAATCCTTCGATAAACCTCCTGTAGTAACCAGCAAGGCCCATAAAAGATCTCACATTAGTCACATTCCTTGGAGTTGGCCAATTCATAATGGCTTCAATCTTCTCAAGGTCTACAGATATTCCTTCGTTGGAGATGATGTGACCCAAATAATGAATTCTATCTTTATAAAAGTCACATTTGCTCAACTTTGCATACAGCTTACGCTCTCTTAGTAATTGCATTGTCATTCTCAAATGTTCTTCATGCTCTTCTTCACTCTTAGAATAGATGAGAATGTCGTCTAGGAATACAAGAACAAACTTGTCCAAATACTTGCTAAAAACATTATTCTTGAGACACATGAATGTAGCTGGTGCATTTGTGAGACCGAATGGTACCACTACAAACTCATAGTGTCCATACCTTGTTCTAAAGGCTGTTTTATGAATATCTTCTTCTTTGATTCTTACCTGATGGTAACCAGACCTTAAGTCAATTTTTGAAAATACCTTTGCTCCTCTCATTTGGTCAAAAATGTCATCAATTCGGGGCAATGGGTATTTGTTTTTCATAGTGACTTTGTTCAACTGCCTATAGTCAATACATAACCTGAGTGTTCCATCTTTTTTTTTTCACAAATAGAACAAGTTCTCCCCACGGGGACACACTTGGCCTAATATATTTTTTTTCCAGCAACTCTTGTAATTGCATCTTCAATTCTAGCAATTCCAGTGTCCTCATCCTGTAGGGTGTCTTAGACATTGGTGCCGCTCCTGGAGCAAGTTCAATTGTAAAGTCAATGTCTCTCTTTGGAGGGAGTCCTGGAATCTCATCAGGAAAAACATCCCTGAATTCTTGCAATACATGATAGTCCTCCAATTTAAGAGTTTCATTCTCTGCTGCCTCTAAAATGTGGGCTGCATACAATTGACATCCCTTCTTACAGAACTTCTTCAGCTGCATGGCTGAAACCTGTCTAACAGAAGTCACCTTTGGAATTCCTTTTACAACCTGCGGGTTTCCTTCTTCATTCATGAATTCAAATGTCTTATGTAGCAGTCAAGTTTAACCCTGTGTGCTTCTAACCAATCCATTCCAATGAGAATATCATAGGAACCAAGTGGCAAAATATTCAGATCTGCATAAGTGAATAGCCCATCCATCTCTAATGGACATTTCTCTACTATTTCACTAACTTTTCTCTTGGTTCCAGTGGCTAGTTGAACTAACCATGATTTACTATGCTTTAATTTTTTGATAGCACAAATCTCAACAATTCTAGGAGTGACATAACTGTGAGTAGATCCAGGATCAATCAAAATAGAAATAGATTTCTTGGCAATCTTACCTTCAACTTCAACCACGGTTGACTGATGATCTGCTTGGCGGTCGTCTAGTGCTGCATAGATTCTAGGGATTGTCCTTGCCACTTGACCCACAGTTTCAGCTCCTTGGATGTTGTGAACTTGATTTGCATTCCCATTCTGATGTGGACAATTCCTAAGCAGGTGGTCTCCTCCACACCCCCAACATTGAAGTGGTTCTCTTGGCTCCTTTGGATCTCTTGGCTTATCTCCCATCATCCTAGTTGGCTTAGTCACAACCTGTGATGGTTGCCTTTGCCGATTCCAGAATTGAGGAGGCTTGAACCCCTTCTTCCTTTGATCAAAATTTTCATTTTTCTTATCCTTCCATGCCTTATGGAATTCTGGTTTGCTTCTGTTTTGATCAAAGTAATACTTGGCCTTTCTTATGGCCTCCTCTAGAGTTCGAGGCTCATCGAACTCAATTATGTCTTTATATGACTGGGGCAGTCCACTTAGGAAACGTTGAATTTTCACCTTATCATCTCAAATATACCTGGCATACCTCAGCAGCTCCAAGAACTTGTTTACATATTCCTCCTTGGTCAATTGTCCCAATCTCAGCTCATGGAACTCTTTGATCTTATCGTCATAGTACCTATCAGAGAGGTACTTCTGCTTGAAGTATTTCTTGAACTGCTTCCACACAATATTTCTTTCATTGATCTTCTTCACTTGCCTGATGTGTTCCCACCATATAGATGCTCTTCCATTCAAGTTGAAGATGGCAATGCTTGCCTTCATATTTCCCGAGTAGTCTTGGACTTGGAAATACTTTCTCATCCCAAGAAGCCAAGCTTCAGCTTCTTGACCAGACTTTATCTCTCCATCAAATGTAGGAGGTTTCGCCTTCTTAAATTCCCCATGTGAATTGTTATGGTAGTGCTTCTTCCTCTTACTTCCGCGAGATGAAGAGCTTGAACCCTCAATGTATTCTTAAGAGTCAGATGATTCATTAGAAGAGATTTCCGGAGTATATGTTCTGTCTGTAGAAAATCTTCTTGAGCTACTGGCCCTCTTACGGGAATTCCTCCTAGAACTACTCCCACCCCTTTCTGAATTTGATGTCTGATGCCCAGAGTTTGTTTGCCTTTGGATGTCTGTTAAACTCTACAGCATGGTTGCATTCAACTGATTTTGTTCTTCCTGAGCTTTAATCATTCTTTCATTATCTTCCCTACAGCTTTGCAACTCTACCCTTAGGCTTCTCATGGTGGCTGCAATACCTGGAGGAGTCTCTTGATTTCTTCTCTCATTAGATTCTGTTTCAGCATTTTCAACATGTATGTTCTCCCCCATGGCATCTGCCTCAGGATCATAGGGATCCTAGGCATCATCCATGATGTTCATTTTCTTGGCCCAACCAAGATCCAAAACCTTGGACAACTGTACTATCTAGAGTACTACCCTAATGTAACTGTGATTCTCCGCAACTATGATAGGTAGCCCCATAAAGGCCCAATGCTGCAACCAGCGGCTCTAATACCAAAATGTAATGTCCCCTCCTATCATACCAGCATGATAGAGAGGATCGTGATGCTAAAAACCGAGCATCTAGCCCCATGGGCTTTTAAATAAGCATTCACATAATATAAAAGACATATGGAGTATATAATTATAAGAAAAAAACACAGCGAAAATAATATTAATAACACATCCATCATACATTCAAGATATTCATCAAATAATAATTGCAAAGTTAACACAAGAGAATACTTATCTTAACAAAGTAGTCCCAAGCAACCAGCTATGCATCTGCAACGTTCCACCCAACCATAGGGTAGTTGTGCTTATCAACCTCTTGATGCAACTACCACCCCTGAGCTGGGCATGATCTCTACAAGGAATCAAGGAACAACAGACTCACACATAGCCAAGCATACACCAAGATGAGCCAAGCCAATCTACAATTGGGTTTGTCAGGCTGCTCAGAAATGGAAAGGAAGAGTGGCTAAGCTAGTGAGCTCAAGCACAGAGCCAGGGGTAACCTTACAAGATCTATCTAGCTTGGCACCCACAATACCTATACACCCAGCACAAGGAAGTATTCTTTTCACTGTTGTACAGTCCCTCAAGCCATACCTTCCCCATCTAGTGCTCTTAGGGTGTGCATAGAAGAGTAGCCAAAGCCCCCTTGATCTTATTGAGAGGTTATCTTCCCCCACTAGGTTTATCAAGCCAATTATGTCCACTACCACTCCAAGTTTCTTGCTCACAGATTCAAATCAAAACAGGGATGCACATAACAACAAAAGTATTAGTGTTGGGCATGAAGAAACTTTTTTTACAGTGAGATGCCCAAAGATGGGGTTTTCATTAGCTTCAGAAAAATGTGGGAAACCCAAAAACGAAACTGGAAGATGGGGAATAACCCTGGGAAGCTAAATCCGTTTTCAAAAAAACTTCCATAGACATTATGGGGAAAAAACGGCCTCCATAACAGTTCCAAATCGTGGTCCTCCTTCCCTAGCCACTGTGTAACACAAAAATGAGCTCCTAGCCATGGAAGAATGCAGGAAAAATGATAAAAACATGATGAGGAAAAACCCAGTAGTTCAGACTGCGTGAGAGAGGAAACACTGTGGGTTCAGAATGGCTTTGGGCACCATTTCGTGGGTGTTTTCTTGTCCAATGAGACAAAATATGATTTTCCAGGTTGATGGCTTGCCCATGCACAAAATTGGCTGCCATACCTCTTCATTCCCAAGGCATTAACTGCCTCAACCAATTTCTGGAAGAATTAAATGATTGGGTCCATAACCCAAAATGGGTAGTTGGTAGTTTATGGGTTTTTTCATTGACACATGGATTGACACCATTGGGTCAAGGGTTTGAATAATTTTCCTCCCTATTCCTTGTAGAATCATGCCCCCATCTATTTGTTGCATTGCATAGCTAGTTGTGGGTTTTTCCTTAAAATCCGTATTTACATGATGTCTTATTTACATTGTGCCTATCTAGCACAAGAACCAGGCATCTATTTTTAATTGCCGATGCATAAAACGCTAATTAATGGTGGGGCCTTGGCCTTGAGCTCCTCACCATGATTAAATAACAATATTTACATCATTTACAATTTAATGCGAAGGGGTCAAAATGGGGACATTCTAGCAAAACATTATTGTAGGATAACTTGAATTTATCGCTCTTACCTGTGTTTTGCCACATCAAGATTCAAATGCTTTAGCTACATAGCTAAGTAAGCCTCAAGGTACCCCATAGGACCCCTTCATCATCATCATCAGAAAGCAAATAATCAACACATATCAAGAAAACTATATCGCAAGTGAACATAATTACATCACATAATTCCAGAGCTTAGTATAAGCATAGTACTTGTCGTAATATGTTTCAAAAATTATGAAGTGGCGTTATCAGTAATAGTTCATTAGTTAGGAAGATTGACATTTATTTTACTTCTGCACATCAACATTAGTCTTAAATACCTCCTTAGAAAAATTTTAAATTTTTATGAATTTTTGGAATGTTACATGTGATATCAGAGCGCGAGTTCAAACTCTATTGCAGGTATGGATATACTAGAAGAATCAACAAAGGACAGATCTCCTCATAATGAATGCAATAATAATGAACAGGAAAATATTAATGAAGAAATCTACTTAAAACTTAATGATCAATCATCTGAATTATTACGTACTGTTAAGGATTTAAAATATGAAATAAAAAGTGTTTAAGGAAGAAAACAAAATGATTTTAAGAGCACAAGAGGAATTAAATCAGATTCTACTGGAAAAGTACCATCAAGATGAAAAAGGTAAGAGAACAAAAGTAAAAACTGAATCTGGAACAATGTCCTACAAACACATAGATAAGAAAGTTAAATACTATAAAATTGAAAGTAACTCTTCTTCTTCTAAATCTGATGACCAAATTTATCACAGAAAATATAATTCTGATCAGGACAGCAGTGACAGAGACTGTGGTCCTAAGAAAAGACGTGAAAATTATGAACAAATTTCAGAAGAGTTTAAAAAGATAAAACCTCCAACTTTTAATGGCAAAAATGAAAAGGGAGAGGCTTTTGAAGCATGGCTCTCCGGAATGAAGAAATACTTTCAGATTTATAACTACTCATCTAAATTAAAAGCTAAGATGACCATATATAGTCTGACTGGAAGGGAAAACATTTGATGGCAAGATGTTAAAAGAGTTAAAGATTTTAAGGACAAAAACATAAAATGGAGTACATTTAATAATATGTTGAAGAAAAAAGTTTTTATCCCTGTGAAAATAAGTCAAAAGATAAAAAATTGAATTTGTTTTTGACAAAATGTAAAAAAATAAAAAAAACATCATCTAGTTAAGAAGTGTTGCCGCATTCACTCTTTATGGTTTTTCCTCATAGGATGTCTTGATTTAGTGGGTTAATTTGCTCTTTGAATGTTAATCTTGAATCAAAGATATCCAAATTTGAGAGTTTGCTCTCTCTTAATGCCCAGGTTCAAAGACTGTTTCTACATATCCGAAATATAACCTTATTTGTAAGGCTCGACTATTTTATGGCTTATTGTCTTATTGATAATTAATTAAGTCCACATTTCTTAGGTTGCCATGGGTGCCTATAGGTTCTATTAGCTGTTACATAAAACTTTTGTAGGTAAGGTTTATTATGGTTATAGATGTTTAAAAATATTATCTTAGATTTTGAGTGTTTCTTAACAGATCAATCAGATTAACTAACGTGTAATAAGTGCACATACCAGATTCATCTCATAGTAACAATGGTTACATAAACCGTGCATACGATTAAATTTGCAAAATATGAGTATTTATTTATTAGAATCAGTACACAACGATATGAGCAACATAGAAATTTACAGGAAGAGGAAGCCGACAGAGTGAATAGCGTATCAGGTGACTTCAGCTCGCTATGAATCTCAAAATAACAACACAACAAATTCAACCAAGAAAGCGAAGAAGATGCAATAATATTTTAAATGCAGCACGAGTGCGATTGTAGTGCTCTGCTAAAATAGATGGTGATGCTTTTTGCCATCCTTTTCTTTTTCTTCTTCTTTGGATTCCTTCTTCTCGTGATGCTCATGGAAGACGTAACCCCCTTCTCCCACTGACCTCCTCCTCGATCTTGTGCCTTCGAGCGTTCTCTGGATCGTTCTTTTCTGCGTGCTTCTCGTGCTGCACATCATCATTACAACAACTACTCACAATTCACCACTCTTGTTTATACTTTTTTCAATAAAAAATCGATTGACGTTATCACACAGGGTTAGCATGTATAAGAGTGTTATTTCCTCTGATGAGAACAATATATTAATGAAAATAAGAAGAGATAGGTTATATGGATAGTACCAACGCAAATCCTCCGGTACCAACTGCTCCGACTCCACCCAGCTCCCCCATATGCTTGTGATGCTTCTCCTCCTTCATTGCCTTCTCATTTTCATCCCCCGCAGTCTGGCCGGGCACCTGCTCATCACTATCAGCTTCCTTGTGATGGAAGAGATGGTGGTGTTGTTTTTCCTCAGACATCTTCTCCAAACAAAGATTTCAAAAACAGAGTAGAGACTGAGCGACCTCACAATTCTTCTTAAAATAAATGGAAATGGAAATGGCTTAGCAGATGAGAAAAATGAGATACATGGGGGTTGTTTATATAGCTGACGCTCACGCACACTAGGCGGTGCCTTGTCCCATCATCAGTTTTCTATTTTCCAACACCCTCTTCCAATTAAATTTGTAATGTTAGGTACCTTATTCAAATCTTAACTTGAGTTTATTGATATTAATTGAATTCAATGATCTATTCCAGGACGAAATATTCCAGGGTGATGTGGTGAAAGAGACAATATATTTTCATCTTCATTTAAAAATATTAAAAAAATAAATTTTTTAAAGATAAGATTTTTATTAATCAGTTTATTGGTTATAGTTTAGGTGGTTGGGAGGAAAGATTGTTGCCCTCCCCACCCAGGTTCAATTCTTGTAAGTAACATGATGCTCTTGTTGAGCCTTCTTGTAATGATTGTATTTCAAACTTTTCTTGATTCCTTCCAAAAGCAGGAAGATGATTAATTTCCTGATGAATGTAGCCCTCTAACAAATGGTGAACCATCTTTAAAAAAAATTCTTATTAATCAATTAAAATTATATTTCGAAAAAACATTTTTTATTTAATTTTAAAATGTAAAAAAATCAGATTCATGGACTTATTATATTACTCAATTTGAAATTTATTGAAGTGATTGTCTTACAAATCCCAATCCAGCGACGTAGACTGGTAACGAAATAAATGAAACATACTCCTTTCCACACGGTTGGTGGAGAAGAAAAGGAAGGCAAGAAGACGTGAGATACACAAATCAAATGCATGGTTAAACCTAGAAGACGTGAGGTACACACAAGCATAATAGCATCACAAAATCCCACCAAATATGAATGCGTTAATATCTGATCGAATTCCCATCTTAAATAAATTAATGTGTTAAAATCTTTATCAAAATGCCATCATTTATGATTTCGTTAAAATCTGATGCCTGATTCCCTATCCCTATCTCTTTCCGAAATCTTCCACTACACGCTACAATGTATATATACTTCAAAACTAGTTTTTCGGTCACTTATTTGGCTTCAAATGAAGAACTTTTAGTTTTCCATATTCGTCTTTTACTCCATTGCCACTTTTACTCGAGCGCCCCATATTTTCACACATGCAATGTAAATTGTAACATTTCAGCTTATTTTAAATTCTTTGAGAATTCCAAGCAATGGATCATATATATTGGAGGCCATTTTAGCTCAAAACATTGCATAATTTTGTAGATCTTTAACTCTAATTTTGCATAATTCTAATTTTGTATATAATTTAAAGAAAGTTTAGAGAATGGTATCGAGCAAAAGGAAAGTGAAATCTTATTTGGATATCTTGTATAAATGATCGATAATGTGACTATCGAGGACAAAAGAATCTGAATTTCTCATTTGATTAAATCCATCTCCATCTGAATTGCTATATAAAAAAGTGGTGTTATTGGTTAGTTTAGGATTCATTGAGTTGGTGGCATTAATATAGGATAAGTGGATCTATCTTTGTATGGAGAATAGCAAGGTGTTCAAAAATTTCCATGCTTGTCAAATATTCCCCACAACATGTACATAACTAGAATAACATTAAATATATACTTGCTTCGCACACCATAAAAATAATAATCAAGCTAAAAGATAAACTTTTTTATCACACAGGAAATGAATTTCACAAATAAGTAGATGTAATGTTTGGAAAATACATCTATCATAAGTTCTTTAGATGAAAATGAGAACTTCTTCATGTATTATTCCAAGTTTTCATGCATTTAGTGATCAAATAATCTAATTGATCCTTAAGAGAACTATAAAGAGAATTAATGGTTATAGGAAAGAACTGTAAAGAGAGTTAATGTTCATAGGAACCATAGGAAATGTGGTAAGGTCCATGAAGATACATGAAAGGGTTAGCAATCAGTGCCTTTCGTCATGTTGGCAAGTGGAAAATGTGCAAGCAACACACCTTAGCATAACCTGCAAGCAGCACACCTTAGCATAACCTCTGTTTGTTTCACTTCAACAGGCCAAACACTAAATATACCTCTCTCTCGGTCAACCTTTGCACACAGAACCTATAGTGAAATCTATATACTTTCCATCAACTAAACAAGCAGATAAAGCCTTTGTTTCTTTCTTAGTATACCTTAAACTATCCATTTGTAGTAGTTGTCTCTCTGTTGGTCTGCCGTAATGCCCACTTAGGAGGTTAAAATAGGACTGCCCACGTACCCTCTCATTGGGGTAAGCCAAGACTGCCCATGAAGAGACATGAAGAAGAACATATTGTGTGTAGGAATCTCAACTAATAAGCTTAATAGGAATAAAAACTATAGAAAGTTGAAAACCTTTTCACAAGTTTTTATCCTATGTGCAAAAAGAATTACGTTAAAAACCATTTTAATCTTTAACATGTGTTTATAAATAATGTAGTGGTATGATGATATCATACTAAAAACTATTTTTTTTAAGGGTGGTTGTACATGAGAATAACAATTAAATGTGGCAATCAAATATTTGGTCTTTAACATGTGTTTATAAATAATGTAGTGGTATGATGAATATCATACTAAAAACAATTTTTTAAGGGTGGTTGTACATGAGAATAACAATGAAATGTGGCAAGCAAATATTTGGACCAACTTTTCTAGTGCAAATTAGAAATTCAAAGTATGATGTACAAAGGCAACTTTTTATAGGGATGTTTAGATTACATCATAGGCCTGATTTCCCATTTAATCATCAAAATATCTTAATTTTGTCTTCATATGGAGGATGTCCGTACATGGAAAAACTATAGGAATTTTGAAGACCTTTTCATAAGCTTTTATCCTATGTGCAAAAAGAAGTATGTTAAAAACCATTTCGCTATTAACATGTTTTATAAGCAATGTAGTGGTATGATGAATATCATGTTAAAAAAAAAAATTTAGGGTGGTTGTACATGGGAGTAACAATTAAAGGTAGCAATCAAATATTTGGACCAACTTTTCTATGTGTAAATTAGAAGTTCAAAGATGTACAAAGACAACTTTTTCTAGAGATGTTTAGATTACATCATAAGCTTGATTTCCCATTTAATTATCAAAATATATTAGTTTTTTCTTCATATCCCTACATGGAAAAAGCCGAAGGCCTATGTATTCAAGGTATGTCTACTTCCATATTTGTAGCATGCTCAAAGTCTTCCCATTCTTTTAAACATTGTTGCACAAACTATCTAACCATTATTGCCTCTTGGGATGTCTAACATGAATATACAACTCAAATAAGAAAAATAAAGCCCTCATTAAGTTCCTACAAATGGAATTTGGAGACAAAAGGTGTAATTTTACATAAGTATATAAGTCACCAACATAACTAAGTTCGTACAAATGGAATTTGGAGACAAAAGGTGTAATTTTACATAAGTATATAAATCACAAACATATTTGGTAAAATGACATTTATACTATATTTAAATACCATAAAAGGTAAGTTTTGATTTTAAAAAATTCTTAAACGTTGCTTAAGAATGTTAAGTTGAATGTATATGAGAACTAACATCACTTAAGTAACATTTGTCGGGAAGAAAATTAAAAAGAAGAAGAAGATATATTTCATATATATTCTTCACAGAAGTTAAAAAAGGATTTTTTCAACATACATTGATTTAAACATCAACTTTTGATCCTCAATATAATAGTGCATAGAAGTTTAAGGCCTTCTTATTCTTCTTCAAATCCTCCTAATTACAACTATTATACACATGTATAGAGTCCAAATGGGATCTATACAACTCTCAAGCATATGAATGATCTAGCCTAAGGACCTATAGAGTCTAGGTTAACAATCAATACCATGTGTAAAAATATTTATAGTAACTAAGATAAACTTATACCATTGATCATACGGCACAATAAAGGGTGGAGATCAATCGATCCACAAAGATAAGCAATAGGCTCATTAATAGATAAGGGATAAATATCAGATGATAACGACTTGGGAGTGTACATCACCATTAATTGAGGGACAAGTCACCACCAAATAACTCCCAAATCTATCTCCATGTGGATATGTGCAACGCCACAAAAATCAAGTAAGGCCTAATTACATGTGTAGGTGTCCCAAAATGATGTTATAATGATCATATTTATGACACTAAGTACAAGAATGCATCAAGCCACTAGAGAACATTAAAACACAATTCTAGCATTCCCCCTTACAATGTTGGCTAGAGGAATGAGCACATAAGAAGAGGAGGGACTTGAGTTACATAAGAATAATAAGCCAATAATGTGATATATTTGAAATCTCACAAGTCTAGTGATGCCTAATTATGTGTAAAAATGCTTCAAAATGATGCTCTCACAACCATTATATTTGCAAGCTAAACAATAGTAAATTTGACCACTAGATAATCATTACATCAGGGGTTGTGATGAACACATTTGGAAGAAAAAAAATTCCATTACATTCCTCGTTATTGACAACTGCAAACATCTTGAATAAGTGGCAAATATAGATTCAAACCTTTTTGCTATCAATGATAAGCTATTGAGTAATAACATTGTAGGAAACGATTAATAAGGTACAACCAAATCCTTACTAAGGTGCAAGAAAAAAACTTGCTACTGTTAAGGATGAATGGAGAATGACCTGTAATAATAACATAAATATGCTCATGATGAAGTGCTTAACAACTCAAGATAGAATAATAATATGTAGAACCAATCTACATCCAAACTCTTCACACACAGTGCTCATGAACACGAGATTAAAATAGAGGGATAACTACAACAATCACATCCAACAGAAAATGTAAGAATCATCATGGGTGCATCATGGAAAGTCCACAATGTGTCAAAGAACAATCTCCGAACAAGACATGAATGATAATAGAAGATGAAGACAAATGTAATCCAACAGGTCGAAGGTGTTGATGATCTGCTTCAATCAAGAACTTGAACTCAATGTCACAATGATCATCAAGTTCAGCAAGTGATAAAATATGCACCACATGCACGTAAGATGGTCTCCCCATCACAAGTGCATTGTGCCAAGCAAATAACCAAATTTATACCATCAAGAAATTGTTACAAACAAATTGTTGCCATTGCCAAACAAAGTAGAAACATTTCCATCATTAATATTCATATGTCAAATCAACATAAATGATATCACCATTGCATAGAGTAAAATTTTTTTTGCACTTTAAAAATAATCACTCAAAATGTTGTTTGTATGAACACGTAATGACCATTACAAGTTCGAAAAATGAGGCTTGACCTAGGGTCTTTGGGAAAAAATTAAAATAACATCATCAAATAGAACAATTCATTGAGTCCAAATATTTTACTATGTAGAGGTCTCAAAAATACACATTTCACAAAATATCCACTAAAAACTAATGGTATATGAAAAATCTATGGAAGTTCAAAAATTAGCTTCAAAATCACTACTAAAATTAGGGTAAAAAATTGACGTTAATTCAATGTTCTTGCACCGAGAGTAGCGAGGTGCTCTACAGCCCAGTATGGAGGAGATGTTGCAACACGCAGCATTGTGTAATGTTATGTAACATGTCGTTCCCATAAAAAAAGGAATAAAATGCAAATGATGTCGGCTTAGCGGGAATAAAATTAAACCTATATATATCAAGCATCAAGAGGGATCAAATATCTTAACAAGTAATTTTTTTCTTAATGTGTAAAAATTTAAGATAAAAAAATAAACCTCAAGAAATTGGATCCCTCTCGGTGCTTGATAGGTCCGAGTTTAAGATGAATCTATGTTGGTTTATCATCAACTATATGTCAGATAAAAATCAAACTTCAATAATTTGATGTCGCAAAATCGACAATACTATTTTCAGATGAGAGATTTTACATAGCATGACAAAGTCATAAAATTTTCTCTAACGTCACTTAAGTGGAATTACATCGGCATCCCATCAACAGTACCTGAACATATAAGTGATGTTATTCCACATTAAACAATTTTTCTTTAACGCCATAGACATCACTTAAGTGACATTAAGGTTATGGTAATGAAAATCCATTGATGTTAGTTTGACATTACGGTTGTAGTAATGATGACCTACTATCACTAGGCATGGAAAATTTTAAGGATCCATAATTTTCTCAAAGTGTAGAAACATTGGTGAATCTTTCTAATTCTTAAATTTGCAACCATAAAATGTTTGGCAATTTAAAAAATATAGATATATTAAAAATTCTAAGGTATTTATATAGTTTTTGGATAATTTTGGCAATTTTTAGAGTAAAAAAGAACTATCCCATGGAATTTGGACGAATAAAGTTTGAAAAAAAAACAAATTGGCAAATCTTTTTTTGGAAAAATAGGTTAAAAAATAGCCCATGGGATAAATTTCGCCCCTAAAATTTTCCTTGTCACTAGGTTGATGTTAGGGATGCAGTAACAGATGACCTTCCCATGTAATTGTTAATAGTACTTCAATGTTAGGGATGTGGTAATGATGGCCTACTGACATGTGATTCATCCAAAAGATATCAAATAAGTGAAGTTAGGTGTTTGTTTGACAAAAAAAGAAACAACTATATGGACCCAAACAAGGAAAATTTTAAGATCCATATTTTTCTTAAAGTGTAAAAACCTTGGCGAATCTTACTGATTCTTAAATTTCCAACCATAAAATGTTTTGTGATATTTTTGTTGAAATATTCAAATTTCTAAGGATTTTATATACTTTTTGGACATTTTTAGGGATGTTCAGAGTAAAATATTTTTACTCTATGGAATTTGGGTGAATTGGTTTTACAAAAATTGAAGTTGGTGAATCTTGTTTTTTTGGAAAAAAACATTGCAAACTAGCCTATGGGATAAATTTAATCCCTAAAATTTTCCTTGCACCCACACACACACATGTTCCAACATGTGACATGGTAGAGTCATGCCATGTGTAACCCTAAGAGATAAGATGATAATAGACTTAGAAACATAGCACTGTCTAGTCCTAAATTAAACTAAAAACATGAATCAATTGCCAAAGGATATCATAGCTATGCTGTCTCCTATTTGAGTTACATCCACAATATGTATTAACTATCATATATTAACTAGACTTCACTATCTTGGATAAATATCTAAGGGATATTATGAGCCTCAAACAATGTGAATAGGTCGACCATATGTGTTCTTTTGCTAGTTATTGTGCAGAAGAATATTGATTACATATATTAGTTTTCAAAGTCTGTAACCCAAGCCTAGACAGCACTCTTACACCATTATAAACATATTTCAGGTGAATTCCATGTTGTTTTTTCTTATATGGTTTCTAGAAAAAACTTTGACCAGACCCCATATCAATATTTGCTCAAACATTTGGATAAATATGGTTGAGGAACTTTGGGATAAACCCATATTGCTCTTCACATTATTTGATTTTAAACTATTTTATTATGTATTTCCACACATTTTTATGTTTCCCACAAATATTGAAAAATCATGTTTCTAACTTCATAAATCAATCATAATTCGAGAAGAAAAAAAAAATCTAGAAAAAGGTGTTCAAAATTTTGCAAACATTTTTTGTTGCTTCCTATCGATCCATGCCATGGAAATGCCAATGCATAATTACATCCCAACTGTGCCATATAAACGTTCTAATTTTTTTTGGAATATACATGCTTCCTTGTGATAGTTTGTCACCACTAACTCTACTTCCATTGATATTAAAGAACAATAATAATGAATGCATGGAAGTATAACTTGCGTGAAGGGTTGTGTCATAGTTTTTCACCTCACCTAACCAAGTAAAATTACTTAGATGCCATACTAATAGTATCACTACATACCTTGATATAATTCCTTATAATAAGTCACTTCTACAAAGAATAAGCCAAGATCATGATACCCAATTTTGTTGGGATGCCTAAGGCTAGTAATGTTTCCAATGTGAAAATGCCAAGGTAACTATTGACTGTGTAGTTCTTATATTACACAATTTTTTTTCCTGGTTTTTTATGTATAAGGATTAGTTTCCTAAAAGTTTTTTTAAAACAAATCTCAATCATGTTAATGTTTCTATAATTTCTCTTAACTATATTCTTTTAGGTTGTTTCCACTAAAAGGATAACTTTTCATAAGATATAAAAGGTTACATTATTCATACACTTATTATTTAAGGATACATTCTTCATAAGGCCACCACAAGTTATGAATTACCTTGTAGCCTCCTAAAACTCATAATAGAAATACTTATACAACATCAAAAAGAGATACTATAAACCTACAAAGCATATGAGCTATCATAGCAAGACTCCAAAAACTTATACTAGATATACTTATACAACATCAAAAATAGATACTATAAATCTATGATGCCTACAAATAAGTTCTCATAGAAGAAAAAACATGTTCCTATAAGGTTACATTCTTCATATAGCCATCATAGGGTTGTCAAATGTTAAAAACTACATTGTGTCTCTAAATCCTCTAAAAAAATGATACTATAAATACTTATAAATAATGATGAAGAGAAAATATAAACCTGTGAGGTATGGAATATTTGATCATAGAAAAGAATAGACAGTTCCCATAAAATAATCATGATTGTTTGTAGAGTCTTAA
>BSBM01000723.1:4072500-4556623 GCA_027924585.1 Larix kaempferi | reverse complement strand
AGAGAGAGATTACGGGTTACGGGTTTAGAGAGAGAGAGTGCGAGAGAGAGATATTGGAGGTTATAGGTTTGGAGAGAGAGCGAGAGAGAGAGAGAGAACTGGGGTTAGGGGTTCACACACAGATACACAGAGTGAGAGAGAGAGATTTAGGGTTAGGGGCTTAAAGGGATAGAGGGATAGAGAGATATAAAGAGAGAGATTGTGGGTTAGATTTAGTTGTTTAGAGAGAGGAGGGGAGATTAGGTTAGAGAGGGAGAGAGAGAGAGATTGGGGGTAAGGGATTTAGAGAAAGATAGATTATGGGTTAGATATTCAGAGAGACAAAGATTGGGGTTAGAGAGAGAGAATGAGATAGAGAGAGAGATGTTAGGGGTTGAGAGAGAGAGAGAGAGAGAGATTGGGTGTTAGTGGTTTAAAGAGAGAGATTGGTTGCTAGGGTTTTAGAGAGAGAATGGAGGTTAGGGGTTGAGAGAGAGAGAGGATTATGTGTTTAAAGAGATCGAGGGATAAGAAGAGAGAGACAGATTGGAGGTTAGGGGATGGGAGAGAGAGAGATTGGAGGTTAGGTGTTTAGAGAGAGATTGATTTGGTTTTAGGGGTTTAAAGAGACATATAATAGAAAGAGAGAGATTGGCATTTAGGGTTTTAGAGAGAGAGTGAGAGAGTGATATTGGAGGTTACAGGTTGAGAGAGAGAGAGTCAAAGAGAGAGAGAGAGGTTGGGTTAGGGGTTTAGAGAGAGAGAGAGAGAGAGGTTGGGATAGGGGTTTAGAGAGAGAAAGAGAGATTAGGGGTTAAGGGTTTAGAGGGAGAGATAAAAAGAGAGAGATTAGGAGTTAGAGGTTTAAAGAGAAAGAGAGATTAGGTGTTACGGTTTAGGAGTTAGGTGTTTACAAAGAGAGGGAGAGAGAGAAAGAGAATAGGGGTTAGGGATTTGGGTTTTAGAGAGGGAGAGTATAGGGGATAGGGATTTTGGGTTTAGAGAGAGAGAGAGAGAGAGAGAGAGAGAGAGATTGGGAGTTAGGGGTTTAGAGAGAGATTGAGAGAGATTGGGGGTTAGGAGTTTAGAGAGAGAGAGAGAGGTATTGGGGGATTAGAGAGAGAGAAAGAGAGAGATTCGAGGTTAGGGGTTTACAAAGAGAGATATTGGGGGTCAGGGGCTTGTAGAGAGAGATAGAAACAGAGAGATTGGTGTCTAGGGGTTTAGAGAGAGAATGGAGGTTAGGGTTTTAGAGGGAGAGAGATAAAAAGAGAGATTTGTTGGGGGTTAGGGGTGAGAGAGAGAGAGATTGGGGGTTAGGGGTTTAGAGAGAGAGAGAGAGATTGGAGGTTAGCGGTTTAGAGAGAGAGAGAGATATTAGAGGTTAGGGGTGTAGAAAGAGGAATATTGGGGGTTAGGGGTTTAGAGAGAGAGAGAGAGATATTGAGGATTAGGGGTTTAGAGAGAGAGGGGTTATGGGTTAAGAGAGAGAGAGAGAGAGAGAGAGGCTAGGGTTTATGTTTAGAGAGAGAGAGAGATAGACTAGAGGTTAAAGGTTTTGAAAGCGAGAGATTGGGGGTTAGGGGTTTAGAGAGAGAAATATAGAAAGAAAGATATTTGTGGTTAGGGGTTTAGGAAGAGAGAGATAGAAACAAAATGGAAGTGAGGGTTTTAGACAAAGAGAGAGATTGGGGGTTATGATTTTGGATATAGAGGCAGAGAGAGAGAATTGGTTAGGGGTTTAGAGGGAGAGAGATTGGGGGTTAGGGGTTTAGAGAGATAGATTTGAGGCTAGAGGTTTAGAGAGAGATAAAAAGATAGAGAATTAGGGTTAGGCATTTAGAGAGGGAGAGAGATATTGGAGGTTAAGTGTTTAGAGAGAGATATATATAAAGAGGGAGATAAGGAGTTAGTGGTTTAGAGAGAGAGAGAGAGAGAGAGAGAGAGAGAGAGAGAGATTGGGGGTTAATGGTTAGGAGTTAGTGGTTTAGATAGATAGATAGACAAATTTTGGGGGTTATTGGTTAGGAGTTAGTTGCTTAGATAGATAGATAGACAAAGTTTGGGGGTTAATGGTTAGGAGTTAGTGGCTTAGATAGATAGATAGATAAAGATTGGGGGTTAGCGTTCACGGGTTTAGAGAGAGAGAGAGATTTGGGGTGAGGGGTTACTGGTTTAGAGAGAGAGAGAGAGAGAGAGAGAGAGAGAGAGAGAATTGGGTTTAGGGGCCTAGAGGGTGAGATTCAGAGTTAGGGGATAAGAGAGAGAGAGAGAGAGAGAGAGAGAGAGAGAGAGAGAGAGAGATTTGGGGTTAGAGAGAGAGAGGGGTGGTTAATGGGTATTGAGAGAGAGAGTGAGATTCAGGGTTTAGTGGTTTAGAGAGAGAGATTGGGGGTTAGGGGTTAAGTTTTTAGAAAGATAGATAGATAGATACATAGAGAGAGAGAGAGATGGAGAGAGACTGGGGGTTAGTGGTTAGGTATTTAGATATATATAGAGAGAGTGGGGGACTAGGGGTTTGAAAGAGAGAGAGAGTTTGGAGGTTAAGGTTTTAGAGAGAGAGGTTGGGGTTTAGGGGTTTTCATAGAGAGAGTCAGAGAGAGAGAGATGGGGCGTTAGGGGCTAAGAGAGAGAGAGATTGGGGGTTATGGTTTTGGAGAGAGGCATATATATATATATATATAGAGAGAGAGAGAATGGGGGTTAGGGGTTTATAGATAAAGAAATAAAAAGCGAGAGATTGGGGGTTAGGGGTTTAGAGAGAGAGAGGGAGAGAGAATTGAGCTTAGGGATTTAGAGAGATAGAGATATTTTGGGTTTAGGCATTTAGAGAGAGAGAGAGAAAGGGATAGAAAGAGAGAGATGAGGAGTTAGGGGTTTAGAGAGACAAATAGAGATTAGGGGTTAAGTGTTAGGAGTAAGGGATTTAGATAGATTGGTAGAGAAATAAATTGGGTGTTAGCAGAGAGAGAGAGAGAGAGAGAGATTTGGGGTTAGGGGTTTAGAGAGAAAGAGAAATAGAAAGAGAGTGATATGGGGTTAGAGTTTTAGACAGAGAGAGAGGGGGGGGGTTTAGGGGTTTATGGTTAAAGATGAGGGGTTAGAGATTGAGAGAGAGAGAGAGAGAGAGATTGGGTGTTAGGGTTTTAGGGAGAGGTAGATAGAAAGATTGGTGGTTAGGGGTTTGGAGAGAGAGATATAGAGAGATTGGAGGATAGGGGTTTGTAGAGAGAGAGAGGGATAGCTATTGGGATTTAGGGGTTGAGAGAGAGAGAGCAAGAGAGATTGGAGGTTAGGGGTTTAGAGAGAGATATTGATTGGGTGTTAGGGGTTTAGAGACATAGAGATAGACAGAGAGAGATTACGGGTTATGAGTTTAGAGAGAGAGTGTGAGAGAGAGATATTGGAGGTTATAGGTTGAGAGAGAGAGAGAGAGAGAGAGAGAGAGAGAGAGAGAACTAGGGTTAGGGCTTCACACACAGACACACAGAGTGAGAGAGAGATATTTAGGGTCAGGGGTTTAGAGGGATAGAGGGATAGAGAGATATAAAGAGAGAGATTGTGGGTTATATTTAGGTGTTTAGAGAGAGAGGGGGAGATTGGGTTAGAGAGAGAGAGAGAGATATTGGGGGCAAGGGGTTTAGAGAAAGATAGATTATGGGTTAGATATTCAAAGAAACAAAGATTGGGGGTTAGAGAGAGAGAGAGAGAGAGATGTTAGGAGTTGAGAGAGAGAGAGAGAGAGATTGGGGGTTAGTGGTTTAAAGAGAGAGATTGGTTGCTAGGGTTTTAGAGAGAGAATGGAGGTTAGGGGTTTGGAGGGAGAGAGAGAAAGAGAGAGAGAGAGATTGGCGATTATGTGATTAAAGAGAGAGAGGGATAAGAAGAGAGAGAGATATTGGAGGTTAGGGGATGGGGGAGAGGGAGAGAGAGAGAGAGATTGGAGGTTAGGTGTTTAGAGAGAGATTGATTGGGTTTTAGGGGTTTAAAGAGACATATAATAGAAAGAGAGAGATTGAAGTTTAGGGTTTTGGAGAGAGAGTGAGAGGGATATTGGAGGTTAAAGGTTGAGAGAGAGAGAGAGAGAGAGAGTTGGGGTTAGGGGTATAGAGAGAGAGAGGGAGATTAGGGGTTAAGAGTTTAGAGGGAGAGATAAAAAGAGAGAGATTAGGAGCTAGAGGTTTGGAGAGAGAGAGAGAGATTGGGTGTTACGGTTTAGGAGTTAGGGGTTTACAGAGAGAGGGGGGGAGAGAGAGAGAGAGAGAGAGAGAGAGAGAGAGAGAGAGAGAGAGAGAGAGAGAATAGGGGTTAGGGATTGGATTTTAGAGAGAGAGAGACTGGGGGATAGGGATTTTGGGTTTAGAGAGAGAGAGAGAGAGAGATTGAGAGAGATTGGGGGTTAGAATTTTAGAGAGAGAGAGAGAGAGAGGTATTTGGGATTAGAGAGAGAGAGAGAGAGATTCAAGGTTAGGGATTTACAAAGAGAGATATTGGGGGTCGGGGGCTTGTAGAGAGAGATAGAAATAGAGAGATTCGTGGTTAGGGGTTTAGAGAGAGAATGGAGGTTATGGTTTTAGAGGGAGAGAGATAGAGAAAGAGAGATTTGTTGGGGGTTAGGGGTGAGAGAGAGAGAGAGATTGGGGGTTAGGGGTTTAGAGAGAGAGAGATATTGGAGGTTAGGGGTGTAGAAAGAGGAATATTAGGGATTAGGGGTTTAGAGAGAGAGAGAGAGAGTGATATTGGGGATTATGGTTTTAGAGAGAGAGGGGATTATGGGTTAAGAGAGAGAGAGAGAGAGAGAGAGAGAGAGAGGTTGGAGGTTATATGGACTATGATTAATATTGTTACTCTCTAGGGGTTATAGTTTATAGGGTTCATAGAGTTTGGGAGTGGTAGGGGTTTGAGATTATATAGGATGTATTTTATATTGGTTGGGGCTAAAAGGGATACAATGTATACAAATTTGGAGTTAATGGTTAGGGGCTATGATTTAGAAGGTTTA
The DNA here is from genome assembly GCA_027924585.1 of Larix kaempferi. Taxonomy (NCBI): domain Eukaryota; kingdom Viridiplantae; phylum Streptophyta; class Pinopsida; order Pinales; family Pinaceae; genus Larix; species Larix kaempferi. The sequence continues at coordinate 4,551,642 of BSBM01000723.1, read as the reverse complement.
TAAGGGATTATGAGTTATAGTTTTGGGGGTTTAGAGTAGTTAAGGTTAATGACTACAAGTTATAGGAATTATGGGTTATAAAAGTTGCATAACAAGTTTCATTGTGGTTTAAAATCATTTAGGGTTTTAAGTTTTAATGTTTATTGTGCTTAGCTATTATAAGGGTTACGAGGGTTGTGAGTAATATATATTGTGAGGATTAAGGGTTATAATTACTAAGTTTTAAAGTGGTTAGATGTTATAGATATTAAGGGTTTGTAATTATAGGATAAAGGTAATGGGTGATATGGTTTATGGATTAGTAGGTAAGGATTATAAGAGTTATAGGTTTAAGAGTTATAAGAGAAGAGTTATAATGGTTAAGAGTTAGAGGTTTCAAGGATTAGGGGTTAGCTCCTATAAGGATTAGGGGTTAGCTCCTATAAGGATTAGAGGTTAAGAGTAATAATGGTTATGAGTTATAATAATTAAAGGTTATAGGGTTATGGTATATCAGATTTACTCATTAAGTGTTAGGGATACGCGGTATACTAGTTCCTAGGTCGCTTGTGTAGAGCATTAGAAAAGGGGGGTCCCTCGTTAGACCACTTTAAAAACCTTGTGTATACACAGTCGACCACCCAACTTGGGGCGTACTAGGAGGGCTTCTCTGGGAGTTACCTCCCTCCACCTATTACTAGCGCAATGGCGTCCTAGTTCCTGGATACAACAAAGGCACATGTGTCAAGATGCCGAGTTAGAAAATTGTTTCCAGGCAATTTTCCAAAATGTTCCTTTACCAATACTTTACACAAGACTTTTAATAGGAATATATAGTCAATTTGATCTCCTTTAAATAATTTGATCTTCTAACTTTATTACATTAACTCAATAAATAATGATTTTAGAATATCTAATTTACACAACTAATAAAAACATAAACACTACAAAACATGAAGCAATAAAGAGATATGTGAATGCATTAAATAAGGCTTTAAATTTCGACAATTTCAATACAAATATAACATCCATGATTTGAACTCAACAATCATATAATAAATTAAAGCTACACATTTCTAAAGGGTGATAATTGTTTCCTACCACAATTAAAAAAGTCCAATAAGAATACCACCATTGTTTCTTACCACCAATACAAAATCATGTAAAACAAAACACTACAAAATATAAAACAATAAAAAAATCTGTAAATGAATAAACTAAACTAATTGGAAGTAGATGACCATTGATACAAATATAACATCCATAGTTTGTATTAGAAAGCCATATAATAAGTTAAAGCTATACATTCAAATATTAGGCAATCATATAATAAATTAGAGCTACACATTCCCAATATTAAACAATCATATAATAAATTAGAACTACATTCTTAAACATAACATAAAAAAATAAAAAAGATATTTGAATCAATAAAATAAACTACACATTCCTAAACATAACATAAAACAATAAAAAACTATTTGAATGAATAAAATAAACTAACTTTAAGAATATGACGATTCATACAAATATAACATTCCACGACAATTGTTTCTAATCACCATTAAAATTGGCTGCGAATACCATGGCTCCATTTCCTTATCGGAGAAAGGCTCCACTTAGCTAATTATGGGAATTGGTCCACTTGGTAATGGAATATATTTTTTGAAATTTTTGATAAAAGTGTGTTTCATTGAAATTTTTGATAAAAGTGTGTTTCATTGAAATTTTCCAAATGGAAAGGAAGATGAGTTCCATTTGCCATCATCTCCATCCATAAATATGTGTGTGTTTGTGAACATTTCCCATCAACTTTATCCATAAATAATATTGGGTGTCATAATATCCAGTTCCATTTTCCATCACTTCCATCCATTATAATTGATGGTTTTCTATCTTGTGATTGTTTAGCTATTACATCAAATCTAATGATGACGTGGAGAGTGTAACATTGGTTTCATTTACTCAATGAAAGATAAGGGATATTGAATAGATGGATTGTGTACTTGACCAAATCTATTTTCTTTTTCTTCCCTAATCAGGTTTTTCGGGCCGTTACCGGAATGCCAGTGAGTCTTAACCTACTTACTCACAAAGGATGCGGTCATCAGAAAGCTGACCTCCTTTAAAAGCGAGTCACTCGAATCATTCCTCACTAAATAGTGAGTCATTACTTTTTCTTAAAAGGATAAGAAGGGAGGCTATATTATGTAATATCATCAATTTAAAATTTTCTATAGTTTTTACAAGAAGATAGGAATGCTTCTCCGTGACAAAGGGAAAATTCCCTTTAGTTCACTAAAAATCTCATTTAGTTTCTTATGATAAGATATTAGTGATCTCAGTTATTACTTGGGTTTTCTCTAGTATTTTTTCCGAAATTGACTAATTTTTTTATTATTGGTTCCATATCCATGAAGGACAAAGTCACCAAAAGCTCACTAAGAGGTTTTCAACCATTCATTTAATGAGATATTTCATTAAAGATTACCTTGATTGGTCCCACACATTGAAAGTTGGAAAGTGATAGATTCAATAGAAGAAAAAGGGCCTTTTAAGGCACAAAGGAAAAGATTATTAATGGATAGATTTCTTAATGGGTCAAGGAGGAATTGCTTTCTCGACGTAGGAGGACAAAGAAGGCGATTCACCCAAACATTACTCGCTACCACACCCCTCAAAAGTACTTTTAAGACTCTCCGTCATTAGTGTGGGATATTAAAAGTAGACTTAAAAAATACAAGTTAGGGATCTTAGGAGAGGCAGGAACATTTACAAAGTAACCCTTAAAAGTCACCATAGACATAGTAACCCTAAAGTAATCCCTCAGAATAACCATAGACATAGTGACTTGGTAGATTGTCAAATAAAGTAATTTTAAAGCTCTCCTTCGCTATCCCCCTAACTAGTTGCTTGATAACCCATCTGAATGGCTGAAAGTAAGGGTATTTTATTGAGAAGATTGCAAACCTACCCTAGCTCGTTTACATTCACAATTTGATGCCTGTTATATAAATAGAAGGGGTAAATTGATGAACATTTTGATACAATTGATTGCGGGTAGAGCACGCCACAAAACATCTTATGAACTTCTCTTCTAATCTTCCGGAGCTAAAGGTTATATCCATCTTGGCTGTAGATGAGGGAGATTATCAATATTGTTCTTGGACGAGTATGGTGCTTGTTCTTGATATATATATATAAACGCTGAGGAGATTGCGAGCATATTTTCAACACCTGGCATCAAGGACAACCATTCTTCAAAGTGGGGGAAGAGGTTGTGAATCGTTTATGCCTAGAACACCAACACATATCTTATAAATTCTCATGGGCCTTGTGAATTCTAACCATGCCGGTGTCAACTAAGCATTTTCACATAAGGTTTACTAAGCATCCAGTTCAAAGTGCAAAAGAAGTGCCAACTATGCATCCAGCATTCAGCAAGAGCATCCACATCAGTGAAATTTGGGAAATGTGAAAAGGGAATTTTGGAACCGTAACTCCTATGCATTTAGATAGAGAGAGGGTTTCAAGAAATGTTGTACAAACCACAATAGATCATAGTTAAAAAAACAGTAAGAACTCAAAATCCAGTTCAAAGTGCAAATGCTTAGTTGGCACTGCCATGGTTAGATTTCAAAGTGCAAATGCAGATCGATTTGCAGATCAAATGCGGGTGGTTTACCTTTTAGCTTTTACCTTCTTGTTCGAAATCCTGCTGCACCAAAGGCATAGGCAGCAGCACCATAAGGGACCCCACGGCTTGCAGAGATACACGGAATTTATAGAATGAACTCTCTTGACAAATGGTCTACCAGAGACCAACGTCTGATGGAACTCCCGGCCTTTTACTTTATTCACTGATGAAAATGCAAGTAATGCATAGCAGCCGTACCTCGTTAACCAATCATGCTGACTGATCAAAGAGTGCCCTAGATAGTCATGGTTTTTATCTTACCGAAGGCTTTTAGTAAGTTCCAGTAGGTTCTCTCCCTGGCTCACCTGAGAGCATTAATCCGAACAACATGAATCCGGACAAGTGGAGCCGAACCAAAGACCATTGAGCCAGGAAGAAAGGTTCAGTTGGTCGACATAACATAAGCATAATAGCCAGACAATGGGGTCTCATACTAGACCCATTGAGAAGAGCTTTAACCTCAAATGAATGAGCGGAGCCAACCGGAGGAGTTCCTCAAAAGAGGATTAAGATACCAAGATCAAAAGAGGCATTTAGTGCACACGTATCGTTTAGTGGATATCCTTTCATAGGCAGGGGAATTTATCACACTGGACCTCTTCTCTTGTTGCGTTGATTGCGTTGAAAAGGTCTGAGACAGGGGAATTGATCAGGTGAACTCATGCAAGTTTTTGCAACTTGTATCGTTGAAAAACCCAAACGTCAACAGGTTCGATAGCAAATAGCACCCAAGGAATTGGACTCGGGAGATGGCAATTATGCACTCGATTTTTTAATAGGGTGAAGTTTCAAATATGTAAATAATACAAGCGATGTCTGGGGGCGAGGAGGCCAGCTATCAAGATCAGAAATATCCCATCCCTAGCGGCGGAGTAATCCTGTTGTCCGACCTATGGTATAACACTCCTTGGTATCAGTAGTCGCGAAGAGGCCGCTCTCTTAATTTATTCTTACTGAAGAAGGGTTCTAACTGTTCGGAATGGAGGAATGATAGGGAACCTATATATAGTTTTAAATAGGAGTGGATATATTTTTTGTGTTACGAGTTTGTCTTCATCCATTTTAGCGGGGGAAATCAAGGGGGAAATAGCTCACCTAAGCTAAAGCTAGTTGCTTTCGTCAGGTTCCTTCTGTCGGGTGGAAGTCGGGACTCGGGGCTTATTCAGTCAGAGCCTTTCACTGATTTCATAATTTTGAAAAGACAGAAAAGTAAATCCAATTAAGTTTACTGACATTCCCCAGGCGGAATGAATAAGTTGTATGTAACTAAATCATCGATATAAATAAAGGCACTTCGTTAATTTCTTTGTGAGCAAGAAGGTCTTTAAAGCATTACACCTTACAATACATAAGCAATCGAAGGGATTCATATATCATAAAACCTGAGCCAGTCATTCCATTGAACTCAAAGCATAGATCAACCAACCATCTGGTCGCAAAAAGGAGGCCATAAATCGGATGCACACACATTACAGAGACACATTCATCAAGGTAACTTCCTTAAGAACCCACAAATAATCCAGGGAAACAACGCATCATCGTGAACAAGAAGGCTTTATACTTATCACATCATCATGAAAAAAGGTAATACCTGGAGGTCCAGGCCAGGTTGAGACTACAGGAAGACCCTTATGTTTGACAGCCAGCATCCACTAGTGCCGCCTTTAGGTTTCTTCTCTAGTGTTTTAGGAACTTGTGCTTTAGTCTTATGCATAGTCTTTTAAGAACTTGTGCTTTAGTCTTATGCATAGTCTTTTAAGAACTTGTGCTTTAGTCAAGCTAGAAACACTTCATTCCTAGGCTTTTAATGCCTTTTCTTGCTTACCTAAGTTGTGTTTGCCCAGAAGTTGAAGTCCCGTACCAACCTCACCTTTAGGATTTGATTCTTAATAATTTTTTTTTTTTTTTTTCAGATTCACTGCACACCAATCCTTTCTGTTTCATATGCGACTTGTCTTCAGAAACTTATATGGATGGATATGATTCAGACCCTACCTAATATTTTGGTTCTTCTTCTTGGGTCGGTGGCCTACCTCACCTTGAGTTTGTATTGGAGGGGCAGGCACTATAAGAACCTTCGTATTGCTATTCTTTTGAAATCACCATTCCCTTCCTTCCAAACTTGGTGCGGTTTCAGCCCCAACCCTTGTGCCTGATTCAGATGGAGATCTTCTTGAAAAAACTTATTATTGCTATTATAGCCCGTCCTTCTCTAACTTGGTGTCCCTTGTACCTATTTCAGATTTGGATCTTCTCCCGAAGCCTCACCGGTGGTTTAGATTGGGCCTTTGCATAATGTTATTTCGTTATGTCACCTTCAACCAGTCGTTGCATCGTTTCAATTTCTCTCTTTGATTTACTCACTACAACCAGACAATCTCGGATGGAAGGAAGGAATCGCCTTACATGCGTTCAATCAGCTATTTGACTAAATAAAATTTGAGTCGGTACCCCATATGGAAAAAAATTACCCTTCAGATCCCCAAACACCAATCATTAATTTTTTTAAATGCTCGGTTGAAAGGGGGTCCGGAACAACTCCCCATATACCCAACTAGCTGTTCGGGTGCCCAATGGACTTTTAACAAATAGGTTTTTACCTCACCCGCCTAAGCCTCTAACTCTAAGTTCCCTACCTACACCATCCCCCTCTTCATTCGGGCCGAGCCTTAAGACATTTGATTCTCCGAAAGCGACTGTAGAGGGAGGGAAATGCCTCTTCTTATCTGATAGCAGCCTTTGTAGCTGGAAAAGAAGGTCTATATTTGAAGCAATATTGGCACCATTGTCAAGACATTTTAACCTTCCTTCCTGTTTAATAACAAAATCAATTGCAGTGCTAAATATAGAGCGAAAGTTTATGCGATTGACAAAAATGAATCCTCCCTGCAAAACTGATTCCTCCCGGTGAATGAAAAAGTACTCCTCCTCTCTGAGAACATGTATTTTCAATCCTAATTCTATCTTATTCGAAGCCGAAGCAGCCTATTCTTAACTGTGCTCCTTTCTGTTATGGGTCATAGCTTTTTGATAATCACTTTTGATCGACCGGAACAACTCCAAATTCATCTTTATCCAAGTTTTTATGGATCAACCTCCATGCCTATTTTAGATTCTTTTGACAAGTAAACCTTTAGGATCTGATTCTTGATCCCCCCAACTCACCTTGTCACGGAAACTTTAGTTTCATATGCCACCGGGGGGAGGGAATATTCTGAATAATTGGGAATCTTACTGAGAACTTCAACTTCGGAAGGCACTAACATTTAATATAGCTAGGGTGATTACATGCATTATCGCTACTGTTCGGAGATGACGGAAAACAACGCGCATGAGTTCACGGTCCAATCACCCGCGCTATTTCATCCAATGTTTCAGTTCGCTAAGTCTTCAAAGTCAGCTACTTAAGCTCGAATATGTCCAATTGGGGAGGACGGTATCTCCCCAGGCCTTTTGTCCGCGTCCCATATGTAAACGAATGAAATGCCGGCAACAGCCCCCGCTAAACCAAGTCGAGCCACAATAACCGGCTGTGCTCGTACTTCCCATCAATGCAGGATCTATTACGCTAAAACTATACTAGACAGAAAGGGTACGAGCGAATGAGATGCTTGGTATCAATCAGTATGCGCGAATAATAAGAGCTATTTGGTCCCATGGAAGTTTTTTTGTTTCAGTATGCGCGAATAATAAGAGAGCTATTTGGTCCCATGGAAGTTGTTTTGTTTATTCCTAGTATATGCAGAGGGAGATAATTGCCCATTGATCGTAGAGATTCGTCATTTTTAAATATATTGCATTATGAGGGCCGGGGCTTCCATTCGAAGCTATACCAAGAATGCCTAAAGGTCCTTAAGCGGTGGCGGGGGTATTATGAAATATGACTCAAGCGGTTGGATTCTCGATGCCTGATCACCGATTCGATATCTGCCTTCGATACCGCCGGGATGTTCGATGGATGTACACACCTGATGATGCGGCCCGGTTTTCCATATAGAAGAAATCCCACTCACCCACCTACACCTACCGAGGAAATGGTGCTATGGAAAGCTTGAAGCTTGTTTATGGGAAGTGGGGATGGCTATGGAAAACTTCCCAGAAGAATCATAGACAGATCAGGAATGAATTTTAAAATATCTAAACAGGTGATAGTTAAGCCACAGTAGTCAAGTTCTCAAAAAATTGTTAAGCAATAGTTGTGCAGATGGAACTTGACAGCCAATGCAGCTCGTCCCAATCCACAGGGAACTTACCACCATGGGAGCATCCCCATGACTAGAACTATTAAGCTATGCGGTGAATAGTGTTTCCTACGTGAATCCCAGCACACCATTGCATATTTTGGAAATCTATTTGAAAACTGTGACAAGGGACTTAAATTAATTTGTTTTACCATCCCCATGACTAGAACTATTAAGCTATGCGGTGAATAGTGTTTCCTACGTGAATCCCAGCACACCATTGCATATTTTGGAAATCTATTTGAAAACTGTGACAAGGGACTTAAATTAATTTGTTTTACCGAACAGATAAAGGTGAATGGACACATGCAAGGAGGAAGGGCTACAATCTCGTTGATGCAGTTTCTAGCTGCACAATCATACACATTAATTTACTATGAATGGACACATGCAAGGAGGAAGGGCTACAATCTCGTTGATGCATTTTCTAGCTGCACAATCATACACACTAATTTACTATCATTACAGTAGTCACATAAACAAAACTTACACATTTATTATAAAAATTTTAAATATCCTAATATTTAGAGTTTCCTTCTATTTCACCAAACTGTATAAATGAATTCACATTCAGCTTATTTGAATCCATATATGTAATCTAGGAAAAGCCAGATATATAGGATATGTAATCCACATACAAAACATAAAATGTAAATGCATTTCTATGTTAGCATCCTTATCTAAAAGTGCATATACCACTATAATTATTTATTCCTCCCGGGAGAGGTCCAGTTTGAAAACATTCCAACGGCTATGAGGGAAGGATATTGATATATTAGGTTAATCTCATTGCTCTCTCACAAGCAGATCACCATGGAGATTCAAGTTGGGTTTAGGATTTATGCAGAAATGGTTTGTGAATCATATTTATATACAACAAGGTGTGATCAGCAGTAATTTCAAATCTCAAAATACTTCAAAACACAAACTGATTTCATTTAAATATATTGAATAAAGTTATAAAATCAATCCTACTCTACCCATGTAACTTTTCATCTAAATATGTTGAATAAATTTATAAAATCAATCAATCCTACTCTACCCATGTAACTGATTTCATCTGTTGAATAAATTTATAAAATCAATCCTACCGACCATTAAACTGACAGAGGCAAATAACTGAACTTTGAAATTCATTGTTATTTCTTCAAATTCAACAAATCAAACTATTAAAAAATAACAATGCAAGAGTTAGAAGCTAAATGTACTTGCTTTTGAATCTTGATTGTGAGCCAATTGCACAATCTCCATACAGATCTGCATTCTGCAAAATGGTGGATCTCGAAGAAAATACTAATCAAACTGAAAAAACAAAAAAAATGTTTGTCATTACAAGTTACTTGATATAAAAGTTTATACAATAAAATGGAAAAAACGAAATATTCAAGCTTAAATAATAAGAATTGCAAAAATATAATCTACCATCTAAACTTAGTGATTTGATTCTTTGAAATTATTCAAAAATATGTTTAAAATGCCTTTAAAGATATTTGGAGAATTGGTATGTATTCGTAGCAATTTCAACAACCTCATGTGAAAACCTTCAATTTGCAACCATATATAACATCACTGAAATCTATTTAAGTTTGCACAAATTTAAAATTTTCATATTAATATCATGGTTAAATGACTTTAAATTGCATTTTTAAATGACTTTAAATTTCAATTTTAAATGACTTTAAAATTTTCATATTAATATCACTGTTAAATGTCTTCAAATTTCTAAAATTTGAAGCATATCACGGACCGGTGCATTGATGATTTTATGAACCTGTCACTAGATGTACCACATGCTATAGAATTAATTTGAATTAAAAAAAGGTGGGGGAATTTCTCTCATTTATAAATCCTTATTTTTATAAGGTTTGAAAGTGCACTAATAAAAACTCTGTTTCGTGATCTTTATCTTTTGGTTATCCTTGGCACCAAGTCATTTTATCCGCTCCCGAATAAATGCTTGAATATCGTTTGGTGAAAGATATGTATCAGCCACCGTAAAAGTGAATGAATGATTGATAGGATAATTATGGTTTTACTGAAAGTGAATCTAAATCTAAGTTTTTTTTAGAAAACCAGGAATGATTCAGAAATCAAAAGTAAAAGTATATTAAAATGATATTGGAGAATAAATCAAACAAATTTCCAAAACTCATTTTGATTTTATTAAAATATAATTAATATATATAACTTTTATGATATCAAACTTACTAAAAATAAGTTTCATTGAAATGTGTACAAAATATAATTAATTATAAGATTGGGTTGTCCAATCCCAAAACTTTGAAGCATTTTCTTGAAACTTACCTACTTTTTAGCTCTATTCATGATTAATAGGTCTTAGAATTCCAATCTCAATTTCCTAAAACTTACTGCCTTCAAAATCTACAAATAAATAGACGCGGTTATAGTCCTTTTACACCGTTCTTATTTTATTAGGCTACATTCCTATTTTCTAAAGTCCAAATCACATTATCACTCACAGAGAATACATCCCATCTTTCTAAAAATCTGGAAATCACATTATCACTCCAGTTTGATATTACAAGTTGAATTATAAAGTTAAGCAAGTTTTCTGGCAAAAAGTATCCAAAATTTTGTTCAATTAAAATTATTTTTTAATACAAACCTCATAAATCTAAATATTTAAAATTATTTTTTAATACAAATCCTATAAATCTAAATATTTAACTAAAAATTAAATAGCAAAATCTACATCAAAATTTACATTCCATCAAAAACTGGCCACTTCAATTTTTCCAACTAAATTTGCTTATTTCCTTTTCTTAAGATTCATCTTTTAAAGTTCACCTGGAAATGATTTAAATCAATACACTAAACTATCTTGAATGATTGTTTACATACGGCAATGTAAGAGATTCCTACCCAATTTAAATTTAGCCGGCCAAAGTATAAAACGCTTAAACGTGTGGCTCCTTGCTTGGGATTATTTGGTTATTCTACTAAAAGATCAGGTGGTTGAATAGACTCCCTTCAAATGAGCAATATACACAACATGATCAAGAGAGCAATATTCACTATAACCCTACTCACATTAACCAGTATCTGGATTCATATTTGTGATAAAGAGCGCAGCGCAGATTAACAAGGGCGTAGTTGGAGTTAAATGGCATATAACAGATCTCTAATCTTTCTTTCAATCTGGTAAGGCAACAAATACCCACATAGCAAACACAGCATGGAAATGCATTCCCAAATTATCATCTATAGGATTCGCACGATAATTATGCCTTTGAGGAGAGATATTAATTATACCAAACAGTACGCAGACTACAGTTTCGAGAGGCTAAAAGTATCTAACCCTAATGTATTTCAGGCAATTTCTGCTGCATCATCCGTCCAACAACATCACACCAGCGGATTACAGGTTCCAGAAGTTAATAATATCTAACACTAAATTCTTTCAGGCAATTGCATCATCTGTCCAGGAACATCACACCAGCGGATTATAGGTTCAAGAGGCTAATAATATCTAACCCTAAATTGTTTCAGGCGATTTTTGATGCATCATATAGGTTTGAGAGACTAATAATATCATCATTGGCGCTCCGCACAATCTTGAACAGTGAGATTCAGGTAATTTGGGTTTGTAAATCATTCTATAGATGATCATATATCCTCTAGATAATCATATACAACGAGGTGGTGTTATTAACTGTAAATTCAAATCCCTGATTCCTTAAAAACACAAACTGATCTCATCTAAATATGTCTCACCCATATAACTCTTTTACCATTAAAATAACTAACCGAATTCTGAAATTCAAATCAAACGATTAAAAATAACAATGAAAAAGTTAGAGGCAAATTGTACCTGATTTATGATTCTCGATCTTGAACCATTTACATGATCTCCAAACAATTCTGCAATCTCTAAAATTGAGAAACAGAAGAAAAGATTGAACAAACTGGAAAACAAGAAAAAAAAGATTGATTGAATACATTGATAAGTTGCTCAACATCGATAATAAAATGAAGCGAATATAAATTGAAGAATATAATCAAAGATCAGAACTCTGTGATTTGCTCAACCTTCGTTCATGTTTCCGATCAAGCGATGAAACATATAGTGACAACGTTCGCTGATTCAGAAACAAATTCCTCTTCCATGCTCAGCCGCTCCACTAAAAATCTCATAAAAGCTCCTCCATGCTCAACCGTTCCGCTAAAAAGCTCAAAAAAACTAAAAAGCGAAATTTCAAAAAGCAAATGGTGCGAAAATTCAAAAAGCAAAATGGTGAGCATTCCAGGACACATCGACTCCTTTCAAAAAAGCATTCTATGCTCCAACGGTTATAATTATCTCCATATATATTTTTAAAATTCGTTAAGTGAAATTGATGGTTATAATTATCTTTCCATATCAACCTATGACAATTAAATCCTTTTGATAAATGATTCTGTTTTATTTTATTTTATAAATTTCTTATTAATATCTTGCAACTCTCTCTCTCTACCAAAAAAATGACTTCTTTATAATTACGTTATGTTATAATCTTCCGTTGAAAGCATCAAACTTATTATAATAACTTAGATTTTATATATTTTTCTATTATGATATTTTTCTTAAATTTAAAACATCAAAATATTTTTATTATACAATTTTTAATTATTAATTATAATAGTATTAATATAATAAACTATAAAAGATTAAAAGTATTTTTTTTAAAATTAATTAGTTGAAGAAAATTACTATGGTTATGGACAAGTTCTAAAACATTATGGGTGGAAAGAATTTGTCATTTTTGTGAGACCACACGATACCATAATGTTGAAGATGAAATTCACTTTCTTTTAGAATGCTCTATATAAAATTACCTTAGATCACACTTCCATAATCTTTGCTACAATAAATACCTACCTAATCTTCTAACATGTCAAAAGAAATAGAAATGATTAATTTGAACATCAAAAGAAACATAAATGATCTTAAGTTTCCTTAATCTTCTTGATGTTTTCTATCTTTTATAGCTTATTTTTTAGCTTAATAGATTCATAAGTAATGAAATATTTGTTAAGTACTATCATTTTAATTGAAAGTTTAAAATATAAATTTGTGCACTTTATTTCTAAACTTGGTTGGTTTGATTCAATTTTATTCCATCCATTCTCCTTTGGTTGGATATTAATCTTTGGGGTAACTACATTCCATCTACACAAAGCAATACTCATCATCGTGAAGATTAGGTTAACATTTCAAAAGTGAAACTAATTTTTTATGTTTTACAATTTTATTTATTAGTTAATTATATTTATTTTGTGATTGCCATTTTTCTTTTTATCGTAATTCTCATTTTTTTTGTTTTAGCATAAATTTTATTTATAACAAATTTATTTTGTAAGTACTTAATTTAGATTTCAATCTACACAATTTCATCTATGCAAAGTATATTACTACAAGATGTGAACTCCCTCTTCTATCAATCATCAATCCCTTGTTAATATATACATACTAGATGTGGGGCATATGGAGTTGTGGAGTTAAAAGTGGTGCTCCCACTCAAGTTATAATATTTAAGCCTATGTTATTTCCTATTTTATGATTTAATCAAGAACTCTTATTAAGAAAGAACATTAGTTTTGCTTTTAAATACATATTAATAATAACTATTGCAACTTGGCTCACTTAATCCATTATTAAAGTTTCATGCCTTTTCTACATTCTACTTTCCTTTTTAGTGATGATGTTGCCATTGAGATAGGGCCTTTTACCTCTTAGGATATTCTTCTTCCGATATTTTCTTTTGTATCTCTCATGGTTTGTTACTTTTATTATCTAAGAATGTTATTTTTGACACTACCATAGTATTTTGATATTATATTCTCTAATTTCGTTAACTTATTTCTTGTTTGTTACTTTTATCATATAGGAATGTTATTTTTTACACTACCATAGTATTTTGAGTGCATATTATATTCTCTAATCTCGTTAGCTTATTTTTTTGGTAATTTGTTGGACAATATTAATTTTTTTTTTCATTTGTGGATTTAAACTATTCCTTTTTTTGGATTTCCAACTTGTGAAAGCAATATGATAGTTTTATTATATTATGGTTGTTGTCATTACGCCTATGCTTGTACTCAATGCCTCACATTCCAAAATGGATAGAATGATGAAATCAAGATTAAAAGAAGGAAGTTTCAATTTATCAAGTAGATGACAAGTGTCTAGTTTCTTATTTAGGTAAATCATATTACATTCACATCATAACATAAAATAAAATCACATCATTATTAAGATCAAAGTCTCAATCAAAATAAAACAAATCAAGTTCACATCATAATAGATATAGGGTAGATAGGAATTGTGATTACTTTTTGTTCAAGGATTCAATTCTCCCTGTATCTAGGCATAGGTCACGCATAGGTAGGCCTAAGGTTTTTTGGCCTCATTGAGTCAATGATAAGATATTCCCAATCATGGATTAACTTTGTTATCTATTAATTTAGTTTAATTGCAAGCCTCCATATTTTATCTTAAGCCTCTATGTTATGTACGCATAATCTCCATGTGACATAGGTATTTTCTCATAGTGACTTTGAGAGGATTTAGCATGAGAACCTACCATATATATAATCATAGGACATTAGTATTAATTCTAGACTCAAACATTCCCCAATGAACATCTTAGGTTGTCGAATGTTTATCTTTGGTTGTTAATGGTCATTTGCAATATTCCTCCTTATATTTATTCATGGAGGCCACCTCTTGACAATATTTCCAAATCATTTTGAGTTGAGTTACACTATTTATGATTATCAACAAAAGCAACATCCATCTAATTCCTATCATCCCACTTGCAACATTTATGTGTGATTTGTAACTGCACTTTTGTTCTTAAGTTTGGTCCCATGAAGATGGGTAACACTTTTTGGCAAGAGGAAGGTGCAAATTGAAGAAAAAACACGCTTGAACAGGATTTTGTTAATCCCTTGATCGATCTTTCAAAAGCTCAATTGAGGACTTAACCAAGTGCTCAATCGAGCTATTTTGAAAATCTCGGTCAAGGATTTAGATAACTCTTGATTGAGCTCTTGTGCTTGATCTATCTTCACACCTTGATTGAGGTATGGAGCTCAATTGAGATTCTGTGCTCGATCTAGATTCATACCTCAATCGAAATATGAAGCTCGATTGAGCTCTTGTGCTCATTCTAGCTTCATACCTCTATCAAGGTATGTGGCTCAATCAATCTTCCTTAACTATTTAAAAAAATGAAAAATGTATCCCACGGGCTGCTATTTCACTCAATTGGTTTTTTTTTTCACTCATGTAGCCATGTTGATTGGAACAAACAAAAATGTTCAATTTCAATTGAAATAATAAATATCTCTATGTGGCAAATCTTAAAAACAATGTACCCCTTGTGACACTTAAGAGGCTTATAGTGTTATTACAATTCATAAATTTTAGTTTATATGTTTTTTGTTTTATACAATTTGTTTGTTATTGAGTTTAATAAATGCAAAAATATGGTAGGTAATTCATGCTCTTTGCTAAAGGGAAGAAAATGAAGTGAATTGAATGAAAAAAGTTGATGGGAAATAGCTCGATCGATATTTTAGCTTAACCATAGCTAAACCCTTAATCGAGACATTTACACATGTGCTCAAAACCTTGATCGATTATTTTTCAAATCTCGATCGAGCTAATACCTAGATTGAGGGCTTTAAAAATAGGCTTTTAGCCCCCTTTTCTATAGATTTAATTTCACTGGTCTCTTTAAAATGACTAAACCCTATTGTGTGATGCACCTTAGGTGCCATACTTAATGTCGATGGATTTGTCAAGGTATTGCGTATCCATTGGTAAATATATATTCTCATTTGTAACTCGTTGTTATACATTATATGAATGTACTTTTACAATAATAATATTAAATATCTTTTATAAAAATAATATTAAGGCTCTTTCACAATAATATTATGTGTTTTTTAAATAAATTTTATCTTTCACAATACATTAATGTTCTGTGTTTTGTAAATAAATTTTATATATTATATTTTTTAATGCAAATTAATTTTGAAAGTTTTAAATCATAGTTTTTAATATAAATTAATTTAATATATTTTTATAACTATTTTAAAAATTATATATATATATATATATATAATATCATAATTTTTAATATAAATTAATTTATTTTATTTTTATAACTATTATTTATATAATTTATTTTTCCAATTATTAATTCTTATTTTTATAACTATTTTAAAAATTATATATTAATTCTTTCTTCCATTATTAATCCTTATTGAAATTAAATTTTTATAAATTATAATTATAATAACATATTTATGTAAACATATAAAATGCTCTTTTCCAATAATAATATCATAGGTATTGTATTGTATGAGTTGGAAATTTTAATAGAAAATTTTCATATATTCACGATGGATGGATGGATGGACTCTTAAATGAGTTTTTTTTACATGTTCGCAGATACATTATAAATATTTGGCTGTATGGATATCCAATGAGGAGGATTTAATAGTATGGATATGCATTGAGGAGAAATGTTGTGATGTAATCTTTCAATTGCTTGCTTCTTTTAATAGTTGCTGGCTTCTTTTAATAGATTGGATATACAATGAGGAAGAATTTTGTGATGTAATCTTTCAGTTGTTAAAGTCTTTTTTAATGAGATTGCATTGTAAAATTTGGTTGATTCTCATTAACTCTCTTTTAATGGTATGTATAGCCAATGATATGGATATACACTGATGAATTTTGTGACATAATCTTTTAGTTGCTAAAGTCTTTTGGAACTAGATTTGCATACTTGGCAGATGAATTTTGTGATGTAATTTTTAGTTGCTAAAGTCTTTTGGAACTAGATTTGCATTGGTACATACTTGGCCGAGGAATTTTGTAATGTAAACAAAGGCTGATTCTCCTAGGCTCTCTTTTAATATAAAATATTTTACCTATTTCAAAAACAAAATGAAAAAAAAACCTCATAATGTGTTGAATCTTGTTATCTGATGTTTGGGCATGATACATAGACTCTTTTTTACTTCTCTCCCATGTTTGGGCATGATATCTCAATTCTTTTTGACTTCTCATTTAAGATTTAGTGTTCCTTTCGCCTTTTTATAGTGGGGAACTTGAAGTCAAAGGTTTAGTTACAGAAATTTGGAAAGTGAATAAACCTACAGAATTTAGAATGTGAAAATGTGTAAAGTGAAGACCAAGAGTAGTCTTGTCGTCAAAATGTTTTGAAATTTGTATTCATGTTCAAAATGTTTTGAAAATTTGTTTCTTTTATAGAGAAACAAAATATTGTACATAACAAAAACAAATTTAAGAAAATGTTCATATTTTGTTTCTTTCAATTCCAATAACATTGTTTGCATTGCTTTGTTGTTTTTTTATAAACAACTTTGAATATTTTTATTTATTTATACAATAAATCTTCTAGGGCATGGAGCCATTGCTTTGTTGGTTTTTTAATAAACAACAATTCATAATATCTAGTATTTATTTCTACATTAAATCCTCTAAGGAAGGGAGCCGTTGCTTTGTGTCTTTTACAATAAATCCTTTATTTATACAATAAATTTTCTAGGAGAGAAGCCATTGCTTTGTTGTTTTTGATACAATTCATAATATTAGTATTTATTTCTACATTAAATCCTATAAGGAAGGGAGCCATTGCTTTGTTTTTTTCTATAATAAATCCTTTAGGAAGGCAGTTATTGCTTGATTTTTTTGTTGTTTTTTTAATAAACATCAATTCATAATATCCAGTATTTATTTCCGCATTAAATCTTATAGGGCAGGCACTAATCTACATGCAGCTCTTGTTATCTATAATCGTTAAAATTAATTAATAAACTTAGTTTCGTGAAATTATCATATATAACATTGGTGACATAAAACCATCTTACTCCTTAAGAAATACAACATGCTTATCCTTCTTCTCACTGGATGACAATTTCATTTCCTTTCAAGCACTAAATACATTAATCTAATAAAAACTTATATACATTTCATTTAGTTTAAACATTTATATACATTTCATTTAGTTTAATATTGAGAATTCATTAACTAAATTGAAATTTTACTATATGTCCTAGAAAAAAGTAAATGGAAATTAGAAATTTTGTTTTTATTGTAAAAAAAAATATTTTTATCATGTTATATAAAAAAGTAAAGGAAATTTAAGATTTTCAAAAAACAAATACTATAAGAGTTTTCTATCAATGATATCTATTAAACTCATTATTTGATGTACAATAATATTAACGTTTAAGATGATTCAATGTATTTTAAAATAAGTTTGATGTCACGATTATAGTTGTTGATTCTCTTATATAGAAAATAATAATAATAATTTTATTTTATTATATAAAAAGATATATATCAATTTCATATATCTTCATCATTAAATTTTTTCATTAATTGTGTTGTAATAATAAAATGATATTGAGTAAAAAGCAAGTAATAAAATCTATAATAATTTTATATCTTTTATATTACACTTTCTATTGTACTTGTGCATTGAATATGTAGTCAAATGAAATATAAAACCATAGAAAGTCCTAATACTATCAAATGAAATATAAAACCATAGAAAGTCCTAAAACTATTTAAAGTTAAATTTAATAAGTATTTTATATTTAATATGGGAGTATTTAAGTGGGTTTAATGGTTAAGAACATGTGTTATCTTTGGGGACGTCACAAGTTCAAAATCGACTAAGATGTTCATTTTGGCCCATTGTGACAAGGCTCGAAGGGTATGTGACCCCTAGGATAGAGGTTCACTATTATGGAGGTGTATGTGGGCTTCGGGACATCTCAGCCCCTGCTAAGTCAGAAGTTATTGGTATATATGACTTACGGGCTGTCGGATATATCGATAAAAGATTGTTACTTCCCATGTGTTAAAAAAAGTATTTTATATTTAACATGCACAAAAATCTTAAACAACAACAAATCATACAAAATTTAAATATCACATTAAATATGTGTTTAAGGTATGTTGGCAAAATATTTTTTATAATTAATGGCTAAATAATATATATATATATATATATATATATATATATATATATATATACCCTCAAGTTGGTGATTGGCTTGCATGGTCTATCGGGAATGGGAAGGAAGTTCGAATAGGAGTGGACCCTTGGATAGGAGCTGGAGAAAGCTTTAATCTCTCTCCTTTAACAATTGAAAAGCTTAAAAACCTCAAAATAACTAGGCTCATCGAGGCTTGCTCTCGGTCTTCACTCTCAGAAGGTAAAACGATATGGAAAAGTGATGAAGACTTAGGTCTGACCGAAAGCTGCAAAGATGAATGGAGGAGTTTTCTTTCTATGTTACAATCCTGTTACATTCATCTAGAAGAAGGGGTGGAAGACAAGTTGGTTTTCCCTAAAAACACCTCAACAAGAGAGTTCTCGGCAAATATGGGTTATAAGAATATTGTATTAGAATCTTTCCAAGGGGACCAAAAACTTTGGTGGAAACCTGTTTGGAAAAATGAAGGATCTCTAAAAGCCAAGATAACCTTATGGTTATCCCTAAGCAACAAAATATTAACTTGGGAGAATCCCTTAAAGAGAGGTTGGCAAGGTTTGAGCTAGTGTGTTTTATGTCATACAGATGAGGAATCTGACTCTCACTTGTTTGTTATATGTCCTTATGCAGAATTAGTATGGAAGACATCCATTAAAGAGCTTAGATCACAAGAACCTCATGCAAGTACTTCTTTGGAACAAAAATGCCTCTCTTGGTGGTCAGATAACTCAATGCGTCTCTTCAATGCTTTTCCTTCTTCATACATTTATGGTATTTGGTGGGCTCGCAATACAACAATTTTTCAAGATTGCATAATTGCATTTGAAGTGACGACGACCCTTGTTGTGCAGTGGACCAAGGAACACAAATCCAAAGAAAGAATTCACAAATCAAGGATCTTGGTACCTTCGGATATAAATAAGGAAATTCCTTGGGCCTTTTTCGACGGGGCTAGCCAAGGGGACCCTCCTCTTAGAGGCTCTGGATGAGTTCTTTTCCTTTCAGAAAAACAAAAGGTGCAAATTAAATATGCCTACGTCATTGATCGAACAACAAAGCAGAGCTTGCGACCCTTAACTTTGTTTTAGATATGGCTATAAAGAGAAAAATTCCCAACATACACATTTATGGGGACTCCAAAATGGTAGTGGATTGGGTCAATAGTAAAATACAGATAAGAGCTCCTCACTTACAACAGCTCCTAAAAGCTATTAGAAGGATTTTGAGCTTCTTCACACTACTTTCCATTTCCCATGTATATAGGGAATTATACTCAAAGGCAGATGGTCTTTCAAAACTTGTTCTTCTATTAGAACCGGGACAGACAATAATCGAAGATTTGCAGGGAGGGGAATAAGTTCACTTTGTTACTTGAATATTTTTGTAACTAAGTGTCAGAAGCGATTCAAATCTATGTTCAGTTTCTTTTGTAATATGTACCAGCCGGGGTGGCAGGTGCGGGTGGGATTCTTTTCGATCCCGGTGGAAATAAAATCGCAGACTTTGCTTGGGGATTAGGCAGGAAAACTAATAATGAGGCAGAATGGTTAGCTCTCATCCTCTCATTAGAAATGGCCTCCAACTACAGCATAGCCAATCTCAAAATTTATGGAGACTCCAGGCACGTCATCCAAATCATGCGAAGAGGATATGCCTCGCCAGGCTCAAAAGCAGATAGATACATGCAAAGAATTAAGACCAATACATTATTTTCAAAGGCCTCCTTCTTTCATATTCTCCGCGAGAACAACAGGGCGGCGGATTCAGCGGCAAACCAAGGAATCATGCTCACAGTCGGGCAAACTAAGGATCATAAAGGAGTATTGGGATTTCATTTTATCCCCTAACATACCAATGTCTTGGCCCCTTGATTTTTTGATGTGGATTTTGGTTAGGGTCTTGGCCTTAAGGGACCATCCACTCCCTTTGCAAAACTATGGCCGTCCCCTCCTTTCAAACTTATGTTCGAACTCGTCCTCCGCGTACCCACCCACACGCTCCTCCATCTGCCTCCCCGTCCGATCCACCACCTGTCTCCTCGTTCTCTACCCCGGTGTCAGCTCCCACGGGGCTTCCTTAACTCCCCCAACCGCCCTCCTTATTCCTCCCTCCGCGATGGCTCTTCCTCCCCATCTCCCCGAAACTCTGAGCCATCTATCCCTCGGGGAGCTTGTTTCTTCTGCTCCTCGTCTCTCGCAGGCGGATAACTGGGATACAATGCCGTCAGTTAGGGCAGCCATAGCTGCTTTAAGCAGAACCTTGATTGACATTAAGTTTGCTGTCCGGAGAACATATGACGCCGTCTGCTCCAGCGTGAACCAGAATGCTGAAATGGCGTCGGTCATAACGCACGTTTGCTCTCATTTATCCTGCCAGGATTCCAGAATTGATGATCTGGAACGAAATATTCTAGAATTAATGGGAAAAGTTGACAGAATGCAGGAAGACATGGCCGTTTTCATCAGAGCGACGCAGGGAAGATGGGTACATGAAAATCCAACGGTGAATCAGGAAATAAACCAGGTGATGGTGGACGCTTCGTCTGTCAAGCTAAGGAAGAAAGGCTAGCCCAGCCCAGGTTTCAAAAATTTTGCTTATGGTTAATGTATTTTTGTACACTCCTCTGTAATCAGTTTGTTAAGGTTTATGCCAGCTCTATGCTGGACAATTTCAAGAAGACCAAGATCAGAGATGATAATGTAATGCAGATAGTTATAGTAGTGTTAGTTGGTCCTGACATCTCAGCACTGTTAAAAACTCTGTTTGTAAGTCTGTAATGAATAGCTGTGCACAGCTTTATAAATATAATCCTTTCTCTGTTACTGTTAAAAAAAAAATATGTACCAGTCTTGATAATCTCGATAGCTGAAAGACCACAAGTATGTTCATGTAATTTTTAATGTGGATAGAGAGCCGGAAGAGGCAGTATATGTTTTAAATTTGTATCTTTGAACTTTTTTAATATATTAATGTATATTCGTGGACAACTCATGATCACTCTTTATTTAAAGTGACAAATATTTTCCTTATGGAAGATATATATATATAATTGTTGCTGGTGTTTTCACACCAGCACGTGCAAAGATGCACCTACTGAGGGTCGTGCTAAACTTAGTAGAGTCTCAATGGAACTAAAATAAACAAAACATAAATTAAACAACTAAACTAATCAAACATGCAAACATTTTATCAAGCAAACAAAGAAAGATATTTTAAATAATAAATAATGTATTTCATTATGTAAAAAATGGCATTTACAAAGATTTAATATCAGCTCCGAGTTATAGTAGGAGAGGCCACTGCAACTATCCGAGGGAGGATTCGCTTGGTCTCCTTGCAATCTGTGGTTTTCCGGCCACACATCAGGTACACAATCTCCAAAAGGTTGAGAATGGAACACAAAGGGAGTTATGGTCTCAGGGAGATTTTCGCAGAGTAACAGCTTGAGTAATGCAAGGAGAATGGTTGTTGAGTGATGGACCTTGATGGTTCATTTATAGGCACACCAGATATATCTAGGATAAGGATAAGGCTTTGATTTTTTATTTTTTATTTTGCTTCAATTTTTTGCTTTTTGTTTTTTTAATTTTTGGCATTTTCCTTTGATTTTGTGTCATGCCAAGTTTCTTCTTTTTGTTGAGTGATAAAAAAAGATACATCCAGAAAACAAGTCAGGGCATAAGTTGTTCATTTTTTAGACAATTGAGCAAATTATTTTTGTAAAATGGCCCTTTTATGTGAGACTTTGGTTTTACCGAGGTAAAACTAATGGAAATGGAATGTGGTAATGATGTATGAGTTTGATGGGGCTAATGAAAAGGTAGAAAGACAAAATTTAGGTGTTAATAGATTTCCCTCTGATGTGTGATGTCAAGATCTCATCGTATGGCCAACATACATTATAGGATATTCTATTCCAATGTGACGGTTGGATGGAGAATCAAGATTGTGTCAGAGGAGCTCACCCTTCAATGGGACTACAAAGGCCCTTACCCATAGATACAATATTCAATATGAATGAGGTGCATATAATCTCAAATATATGGATGAGGTGAGCATTTTCATGCTCGTATCAATGTATCAAATTAAAAACTGGATGGAGGCCCAAAGGGGGCCTGATCAATACATGGATAAACTATTGTGTGCATCATAAATGTCCAAGATAGACTCAAATCTAGAATGTACTCATGGTCCAACCATGACTTCTTTGAAGAACCCATACATCGAAACAATGGCATTCATCCCTGTAGCTAGTGTTTTCACACTAGCCTGTGCAAAGGGGCACCTAATAAGGATTATGGAACCCTAAGTAGCAGTTCAAAAATATAGAGAAAAATGATGTGTGAGTGTAAATAAAAGTAAAAATAAATCTAACTACTTATTGCAGTAAAAAAAAAATAGATCAGAACCCATGAAGTATTTTTGTATTATTGTGCAAACAAGGGTTTACAATAAGAGTTACCTCAGAAGGTGAGTAGATGTGGGCCCTCGCAGCTGTACGAAGAGTAGCGTGCTAGGTGTTAGATATGGTTTATGCACTGCAGAAGTTCAGGCACTATTTGCTTAGTGCACACTTCTTTATGTTCACTGACCATTTTGCTTTGAAATACTTGGTCAATAAGCTAGTGTTAGGGATGTGTATCTGCAAATAGTTATTACTCTTTTAGGAGTATGAATTTGAACTAGTAGTTAAACTAGGGAGATTGAACTTAGGACTTGATCATCTGTCAAGGATCAAGTTAGGAGAAGAGCCCACGAATCTTGAAGACAATCTTTTTGATACTTAGTTGTTTGTTATCCAGATAGCTGATGATTACTATAAAGACATCATAGAATTTCTGACTACTAGGTTAGCACCCATACAGTTCACTAAGCAACAGAAGAAGCAGCTAGTAGTGCGAGCAACAGACTTCACCATAATCGCAGGACAATTATATAAATTGGGACCAGATGAAGTACTGCATAGATGTGTATTGGAGCATGAGAAGCCGTTCATATTGGCTAATGCACATTCAGGATTAGTAGGAGGTCACTACGCAGGAAGGGCCACTATGCAGAAGATATTGTAGGCATGGCTATGGTGGCTTACAATTCACAAAGATGTAAAGGAACATTTCCAAAGCTGCGATGTCTGTCAGAGGACAGGAAGACCCTCGCAAAGAGAGGAGATGCCATTGAATCCATAGTTGACATTACAAGCATTTGAAAAATGAGAAATTGATTTTGTGGGACCTATAAACCCACTAGGGAAAAGAACTCGTGTGAGGTACATCATTACTGCAACTGATTTACCTCACCAAATGGGAAGAAGCAAAGCCAGTAAAGGACTGTAGCGCAGGTGCTACCGTGTAGTTCATCGTTGAAGATATCCTTACAAGTTTTGGATGCAGACTTAACATATCATCCCCATACTCTCTTGATGGAAAATGCATACACAAGTCTTCACATAATAGAATACAAGGAAATATTTAGACATTCACCTACAAAAAATAGATAAATGCAAGTATACACAACAATGTTCTACTCAATCACACAACACAATATTTAACGTGGTTCACTCCCCTGGGTGGGAAGCTATGTCCACAAAAATGGTTGTTATATATATCTTTAATGGAAGGGGACAACCGCTCTTAGTCTGCGCACTCAGCTGTAGACTCTCTCTTCTCTCGACTAGGTCTCTATGCACACAGCTGCGGAGCCTTTACAATGGCTTCTTACTTAGAAAAGATCTTACAATACAATGATAACATCCAACAAAAGAACAATGAGGGAACAACCCCTTCCCTTACACAATTGTCTTCTTAAATAGACCATGCCCGAAGGTCATGTCTTTACAATGCTGAAGACCAAAATTCTTAGGGTTTCCAAAAACTGCTACGGTTTCACTAAACCATCCCGCTGGCCTCTGGTAGCGAGTGTGTTGTCGTGGCAGTCCTCCATGCCTTTGTTCTGTCGCTTTCGGCCTTCTTGTTGTGTGCACACCAACAGGTCATATTCATCGAGCCGCCCTTCCACTAAGGAACTCATACGACTGGCTCAGCTCCCAGTCGCTTTCTCTACATACCGTTCGTACTCTTAACGGCCTCGTCCAACTGGCTCAACCTCCAGTCGCTTTCTCAGCACTGTTCTCCACTTAACGGTCTCGTACCACTAAGTACACCCAACTGTTGCTTTCCCTGAGTCATTCTTCTCCTAACGAGCTCGTACAACTGGTCACCTTCCTGATACGCTCATGCCCGCAACTCGACATCCTGAAGCATACTTGCCAAAATTAGACCACCGTTGGTCTATCCGGTACTTGTACTTTCCATTCGTCCAACACTCCGCTTTGCTGGCTCCACATGACCTGATTACTTCGCAACACTGCTTCCTCGTATAACTGATCTTCGCGGTTGCTGTTTGGTTTTTCAACCAAGCATGTGCTAAATATGCACCTATTAACTTGTAATAGTAGTTTCAATATAAAACAAAAACAACTATGAATAAACTAATATAATTTGATCTAACATAAGCATGTGCAAATAAATAAAAAACTAGATTTCAAACATAAGTAATAAGATCTAAGACAAAAGCAAGAAATTGAGAAATTTAATCTTTTGTATTACCTCAAATGGTGAGGATGGTGATTTTTGAGCAGCTCCAAGGTTGAGAAGCTCCAATGTCCAATGGTCTCTTCTTCTCCAATGCTTCAATGAGATTCTTCAAACTCAAAATGGGAGGCAATGGCTCTCAAAGGGAATTTGGAAGCATAAGGATAGGATGAAATGTGGATGAAAAGTGAGGAGCCCCTATCACCTTTTTATAGTTTTTGGTGATGGGGAATACCATTATGGTTTTAAGGAAACCAATGGTATTAACCAACATGGTTTAGGTCTCTTTTTCCCTCTTTTTCCTTTTTTGAATATTTTTATTCCCTTTGAATATTTTTGGGAATTTTGGACCCTTTTTTAGGGTTTTTTGTGTATTTTGAGGAAAAATATATATTTTGAGGGGAAAAAGGGTGTATTGTGGTCTTTCTGGTGACTTGTTGATGGCTTTAGAGGCTCAAATGGTGGAAAAGTGGACAAATGGGTCATGTGAATAAGGGAGTGAGATAGTGAGCACTTTTTCGATGTTAACAACGGTACTGCCAAAATTTAGTTGTTGTGCACAACTTCGTAGCATCCCCCATACTTGCACAAAATTGTATCTTTTGTTGAGCTGTGCTTAGCTCCACAGCTCAAACTCCTTATGTTATCCAAAAATGTTATCAAAAGTGCCCCAATTGGGCCAGGCCCAACATGCCCCTAACACTTACATGTGGCTCATCCCCGAGCCACCTTCTGCGTCAACCTTCTGGATCCTGGAAACGGAACCATTTGTTTGCTATAACTGACCCATAGGTTTTCAATAAGACCTAGGTTCTTCACAGTTTCCCTTTGACCAACAAAACCCCTTCACACCGACCCTTTCAGCAACAACCTGCAAGCAGGTTGAGGTCTCACCCGAGGTGTATCTATGGGGTACTGCAGAATCAGGCTTCACAGTATGTGATGAGTTGTTTGGATGAACGTACTGTGCAGTGCGGCAGGGATCATGCACTGCGAGGTGGGACTGTGCAGCGATAGGTAACATCGTGGTCCGCACCACTAAGTCCTTCTACTGAGACTACGAACAATCCAGTTCTACTTTATACTTGAAGTACACAAAAACGCTTAAGGCACAGAACTGAGTATCACTCATCCACTCATTCATGCACTTAAATGACTATCACTCTAACATTCATTTGTACACTTAAGATGTTTACTATTTAAGCATACACCACAGCTGCAATTCTACTATCATTCATTCATCCCACTGCGCATAGGGAGGTACTTAAGCAATCTCTTAACACTTAAACAAATAACTGATTCACTGCTTTCAGAAGAAAAGCTAAGTATTCACCATTCATCTATTCATGCATACTTAACATATCATCCCCATACTCTCTTGATGGAAAATGCATACAAAAGTCTTCACATAACAGAATACAAGGAAATATTCAGACATTCACCTACAGAAATCAAATAAATGCAAGTATACACGACAATGTTCTACTCAATCACACAACACAATATTTAACGTGGTTCACTCCCCCGGGTGGGAATCTATGTCCACAAGAACGGTTGTTATATATATCTTTAATGGAAGGGGACAACCGCTCTTAGTCTGTGCACTCAGCTGCAGACTCTCTTTTCTCTCAACTAGGTCTCTGCGCCCACAACTGTAGAGATTTTACAATGGCTTCTTACTCAGAAAAGATCTTACAATACAATGACAACAACCAACAAAAGAACAATGAGAGAACAACCCCTTCCCTTACAAAATTGTCTTCTTAAATAGACCATGCCCGAAGGTCATGTCTTTACAATGCTGAAGATCAAGATCCTTAGGGTTTCCAAAAACTGCTACGGTTTCACTAAACCGTCCTGCTGGCCTCTGGTAGCGAGTGCGTTGTCGTGTCAGTCCTCCACACCTTTGTTCTGTCACTTTCGGCCTTTCTATTATGCGCACACCAACAGGTCATCTTCATCAAGCCGCCCTTCCACTAATGAACTCATATGACTGGCTCAACTCCCAGTCGCTTTCTCTGCAGACAGTTCATCCTCTTAATGGCCTCGTCCAACTGGCTCAGCCTCCAATTGCTTTCTCAGCGCCGTTCTCCACTTAACGGTCTCGTACCACTAAGCACTCTCAGCTGTCACTTTCCCTGAGTCATTCTTTGCCTAATGAGCTTGTACAACTGGCCGCCTTCCTGATATGGTCATGCCCACAACTCAACATCCTGGAGCATACTTGCCAAAATTAGACCACCGTTGGTCTATCCAGTACCTGTACCTACCCTTCGTCCAACACTCTGCTTTGCTGGCTCCATGTGGCCTGATTACTTTGCAGCACTGCTTCCTCGCAGCGCTGATCTTCGTGGTACTGCCAAAATTTGGTTGTTGCGCACAACTTTGCAGCATCCCCCATACTTGCACAAAATTGTATCTTTTGTTGAGCTGCGCGTAGCTCCATAGCTCAAACTCCTTATGTTATCCAAAAATGTTATCAAAATTTCTCCGAACCCCTAAAAATGAAGAATGGGTGTACAAGCCTCCGGGGTGCATGGCTAAGACAATATCATCTATGAGACTGGAAGATCTGGCTCTACAACCAACAATCTCCCTCTTGGAGACTGATCACAGCAACTCCACCGCTGCTGCACTTGCTGGACTTGGACTTGGAAAATTTCTCTTTTTCACCTTTATGCTAGAAGGCCAACTAAAACCGAGCAAGAAATTAGTTTCTCTTTGGTCACTACCTTTGTGAACATGTCTGCAGGATTCTGGCTAGTATGTATCTTTTCCAGCTTCAACAGTTCATCTTCCAGAACAGAGTGTATGAAATGGTACTTGAGTTGTATATGTTTAGTCCTGGAATGGAATGCTGGGTTCTTTGCAAGATGAATGCCACTCTGGCTATCACTATACAACTTGCTATCCTTCTACTTCTTACCCACTTCCTCCATAAACCTCTGCAACCAAATTATCTCTTTACTAGCCTCTGTAATAGCAACATACTCTGCTTCCATTGTTGAAAGTGCAACAACCTTTTGCAGTTTCGAAATCCAGCTTACTGTTGTTCCACCTACAGTAAACACATACCCTGTGGTGCTCCTCCTGCTATCCTTATCACCTGCCATATCTGCATCAAGATATCCCTGTAGAACATTTTCTGAACCTCCAAAACATAATGCTTGAGTGGTGGTACCTCTCAAATACCTTAGAATCCACTGTACTGCCCTCCAATGTTCTTTACCTGAATTGTTCATATATCTGCTCACAACTCCCACTGCATGTGCAATATCTGCTCTTGTGCACACCATGGCATACATCAAGCTACCAACTGTTGATTGATAGGGAATCTTCGACATATAATCTGTCTCTTCCTGTGTCTTGGGACACATTTCCTTACTTAGACTGAAATGGCTGGCCAAATATGTACTAACTCGTTTTGCATTCTGCATTCTGAACCTCTCCAACACCTTTTTTATGTACTCACCCTGAGACAATGTCAATTTGCAATTTTTCCTGTCTCTTGTTATTCTCATACCAAGGATTTGCTTTGCAGCACCCAAATCCTTTATTGCAAATGAATTAGCTAGCTTCCTTTTGAGTACATTTATATCTTGTATGTTAGACCCTGCAACAAGCATGTCATCCACATACAATAACAAGATAATATATCTTTCATCGTCTAGCTTCTTGAAATAAATACAGTGGTTAGAATGACATCTACTATAACCTTGTTCTTTCATAAACCTGTCAAATTTTAAATACCACTGCCTTGGAGCTTGCTTCAAGCCATACAAAACTCTTTTTCAACCTACATACCAAGTCCTCCTTACTTTTGACCTCATACCCTTGTGGCTGCTGCATATATATCTCTTCCTCCAAACCCCCATGGAGAAAGGTTGTTTTTACATCTAACTGTTCAAGATGCAAATATTCTACCACCACTAGACTTAAGATAGTCCTAATTGAAGTCATCTTCACAACAAGAGAAAATATTTCATCAAAATCAATACCTTTCTTCTGTGCAAACCCCTTTACAACAACTCTGGCCTTGTACCGTTTCTTACCTCCTTCTTCTTCCTTCAACCTGTAAATCCATTTGTTCTGCAATGCTCTTTTACCAGCAGGCAACTGAATCAGATCCCAAGTTTGGTTTCCTACCAATGAGTCCATCTCCTCATGCATGCCTTCCTCCCACTTCTTTCTAGTTTCCACCTGCATTGCTTCTTCATAACATTCTGGTTCACCTACATCAGTCATCAACAAATAATACATTGAATGAGAGTATCATTTAGAGACTCTACTTAACTTGCTAGATCTTCTTGTAGTTGCAGGAGTTTTAGGTACTTGCTGTTGTTCTTGATTTTCTGGCACCTTTGGAACTTCATTTTCTTGAATTTCATCAAGTACTATGTACTTTGTGTTTTCTTTTTCATATTTCTTTCCCTGCAACTGATCTTTATATATGACCTTTTCATTGAATACCACATCTCTACTCCTGATGATTTTGTTATTTTCATAATCCCATAAACGATAACCAAATTCATCAACACCATATCCAATAAAGGTACATTTCTTGGATTTAGCTTCAAGATTTGTTCTATTATCTTTATCAATATGGACAAATGCTTCACAACCAAACATTCTCAGAAATGAGTAGTTTACCTTTTATCTGTCCATGCCTCCTCTGGAATACCACCATCCAAAGTACTTGAAGGTCCTCTGTTTATTAAACAAACAACAGTATTTATAGCATCCGCCCAAAACTGTAAGGGCAATCCTGCATGCAATCTCATACACCTTGCACGCTCCATGATTCTTCTGTTCATCCTTTCTGACACACCATTTTCTTGTGGTGTTGTTGGGACTGTCTTCTCTCTACGAATCCCATGGTATGAACAGTAACTATCAAACTCCTTGCTGTCGTTATCACTTCCATTATCAGATCTAAGACACTTCAACCTTTTCCCTGTCTCATTCTCAACCTAAGCTTTCCACTTCTTAAAAGTAGCAAACACATCATATTTCTGTCTAATGCAATAAACCCAAGTTTTCCTAGTTGCATCATCAATAAATGTAACATAATAATGAGAGCCACCGAGAGATTGTACCTGAGCCGGTCCCCATACATCTCTATGCACTATCTCTAACTTTTCATTCTTCTTTTGTTTCCCAACCCTGAGAAATATGATTCTCTTCTTTTTTCCATAAACACAGTTTTCACAGAATTCCAAACTTACCTACTTCAAATCTGGCAGCAACTTGCTTGAGTGGAGAATCTGCATCTGCTTCTCACTCATGTGGCCAAGCCTATGATGCTACAATGTTGTATCTGTTCTTGTGGAAGCTAAAGAGATAGAATGGTCAGTATTATGAGGACATAAATACAACGTACCTATCCTGTCTCCTTTTGCTATCACCATTGATCCTTTAGTGATCTTCCACCACTTTTCTCCAAATGCAGATAGACAGCCGCCATCTCCCAACTGCCCTGTTGAGATCAGATTTCTTTTCATAGCAGGAATATGCCTAACATCTTTTAACAGCAAGTCAGTTCCATTCTTAACTTTTATCCATACGTTACCCATTCCAACAATTTTACATGGCTCATCATCGCCCAATAAAACATGTCCAAAATTGCCAGAAACATACTCATGAAAGTATTTCCTATGGGGTGTAGCATGACATGAAGCTCCTGAATCTACTACCCAATAATCACTAGTATTATCTAGTACAAGAATCAAAGCATCTTGTAACACATCATCTACTACATTTTCTTCCTGGGTAGTTTCCTTCTATGCATCTCATTTCTTCTTTAGAGATCTGCAGTCTTTCTTCAAATGTCCTTTCTTTCCATAGTTTCAGCACTCTATTTTTCCCAGTCTTGACTTGGATCTGCCCGTTTTAGACTTGTCACGATTACCTTGGCTCTTTCCTCTCTCCTTTTGTCTTCCCCTGCTCTCTATGGTCAACGCATTACCTGATGTCTCACCTGTGCTTTTTCTTCTCATTTCCTCTTTAAGAATGACACCAATAACATCATCAAATTTCAAGGTGTTTGAACCAGAGACAGAATTACTTACAGCCATGACCAAGCTATTCCAGCTTTCTGGCAATGAACACAAGATTAGAAGAGCCCTAACCTCATCATCAAAGTTCACACTTACAGAACTTAGCTGATTTGTAACTATATTAAACTCATCTAAATGATCAGTAACATATCCACCTTCAGACATCTTGATATTAAATAAACGCTTCATTAGAAATACCTTGTTGGAGGCCGAGGGTTTTTCATACAGCTTACCCAGTGCGCTCATCAAACCCTCCGTTGTCATTTCTTTTGAGATATTGAAAGACACCGATGAAGCCAGGCTCAACCGTATTCTACCCAGAGCCTTTATGTCAAGAACCTCCCATTCTTCATCCTTCATAGCCACCGGCTACTTTGCTCTTCCTCCCAATTGCAGGAATAGATCCTTCTGGTACAGATAGTCCTCCATTTGCATCTTCCATAACTGGAAGTTTTGGCCGTTAAAGTTCTTGACCTTAAATTTTCCTTCTTCCGCCATTGCTCCCACTCTAACCAGAAACCCTAGCTTCCTGCAGGTTTATCTGCCAAATAGACCTCCGACTCTGATACCAATTGTTAGAAAAACAGGATCGCAGATAAATAACAATAAACAAAAATGCAAATATAATCACACACACATTACAAGAGAGACACAAATGTATCATGGTTCACCCCAACTTGGGCTACGTCCACACTAAATTTTCCAGTCATTATTATTACCGTCCAGCAAGGTGAAGGGATACAGCCTACAGCACAGTCACTGTACTTCCTCTTCACTGTCTCACAGTCTCTCTCCTAATCCTAGAGATCTTTACAATGCATAAAACCTACTACATCAACCCTATCCATATTACAATGTCTTTATTTTATAGGGAAAATACAATGGAAAAAATACCACGGGATACCCAAAACCATGGGGCCGCAAAAAAACTGGTGAAAACAGCCCCAAATTTTTTATCGGGGACGTTGCCCTCGAACCCTCATTTCTCGAGGGCGCTAACCTCGAACCCCTAAAAATGCAGAATGGGTGTAAAGTCCTCTGGGGTGCACGGTTAAGACAATATCATCTATGAGATTGGAAGATCTGGCTCCACAACCAACAAGGTTCCCATAGTTCCAACCTAACCAGTACATGTGCTGGAAGAAGGATGCCAACGACTGGGTTGAGTAAATGAGGTAAGGACCCGAAACAATTTTTCCAAGGGAAAAGCAAGGATAAAGAAGCCGTCACAAAAATGAAGAAAATTCTAACTGTCATCAAAGGAAAGAGGGGCTTTCAGATGGACGACATAGATGATAAAGTGACAAAGTTTGTCACACAGCTGCTAGCTGGTAAGATTTTAAGAAAATGCAGGCCCTTGGAGGTACTTGCGGGCACAGTACTGATTAGCGCCGTAGTCGCGGAGGGAGAGAAGTTCAATTGGTGTCAATACCTACTGAATGAGTTCTTGGAGGAACTAACTGACAAGTAGATCAATGGCAGAAATTTTCATTATACATAGCTAATAGTGTTGATCGCTTTTGTCTGGTGGAAGGAGCCAAAGGATTATGTTGGCGTAATCATTGACACCAATGACTGCAGAGGGGCCCGCTTCTCAAACCTTTGGGAAAATCTGAACTCATAGAGGCAGCGCGCGATAGCTGAGGTTTTCTACCAATATTATAGCTAGCTGCACGATGCAATCACACTCACCCCCCGGGTAACAAAACAGGTAACAAGTAGGTATATTCGCATTGTTGATTTTTATGCTTATATGTGTAGTATTCATATTTCAGCCAAGGCACAAAACCAGAACATGGAATGGTTCCCAGGAAACTACCATATGTATGAAGATGATATTGAAACTATTAGGAAGGAATGGCCTGCCAAGTTTCGAGTGGAAGTTGTAGAAGTCCCAAGCGACTCCAGTGAGGATGAACCTATTCCATGTCCTATCATAGAAGAAAAGGAGATAAGGAAAAGAAAGGAGGCTGCGAGCCCCGTGCAGAAAAAGGAACTGCGGAAGAAGCAGAAAGCAGATAAAATCCAGTCAGATGTAGTACTCCATGATGAGGACTATGACACAATCGTGACAAAGGTCACATAGTCAATGGAAGATCTGCTGACCAAAAAGGAGAAAAAGGACAAGGCGATTCAGGAAAGTCTACAGAAGAATCTGACCATGCTGCAGGGGATCTCAGAGAAAATTGAAGAAGTACACAAGAGATTACCCCTGCCACAGGACTTAGATTCTGAAGGGAAATTGAGAGGAACTTCGCAACAGAGAACCCCGTAGCTAGCCATAACTTTGTCTGCGAAGTCTCGTATTTTCCATTTGGATCCATTAACAGTAATCTTGCCAATGCTAGAACAACTAGTGCTAGAAACAAAGGATGTCGAGCGTGTGGAGCTCGACCTTGCAAAGATACAAATGCCTGGGTTACACTACTTGCATCTATAGGTTGTTGAAGAAATTCATGAGAGAACCACTGATGCGCTGAAAGGACAAGCTGAGTTAGAAGAAGCTAATACGCAATTGGAGGAAACTAGATCGCGGAGAGCTATGGAGCTGTAGGATGAGCACGATTGCCAGAAAAGGATAGATTTCACAATCAATGTGGTTGCAGATGATATAGAATAATTTGAGGTACAGGAAGACCCCGGAGACACTATCGTTAAGATTGGTGAATTGGTTAACACCCTTAAGACTGAGATGCAAGACATGGAGATTGACAATGAAGCTAAGGTTGCCACCTTGGAGGCACAAATTAACCCGCAGACCCCATCGGATAAGCAGCAGCTAAGAGAAAAAGAGGTGAAGGCTGCAACAGAAAGTATTGCTGCCAAAGTGGCTAAGTGCCAGAGTTTGTTACATGCGGCGTCAAAGGCATTCACCACCCTTGAATAGGACCCAGGATTGCTGCAAGTAAAGAATGTTGTGAAAGATAAGCAAGCAACACTAGAACAGTTGGATGCAGAAGTGAAAGCTCTGTTTCCAAGAGAAAGGATTTCGAAGTACCGAGAAATCAATGCGCTTAAGAAGGAAGTGCAAGCCCTAAGAGAAAAAGACACTGAAATGGGAGATAAGTCGCAACTCTTACTGGAGGATGCCAGCACGATCTCGTAGGAGATCGAGGAGAAGTTAAAGGAATTGCATGAAAATAAAGAACAGGTCGAAGGGCAGGTCGATGATGAGATCACACCTGGGATGCTGGAAACAGTCAAGCAAGTCAAACAAGACACGAAGGAGGCAGTCGAGAAGCTGATTGTCACATACAAGGAGTTCGCTGCGAAGCTAGCTCCGCAGGCGGCGAAACAGATCAGGGAGGTTGAAGCTGCAGGTGGCTCGAGGACGAGTCACCTATAAGTGTTAGGGGCCTGGCCCAAGTGGGGCATTTTGAGCAAGAAGGATTTGTGGAACTGCGAGCCTGTTCAGTTGAAGTACTTTTTTTGGTATAATTTTTGGGATGTTGCGAAGTTGTGCACATCGCAGTGTCAAAAGAGATACGAAGATTAGTGCTGCAAGGATGCAATGCTGCGATGTGCCTAGTATACGGAGATCTAGCAAGGAAGAGTGTTGGACGGAAGACAACACAGATTCCGGTTAGACCGTCGACGGTCTATTTTTTGTAAAGATGCTCCAGGAGTGCCAAGCGACGGGTACGAGCACATGCGAAAGAACCACTACCTGAACCAGTCACACGAGACCGTTAGAGGAAGAACGGCTCGGTGAAAGCGACCTGTTGGTACGCATGCGACAGGAAGGCCGATAGTGATGTGAGCATGCGCTACGAGCAGGCCACGATAGAATATTCACTACCAGGAGCCAGCAGGCTTGATGAGCTGGAAACTGTAACAGTTTTGTAAACCTAAGGGTTTTCTCTTGCAGATTGTAAAGACATGACCTACGGGCATGATCTATAAATAGGCATATTTTGTATGGGAAAGGGTTGTTCGTTGTTAATTTTTTTACTCTTCATTGTTATTAACTAACTAGATATCTGTTGAGAGACAATTTTGTAAAGGCTCTGCAAGCTGAGTGCATAGAGGCCTGCTAAGAGAGAAGAGAGTCTGCAGCTGTGTGCACAAACAAAGAATTGTTGTACCCATCCCAAAATATTAATACAACAATAGTTCTTGTGGATGTAGCTTCCCTCCTGGGAGTGAACCACATTAAATCCCATGTAGTGTGATTGTTTATGTTTTGCACATGTATGCTTTCTTACGAATGAATGTCTGAGTTCTCATGTATCAGCTGTTGTGGTAATGCTTTTATATGTATTCATTGTAGGAGAAAGACGGGAATAATATGTTAAGTATTGTGTGAATGGATGAATGATGAATGTTCCGTATTCTAAGTCTATGGAAGTATCAATTTCAAGGAATAATCATATGTGGATGTAGATATTTGATTGTGTAACTCTTTAAAACACACCGCACTAGAAGTGCGCAGTATTGCATGTTTCGTCTATGTGCATTTGTTATACAAATAAATAAGCTAGGGTAGTAGATGAACAATTAAATGTTAAGTAAAGTCTTCAATATCTATTAAGTCTGGAAGAGGAAGCGTATAAGTCAGTTGTGCTGTCCTATTATTTACAGTCTGTCTGAACCATGCAGTCCTTGGATGCACTAGTGTCACAGTGGTTAAGTGTGTAGAAGTGCGGACCCCAACCCACAGCACAAGTCTAATAGTGCGCTACACAACAGTCCTATCTGAAAACTCATCACATCACTGTGGAAACCTGATTCCGCAGTGCCCCCATAGATACACCTTGGGTGAGACCTCAGCCTATTCGTAGGCTATTGCCGAAAGGGTCGGTCAGAAGGGGTTTTGTTGGTTCATTGAAACTGCGAAGAACCTAGGTCTACATTGGAAACCTCT
Source organism: Larix kaempferi (assembly GCA_027924585.1). Taxonomy (NCBI): domain Eukaryota; kingdom Viridiplantae; phylum Streptophyta; class Pinopsida; order Pinales; family Pinaceae; genus Larix; species Larix kaempferi. The sequence goes on along the minus strand of BSBM01000723.1, from coordinate 4,515,169 downwards.
AGATCAGTATCTTAAGCCAACACCAGGTCTCCATAGTTCCTTTCTCTTCTCCAAATTATCAAGAGGTGGCCAATACTCAACTGAATGGGGAACACAAGCTCAAGGTGATAGGCTAAAGTTCAATAGGAATTTTGGCAACATGAGGATATTAAGAGTTGATAATGGATGTGGAACGAGGGGCCTCCATCACCTTTTTATAGTGATTTTGGGTGGTGGAGTATTTACCTATGGTTTGGGGAAACCAATAGTATTAGCTAGTCATATTTGATGTTTTCCCTCTTTTTTATTTTATTTTTCTTTTTCTGGGGATTTTGACCATTTTGTATGGGATTTTATCCTTTTTTGGAGTATTTTCATTAATTGATGAGGGAAATAATGATTTTATGCCCATTTGGTTACCGATTTAGGGTTTTTTGGGGTTTTTTAGGCAAAAAATGTAGGAAAAAGTGGTAAATGGGTTATGTGACTAGGGAGATGAGCTACGTGAACATTTTTTTGGTGTTAACAATCCCGAATGTGGTATTACAACAAACGATGCTTTGTTGAATCTTAAGGGATCCAACAACTAGATGGACTCAACGACCGAAATTCAGAATCACAAAGGTACATTGACTGCATATGAATGGGATACTCTAGGAAGCTTATAACTGAAGGGATTCCAAACATTGTCTCCAACACAACTTAGATATTCACAGGAACATACAACTAGGGGGTTCCAAATAGAATCACCATTGTGCTTCAGTCAGGCGACATCCAGGGTCTTCAACGAATAACTGAAGGGACCAATACCCTGTACGATTCTCAACGGTGAGATGATGGAGTTGGAATCGAATACATGAGAAAAAACCATTGTAAGAGGCAATAAGGACTCCTCTTAAGAGCTTCATAAGAACTCATCATTAATAATGATGAGGCCAAGGTACAAATAGCTCTAGGTCTATCCTGTGGAATAGATGTGCTGGTGTAAACAAAGGGAGACTTGCAACTACCAAGGAAATGATGTTTCCTTGATAGAACCTTGATGGATACAACCAAAGAGCGATATAATTGGACATGGGATTGAGACATTGTTGGGAGATACAAGGGAAACTGAGTAATAAGGAATCAAACCTCCTTTGTTCAAAGTATGATAGCATGGTTGACCTGGAAGCATATGTGAAATGAAGCTTGGAGAGGAACACAATTGGGATATCGGGAAATATGACTGCAATGGGGGACACCTAGAGAGGTCGGTACTGGTGACATCAAGGTGACTCATTGCAGAATACTCTCAATAAAGGAGACTAGGGATGCTGCCATAAATAAGGGACTATATGTGATTTACAGGGGTGCTAAGAAGAACCATTTGGGCTTTCTTCATATTTTAATGATCTCAAATAAGGAATAGAAGTGTGCTCGAAACGGTATCGTCGTTTGGATTTTGGTGAGCTCAAGACGGTGAATGCTCATTGGTGTTTTCATTTTTAGATAGTCTGAAAACATGAAGAAGACTCCATGAGTGGTATTTTTCATAAGATAGTCCACAAATCTCGAAAAAACATAAAAGTATGAAATGGAGAACTCTTCTAGCCATAGTGGCAAGAGTATTCATTTTTCGTAATTAGTCCATTCGGTCCAAAAAAGGGGTAATAGTCATAGCGAATGGACACCCTTTCAAATAATTTAACGAGCATGAAAAGAAGCAATTTTGCTTGATGATATTTTCATTCTTTAAGGAGTCGGAAAATATATTAAAAGAAACTCCATTCCAGGAGTCCAGTTACAGGGACTGGCCGATGAGTTGACAATGTGAATTGAATGCATGTAGCTTCATTTATGGATGTCAAATTATGAGGAATCACGATCGTATGGGGATATGAATGGAATGGGCTCCAAATGAAGATAGTACTAAAATGGTCACCCATGTAAGGTAGGCTCTACTTCTGAGTAAAGGCGAATGAAAAGATGGTTTGGCTGGGCCAGTTACTCGAATAGTGGGGGTATTATAGGTGTAAAGGAAAAAATGCATCGATGCATCAAATACTGTGGGGGAGAAGATGACCTGTATGCCAGTTTGGAGTGTTATACCTATAGGGAGTGGTTTTCGACTGAAACAAGTGGAGTTTAACGCAACCTGGACCTGTACACATGGAAATGATACCCAAGAATAAAAGGTGGATCTTGAAATCAAACCAAATATACAAGTGATATGTGACCTCAATAAATGGTTGAGATCTTGCATGTGAGAAGGGTTAAGGTCCAATCCCCATGCTATGGGCATGGGGTTTGTGATTAGGGATCACATATGAATCTTATTTACACACACACACACACACATATGCATGTGGATGCGCTTTTATGTATTTTTTTTATATTGATGAGCCTTTTATGTGATGATGATGCCTATATGATATGTATGTACATGTGAATGTAAAATGATAGGATGATGCTTGCTTTATTATTTAATTCCTATATGTGGTGATTAATATGCCATTCTAGAACATCGTTAGCTATATGGTCTGCAACACTATTTTGACTTTGTGGGATATGTGTGAATGTAATGAATTCAAAGTGTCTACCCAATTGTTTACTGCGCAGGAAATTTCTTAAAAGGAAAGGATCGTGTACCTCGTAATAGTTGTTGAGTTGGGAAACAAGGAATTGGGACTATAAAAAGACACGAAGGTGACTAATGCCCATCTGGAGGGAAGCAGTCAAGAGATTGGTCATTGAATCGTACTCAGCCTGGTTGTTGGTGGAAGCACCAATACACACTCCGTCGAGGTGGATCAACTCCTGTGATGGGGAATACAATACCCAAGCTGCTAAGGCATCGAGGTTAGGAGACCATGTACTTGCGTCATTGGAAAAAACAACATAGATCGATGGATCAAGATCCATCTGGTATCAATCAAGGAAGAAAACTGCAAGGCTTGAAAGGTAAAAAGAAGGGAAAAACAAAAAGAAAGAATTTATACAACTCAAACTGAAGGCTTTGTTGAAATCAAGGATAAAACCTCTTGAGGTACAACCCGTTACGAGGGTTGGTCAAGGGTCGTCCTTCAGAATCGGTGAGTATGTATGCCCCCTTGCCGAGGCAGGTTTTAACAATGTATGGGCCTTTCCATAGGGATTCGAACTTACCTTTTCCATGTTTGTTGTGGTATTGATCGTAAATTAGCACTAGGTCACCCTATTTGAAGGTGCGGGGGTGGAAGCAAGTATCATAATGAGTTTTCTTGTTGGTTTTGGATCCTGATCTTCATGTTTTAGAGATGTTGTTATTCAGTCATGTTTGTACCCCATTTTTATATGAGATGCAGGTGGATTGTACACTCACCCCAACGAGGGGGTGTGGGGGGGCATCGCCCCTCGACGGGGGTCTAGGGACTAGTGGGCCCCTAGTGGGGGTTCGAGGGTAGCCCCTCCAAAAAGGGGGTTCAAGGAAGAATCCCCGGAAAGAAATATTTTGGGTTTTTTTGTTGGACAACAGATTATGGCCCAAGGTTTTGGGTATCCCATGCTATTTTCCCATGGTAATTCCCCTTTAAAAGGAAGACATTGTAATACGACCGTGTAATGTATTGTAGCATTATAAATATGTATGTGATTGTGTAAGAGACACTAAGATAGATTGAAGAGGAATTTGCAGCTGATGTGTTGCAGGTTGTATCCCTTCATTTGTTGGATGGTATAATAATAAGGATTGGAAATATTTGTGAGGACGTAGCCCAGATTGGGTGAACCAGGTTATATTGGTGTCTCTTTTGTATTATATTTATATGATTTATATTTTCATCTTGTTTATTGTTATTATTCTGTGATCTTATTTTTTCTAACATTTTTTACTGTTATTTGGCGGACTTGATCATCTGTAAGGATGGACGATGATTTTCGTTTTCCTGTTCTAACAAAATTAAGCGTTGCTCAAGGGGTTATGTATCCGGTAGGAGTTTTATGGCTATATGAAAGTGTTGTCATGAGATAGATCCACAGGAAGTGAGGAAACCGACAGGTGCGAAAGGGTTATTCCACGAAAGAAGGATCATTCGCGGTAGCACAAGAATTGTTATATTAGTTAAGTCGGTCATGTGGACCATTTTTGTAATAAGATGAAAGCATATAAATAGAGTAGGATTGTAAGCCTAAGGGAATCAAAATTTTGGAGATTGATCCTATCTTTTGGGTTTGGTTTTGTATCCGTAACATGATGTATTGACGGTTTCTGCGAGGTTAATTCCCCGGGTTTGATGAATGAATGGAGATGTCACATCCCCTTCCATCAATCCAATGCAAGGGAGGGAATATGACTGTAACATGGGGTGTCTAATTCTTCCCCAAAGCCATAATGGTAAAATTTTTGCCATTTAAATAAAATGCACAATAAAATTACATAGCGGAATTAAAATGCATAATTGCACATACACAATAGACATGCATCAGCATATTTATCTCAAGCAAATTATGCATCAATAGGAAAAGACCCCATCCCATTCTCATGCTATGCACAGACTTTATACCAATTCCATTAATCATGAATAAATATCATTTTGAATTAGCACAATGTAGAACACATAATGCATATAATTTACACCATAGAGAACACTTATCTTTGAGATGAAGTTGTCCAACAACTGGCTATGTGAGAGCAATGTTCCACCCAAAAATAGATTTCTGTCCAGCTTATATTCTTTTAGCTGAGAGATCACCCCCGAGCTGGGTTGTGTATCCACTAAGGAGTAACTAGCTGGGCTCACTCACAGCCATGGTTTCACTCAACAACTATGCTAAGCCAACACACAGTTGGGTTTATCAAGCATACAAGAAGATAGAGGAGGGCAATGTTAAGCCAGTGAGATCAACCACAGAGCTACAGGAATCTCAAGTTAATTCAAACAGTCAAGGCACCTACAATACCTACCACACCCAACATAAGGAAGGTCCCTTTCTCTACTGCACAGTCTCTCAGGTGTCCCTTCCCTCCAGTGCTCTTCAGGATGGGCATAGAAAGGTCCAGCTGCTAATTCTTTGAGATTCTAGCCTTCACTGGTTTTATCAAGCAAACCCAACCTCTGCTCAGTCATTCACAATTGGATTTCTCACAATTCTGTTCATCAAATAACTCAATCCCGTCACTGGTTTTCTGGGCTATAAAAACTGGGTTTTCCAATGGATTTTGGGGTATCTAATACCCTCAAATTCGCCCCTAGATTCATATCTATGGATCCCCAATTGGATTTCACTGTCAAATACTAAATCTAGGTGTTTTTGGCTCTTCAAAACGTGGGTTCTTGCAAAGTTGCGATTTCTGGTTTTTCTCACTGTTGGGAATTCATTTTTTGGATGAAAACTGATGCTGGTAACCTCCACATTGGAATGGGGATGAGGACAAAGCAACTCCCATGAGGTAGAGTGACTTGTGGTACAAGAAAACAGATCCCATACTCTGCCATACGAATTTCTGGGCTGCCCATGCTCCATTGAAGCCATGGACTGAAATCTTCAACAACTTCTTTACAACATAAATAAATGTCATCAGGGAAAGTCAAATGGGTTCTCCCAATGACATTTGGAAACATATGGTTCATCCCCACAACCCCCTCACCACTCCCTAGTGGATACACATGGCCCCTTCTCATTCATTGCTTCCATAACCAGTTTTGGTATTTTATTGAAATATTAACATTTACATCAATTTACAATATTCCATGGCTTAATAGCACATGGGTATCAAAACATCAAATACTTGCTTGTTTTACATAAAATCCGAAGATACACTAGCGGGGCCTTGGGCTTGAGATCCATACTAGGGAAGGATACAATGCATGTATACAATATTTACATTAAAAGCCAATATTTCCTAAGGGTCAAAATTGGGGTATTACATTCCCCTCCCCCTTAGAACAACACCGTCCTCGGTGTTCTCAAAACTAAGGTGCTCCCATTGGACCTTTACCTACCCGATGGCTCTATTCCGGAGCAATGTGACCTTCTTGTCGAGGATGCGCATAGGCTCTACTTGGAACTCTCCCTTGGGTTCCACCTGTATCACATTCCAATCAATCATATGATTAGGATCATGTACATATTTCTTAAGAAAATATATATGGAAAACATTATGAGCTTTTATGTTAGCAGGCAATGCAATTCTATATGCAACTGGCACTATCCTATCAAGGAATTCGAATGGCCCACAATATCTTGGTGACAACTTGGCATAGATACCCAACTTGAGGGAATTCTTCCTTGGTTTCAACCTCAAATAAACATGATCCCCAGTCTGAAATTCCTTATGCACTCTTTTCAAGTCTGCATAACTCTTCTGCCTGTCCTGAGCTGCCTTGAAATTTTGCCTGATCTTAACAATTTCCTATTCCATTTCCTTGATCATCTCTGGTCCAAGTAATACCCTGTTCACTGGGCGGTCCCAATTCACTGGAGTCCTGCACCCCTTACCATACAATGACTCAAATGGACTCATTCCCAATGATGTATGATGTCCATTATTGTACGCAAATTCTACCAAGTGTAGGTAATCCTCCCACTTGAATGAGTTGTCCATCACATACATTCTCAACATGTCTTCAAGAACCTGATTCACCCTCTCAGTTTGGCCATCTGTTTGAGGATGATATGCTGTACTGAAATTCAATTTAGTTTCCAATTCTTGAAACAATCCCTTCCAAAAATTGGAAGTGAACTTTGTATCACGACCAGAAATTATTGCCTTAGGCAATTCATGCAATTTGAATATCTCTCTCATGAAGATGTTTGCAATGTAATTAGCCTTGTGAGTGGACTTGACTGGAATAAAGTGAGTTACTTTTGATAGCTTGTCCACCACAACCATGATTGAATCATGCTTCTTCACTGCCATGGGAAGACCTGTTATAAAATCCATAGAGATCACTTCCTACTTCCACTCTGGAATGGGTAAGGGCTGCAACAATCCTGCTGGATGTTGGTGCTTTGCCTTGACCTACTGACACCTTTGACATATAGAAATGTACTTAGCTATGTCCTTCTTCATGCCATGCCAAAATTATTTCTTTCTTGCTGCTGTTATAGTCTTCTGATATCTTGGGTGTCCAGAATATGGCATTTGATGTATTTCATTCATCACTAGCTTCTTCAAATCTGCACAATTTGGAATGTACAATCTATCTTTATAGATGAGGATATTCTCTTCACCAAGCTGATATCCTGCACACTTTTCATCCACATTACCCTGCTGCAACTTCTCTTCAATTTAAAGGCAAGTTCTATCACTGTTCTGGGTCTCAAGAACCCTGGTCTTCAAATCTAATTTGCACATACTTACTGCTGCAACATGAAATTTCCTGCTAAGAGCATCTGCAACCTTATTCTCCTTCCCTTTTACATGCTTAATTTCAAAATCAAATTCACAAAGAAACTCCATCCATCTAGCTTTCCTAGCATTCAAGTTTGGTTGATCAAACAAATACTTTAAGCTCATGTGGTCGGTCCTAAGCTCGAATCTTCTTCCCATCAAATAATGTCTCCACATCTTCAGAGCATGCACTATGGCTGCTAATTCTAAATCATGTGTGGCATAATTCTTTTCATGCTCTTTTAATTTTCTTGACTCATAGCAAATCACAACTCCTTCTTGTATGAGCACTCCACCTAGCCCTTCAATGCAAGCTTCTGTGCACACTACAAAATCCTTCTTTGGATCTACTATCTTCAAAACAGGAGCGCTGGTAAGTAACTCCTTTAACTTCTGAAAACTTTTCTCACATTTTTCAGACCATACAAACTTGATGTTCTTTCTTTGCAATGAAGTGATCGGATGAGCTATCCTGAAGAAGCCTTCAATAAACCTTTTGTAGTAACCAGCGAGACCCATAAAGGATCTAACATCTGGAACATTTCTTGGAGTTGACCAATCCATGATGGAATTAATCTTCTCCGGATCCACTGCAATTCCTTCTTCAGAAATGATATGACCCAAGTATTGCACCTTCTTTTGATAGAATTCACGCTTGCTTAACTTGGCATACAATTGGTGTTCTCTAAGGACTTGCAACACCATCCTTAGATGTTCTTCATGTTCTTCTTAATTCCTTGAATAGACAAGAATGTCATCCAAGAACACAATCACAAACTTATCCAAATATTTGCTGAAGATACTATTCATGAGACACATGAATGTAGCAGGAGCATTGGTAAGGCCAAATGGCACCACAGTGAACTCATAATGACCATATCTAGTTTTGAAAGTCGTCTTGTGAATGTCTTCTTCTTTAATTCTCACTTGATGGTAGTCGGACCTCAATTCAATCTTTGAAAACACTTTAGCTTCCTTCATTTGATCAAACAAGTCATCAATTCTTAGCAATGGATACTTGTTCTTGACTATCACTTTATTTAGCTGCCTATAATCAATACATAGTCTTAAAGTCCCATATTTCTTCTTGACAAATAACACCGGTGCTCCCCAAGGAGACACACTTGGTCTGATATACCTTTTGTCCATTAATTCGTGTAGATGCATCTTCAACTCTACCAACTCTGGTGTACTCATTCTATAAGGAGCTTTGGAATTCGGTGCTGCCCCTGGAACAAGATCGATGGTAAAATCAATATCTCTCTTTGGTGGTAGTGCTGGCACTTCATCCGGAAATACATCTTGGAATTATTGCAATAATGAGAAATCTTCTATCCTTGGACCTTTCTCCTCTGATGAATCTGATATATGAATTGCATATAATTGACAACCCTTCTTATAAAAAAATTTCAACTGTAGGGATAAAATTTGTCTTACTGAAACTTGCTTGGGAATTCCTCTTACCAATCTTGGTCTTCCCTCTTCATCAATACATTCAAGTGATTTCTCATAACAGTCCAAATTGTCTTTATGCTTTTCCAACCAGTCCATGCCAATTAAGGCATCATACGATCCTAAAGGTAGCACATTCAATTCTGCATGTGTGTGGAGTCCATTCAATTCTATGGGGCACTCCAACACTACTTCACTTACTTTCCTCTTGATCCCTGTGGTTAATTGAACTAGCCAAGATTTATTATGCTTCACTTTTCTAAGAGAACAACTTTCAATCACTTTTGGAGAAACATAACTATGAGTAGATCCTAGATCAATCAAAACAGAAATAGATTGCTTAGCAATCTTACCTTCAACTTCCACCACTGATGATTGATGGTCTGCTTGATGATTGTCCAATGCTGCATAAATTCGAGGCGCTACCCTTTCCATGTCCTCCACTGTAGCTGCTCCCTTTAAGTTGTGCAACCTTCGGGGATTATCCTTCCGATGTGGATAGTCCTTCAACATGTGGTTTTCTCCACATCCCCAACACTGAAGTGGTCCCTTTGATGCTTTATCTGCTGCTACTCCTAGTTTGAATCCACTCCTTGCTTGCTGCCCCTATGGAAAGGTTCTAGGATGACATTTGAATGGTGGCTTGAAGCCACTCTTCTTTTGATCAAACCTCCCTCTTGGCTTTCCTTTCCATGATTAATTAATCTCTGTTTTTGCTTTATTCTGCTCATAGCAATGCATTGCCATTCTAATGGCTTCATCAAGGCTTGGTGGATTAACAAATTCAATCCTATCTCTGAAACTTTGAGGTAGACTCCCAAGAAAGCATTGGATTTTTACTCTCGCATCTTTGATATAGTCAACATACCTCAACAATTCCAAAAAATTGTGGAGATGCTCTTCCATAGATTTTTGCCCCAATCTGAGTTCATTGAACTCCGTTCTCTTACTGTCATAATACCTAGAAGAAAGGTATTTCTTCTTAAAGTACTTCTTGAATCTCTCCCAACTAATCTTCATCTCATTGATTCCTTTTACTTGCAAGAGATTGTCCCACCAAATTGAAGCTCTGCCATTTAGATTGTAAATGGCAATTCTGGCTTTCTCATTTCCTGAGTAGTCTTGAATTCTGAAATATTTCTTCATTCCAAGAAGCCATGCCTCTGCCTCTTGGCCAGTCTTGTCTTCTCCATCAAATGTGGGAGACCTTGCCTTCCTGAATTCTCCCTGTGGGATTCCCTTGAACTTCTTTCTTCCATCAAATCTCTTAGGTGCATGCCTTGGACTTCTTTGAGAACCTCTGGATTCGCATGATCTGCTGGAAGAAGATTTAGAGGAAGGTGTTCTATGCTTTTTGCTCATCGAACTCTTCCTTGGGCTTGGAGTCCTCTTCTTTGAACGACCTCTAGAGCGACTCTCTGCATCTCTTCCTTCTTCACCCACATTTCTTGGGTTGGACCCAAGGTTTATCCTCTGTTGCATATCAGTGAGACTTTGCAAGATAGCAGCATTGAGTTGCTGTTGTTCTTCTTGAGCATTCATCAATCTTTCATTGAAGCTCACCATGGTTTCAACCAAATTCTGAGGAGTCACCTGCTCCCTTCTCCAATTGGATTCAGTCTCAGCATTTTCTTCATGCACATTTTCTCCTAAGACGTCTTCTTCATGCTCATAAGGATCTTGAGCATCATTTATGGTCACCATTTTTTCTGTTTGCTACCTCTGCTACAATTATTAATTTTATGAGTTGCAAGCACTGTGCATTATGAAAATATTTGTTAGACATCATAAGAATGCATCTAGAAATATACAACAATCAATATTTAACATAATCAACTCATGGAATAATTCACATAGCCGTTATGCATTCATTTCTTTTTCCCATTCATGCAATTCTGGAAATTGCCCATACTGTCAACAATATGTCAAAAACAGTCACTGGCACTTTTCGGCTCTAAATATCTATGAGGTATGATGGCCCCATCCAAATTCTGGTTTTGTGCCCTTATTCCTTGCTAGATAATCTTTCCAATGCCTATACCTGTGCCTCATTCCGACATCGGGTGTGGGAACTACATTACTTAAAAAATGACAACTTTTACCAATAATTCTGCACACTTTTACACAGTTGTATTTTGGTCCGGAATGCCAATTTCAACCACTTGTGGAAGAAACTCTATGAGGAATCATGAAATTGTTTCTACTAGGAGAACTTAGTTTATACAACAAGGAACACTTAGCAACTCGTGGATCTCTGTTCCGATGAACCATTCATCTTCTATAAAATTATAGGTTTGACTACTTTTCACTTTTCACATTTTTCCAAAATTCCAATTTTTGGACCAAAAATGGCTATTTCCCAAACGGTGCATTTCTAAGAAATATTTGTCTAACAGAATATGTCCCGTTTATTGAGAATATGAAATGCTGAGTTCAATAATTTTCTTGATTCCGAATTATAGGGTCACTTTCAACCACTGTAAGCTTTTCCAAATTCCCAAAACGTGGCCCGGAATAATGCTTTTTGGCCTTCTTGCACACCTTGACTCCACCTCCTTTGGATTTTGGCTCCAAAACTCCAAACTTAGTACCGTGCCTGCTCCATGACCATCCCATATCAGTTTCGGCTCAATCCGATCTTCTGTCAAGCGTCGGGACACGGATTTGTAAAAGCCAATAATTCCAATTTTATGCCAAATCGGAGAATAATGGGCTTGGGATCTTCACTGGTTCATTCATGGCCTTTGTTAATGGCCTCAGTATGCCCCTGAACTCATCCAATTCTGACCTTGCAAGCTCCTATAATCCAAAAATCAATTTTCGGGCTCTATACTTTTTTTTTTTTTACTTAAATCATGCAACCCGCAACCCGAAACCCAAAATGTGGGATCGGGAAGCCAAGTCGCGGTCCCGTAAATGTGACCATCCTGCAACCCGAAACCCGAAATGCGGGATCGAGAATCCAAGTCGCGGTCCCGAAAATGTGACCATCCTGTAACCCGCAACCTGCATCCCGAAACCCGAAATGCGGGATCGGGAAGCCAAGTCGCAGTCCTGAAAATGTGACAATCCCACAACCCGCAACCCAAAACCTGAAACTCGAAATGTGGGATCGAGAAGCCAAGTCGCGGTCCCGAAAATGTGACCATCCTGCATCTGGCAACCCGCAACCCAAAACCCGAAACCCGAAACCCAAAATGCGGGATCAGGAAGCCAAGTTGTGGTCCCGGAAATGTGACCATCCCGCAATCCGCAACCTGAAACCCGAAATGCGGGATCATGAAGCCAAGTCGCGGTCCTAGAAATGTGACCATCTCGCAACCCGCAATCCACAACCCGAAATTGCGGGTTCGGAATTTCGGAAATACAAACACAAATTTTGAGAATTTGCATTCCCGAAACTCGAAACCCGACATCTCGAAATTGCGAAAACACCTGTGTTCCTATAATTTTCGGGGTTCATAACTCCCTCGTCCCTTAGCCAAATGGGATGAGTCTGGTACTGTTGGAAAGCTGTTGGAGATCTCTATGCAATGGTGTGATCCTCTCCCACACTTGAGAAATCTAACCTTGTCATTTTTCCAATCAAAAATTCCACCCCAACTTCACCAATACTGCATTAAAACCATTCTGTTACTTGCCTATGACTCAGAGTTTTGCCCAAGTAGCCCCAGTGCTGCAAGCTGGGCTCTGATACCACTGTCACATCCCCTTCTATTGATCCAATTCAAGGGAGGGAACATGACTGTAATATGGGGTGTCTAATTCTTCCCCAAAGCCATAATGTTAAAAATTTTTCCATTTAAATAAAATGCACAATTAAATTACATAGCGGAATTAAAATACATAATTGCACATACACAACAGACATACATCAGCATATTTATCTCAAGCAAATGATGCATCAATAGGAAAAGAATCCATCCCATTCTCATGCTATGCACAGACTTCATACCAATTCCATTAATCATGAATAAATATCATTCTGAATTAGCACAATGCAGAAGACATAATGCATATAATTTACAACACAGAGAACACTTATCTTTGAAATGAAGTTGTCCAACAACTGGCTATGTGAGAGTAACGTTCCACCAAACCATAGATCTCTGTCCAGCCTTTATTCTTTCAGTTGAGAGATCACCCCCGAGCTGGGTTGTGTATCGACTAAGGAGTAACTAGCTGGTCTCACTCATAGCAATGGTTTCACTTAATAGCTATGCTAAGCCAACACACAGTTGGGTTTATCAAGCATACAAGAATATAGAGGAGGGCAATGCTAAGCCAGTGAGCTCAACCACAGAGCTATAGGCATCTCAAGTTAATTCAAACAGTCAAGGCACCCACAATACCTACCACACCCAACACAAGGAAGGTCCCCTTCTCTATTGCATAGTCCCTCAGGCGTCCCTTCCCTCTAGTGCTCTTCAGGATGGGCATAGAAAGATCCATATTCTAATTCTTTGAGATTCTAGCCTTCATTGGGTTTATCAAGCAAACCCAACCTCTGCTCAGTCATTCACAATTGGATTTCTCACAGTTCTGTTAATCAAATAACTCAATCCTGTCACTGGTTTTTTGGGCTATAAAAAATGGGTTTTCTAATGGATTTCGGGGTATCTAATACTCTCAAATTCGCCCCTAGGTTCATATCTATGGATCCCCCATTGGATTTCACTGTCAAATACTAAATCTGGGTGTTTTTGGCTCTTCAAAACATGGGTTCTTGTAAAGTTGCGATTTCTGGTTTTTCTCACTGCTGGGAATTCATTTTTTGGATGAAAACTGATGCTGGTAACCTCCACATTGGAATGGGGATGAGGAAGAAGCAACTCCCATGAGGTAGAGTGACTTGTGGTACAAGAAAACAGAGCCCATACTCTGCCATATGAATTTCTGGGCTGCCCATGCTCCATTGAAGCCATGGACTGAAATCTTCAACAACTTCCTTACAACATAAATAAATGTCATCAAGGAAAGTCAAATGGGTTCTCCCAATGACATTTGGCAACATATGGTTCATCCCCACAACCACTTCACCACTCCCTTGTGGATACACATGGCCCCTTCTCATTCGTTGCTTCCATAGCCAGTTTTGGTATTTTATTGAAATATTAACATTTACATCAATTTACAATATTCGATGGCTTAATAGCACATGGGTATCAAAATATCAAATACTTGCTTGTTTTAAATAAAATCTGAACATACACTAGCGGGGACTTGGCCTTGAGCTCCACGCTAGGGAAGCATACAACGCATGTATACAATATTTACATTAAAAGCCAATATTTCCTAAGGGTCAAAATTGGGGTATTACAGGAGGTATTCGGTTAGGACCTGAATTATGTCTTTATGCAATGATGTGATGATGAATAATGGGTAATGTGAATGTTTTCTGTTGATTACTACAAATATGTTGTAATATGAATACATATGTTGAGTATGTTGTTCTGAATGTTTGTTAGAAACTGCGAATGACTTAGGATGCGAATAATAAGCTAATGGTATGTTATGAATGTTATAATCTCTGGTTAGTGTGAACATAATGTGTGCATGTCCTCTACATCACTGCGGAAACTTGGTTCCAATAGCCCCCTTATCCACTTCGAGTGAGACTGCACTTTCTCTGCAAGTGTTGCTAGGAAGGGTTACACCTTTTCGGGCCAGTGTATAAGGGAGTTTGGGTTGATAGTTTGTTGGCGACAGTGCGGAGTGAACCCCTATCGATAGACGCTCTTTCAACAAATGGTTCCATTGTTGGGACCCTAAGGAAGAAGAAAAGAGGATATGCTATGGCACCCGACAAAACTAGAGATCCAAGAGTGGTTCGACAAGAAGTCGGAGGAATTCTCAAAAAGTGAGAAGCGAGAGCATAAACAGATAGCAACCGGTTGCTTAGAAAGATACGTTTATTCAGATATTCATGAAATCATTTTCTGCGAATTCCCGGTGTTATTGCATGAGTGGATAGCACAGTTGACGTTCCACAAGAATCACTGCCAGAAGACTGAACCTGATTGTTGGACCCCGGATTTGGTGCAACAGCTGAAGAAAGTCGATAACAATGTATCGCGACCTATTGATTTTTGGGTAGATAGTATCCTCGAAGGGTACGTAACTGAGTTCGTAGTAGATACTATCAATTCATATAGCGAAGTCGAAATAAATTTCTTCAGGGGGCCGAGAGAAAGATTCTTGTCATCGTTAAAACTGTGGATTAAAATGCTTGTATGTGAAAAAGGAATATTGAGGATGTCTTCTGACGAGTAGAAAAATCGCTGTGTAAGGGTGAAGGTATAGCGTAAATACGAGTCTGATGGAAAGATGTGGTAGATGGACATGAGCGATGACAAGTTTCAAAGGGAGGCTGACGAAGAGTGTGGTCTCTTGAGGAGTGGAGCAATATTCTGGCGTCCTGAGAAGAAGAGGAGGACTGCGAAACAGGACCACAAGGGAGGAAATGAGCGACCTTATTGCGAAGGAGACGTCGACCAGGCTACCCCAGAGGTAGAAGAAGGCCAGATCATAAGTTACCACATACCTTTGACCCCACACACTACTCCGAATTTTATAAGAAGAAATCCAAACTACTCGCGGAGTCTCCCTACGTGCAGTGGCAAGAATAGCGATTCAGTGAACAACAATACTAGCAACGTTAGGATGGAAAACGAGGAAAAGACACCCACATTTCAGGGGAACGAGACCGAGGATCCCGAATAGTATTGGTTTATATGCGAAGTAGTCTGGACTGTAAAGCAAGTTCAGGATGACACTATAAAGATGGGACAGTTAGTGACGACCCTTAGGGGTCGGGTGTTAGACTGGTACATGAAGTTTGTAAAGGTTCCAGTGGGAAAAGTAGCCAAGACACTGGCATAGGTTAGAACGGAGATGATTGACGAATTTAAAAAACCAAAATCTGAGTCGTAGTACGTCACTGAGCTTAAGGAGATTAAGCAATTCCTGAATGAGTCAGTGTGGGACTTCGATCAACGTTACAAGATGCTGATAGAAAAAGTAATTTTCCCGATAAATGAGTTGCAACACCAAAAATGACTCATCGCAGACCTGGTACCCGCATATCCCTGGACCACTGATGCAACAAAAGGTTGCAACATAGGAAGAAGCGTTAGAAATCACGATGAAGCTGGAGGCTTCACCAATCAGCGAAACAGGGATGGGAATGGATAGAGTTCAGGCACAGTTTTCCTACTTAACACTTCAATTGGAGGATATCAAGAAGGGAAAGGAGACCCGCAGAGACATATGGTGTACTAGATGCAAAAGTGAGGGGAACGATAAGGACAATTGCCCAGAATTCCATGAGTATTTGCAGTCGGGGGCGCCAAACCCCCTTCGTCAAGGAGGCATGCCATGGTGTACTGTCTGTCAGACGAGAGGGAATCGACTGGAGGAGTGTATATATTTGCAAAAGATGGTATCAAATCCAGCAAAATTATACTGCAAGTTTTTTATGATCGGTTGGCCATGATGAGAAGGACTACAGGGCCTATGACCTGTTGCAAGATCGGATAGTTGACACGTATTTCATGAAGGGAGAAGAACCACCGGTGGTACAACATCAATCGTAGTATGGTCATCCACAGTTTAACCAACCACAACAATACAATCAGGGGAAATACGAGAAGCCGCAGTATGGGCACCCACAGTATCCACCATTGCTGTATGGGAAACAATAGTATCAGCAGCTGCAGTATCAACAATATGGTCTCCATGCGGAAGTTTCAGGGGAGGATTCCATGGAGGACGAGGTGCAGGTATGGGATGTGGAGGAGCTGCTGGACGGGGAAGAGGACTAATCATTTGTTACAATTGTGGACTACAGGGGCACTACCAGCGAGATTGTCCAAACCCTGCGCTACAGTGTACATATTGCAGTGTTATAGATCATAGTATAGAAGACTAACCTCAGCTTATTGAGAAATGGAAAACTAAGCAGAACCAGGATAGTCTGAATGCACCACCTACTGTACAGATGATTTCGATAGAATTCAAACGTAACCATGCAATGGTCAGGATAGTGAGAAAAGGAGGGGCGGTAGGCCACACACCAATGTTAGACCAACACAAACTCAGTGGAAGTAGGTCACCATCGACACATAAGTGGAAAGGGACATCTTTTTTAAGGCACAGGACGCAAGAAGGAATAGGAGGCAGATACCTCTAGAAGAAGAAATATTTGACATGCGACCGACATTCGACCCGACGAAGTCACGAAGGCAGGAAAACACTCTAAAAGCATTCCTGGGGAGTTTCCTAGATTTGGCAAAGGACCCAGACACACTAGAAGAGATAGCTAGTCTACTGCAATGATGGGGAGGTGCACGACTGGAAAAGAGAGTTAATCGGATATATAGAACGAAGACAGGAAGGGAGATGCGGATGTTAGCACAGATCGTATAATTTGATGTCGACTCCATAATTATGGACTTAGGTTTGGACATAAATATCTTGACTAAACAGACGTGGGATACAATGCGGAAACCGTGGATGACTTGGTCACCAGTACAGCTGCGACTGGCAAACCAGAGCAAGGTCACCCCGCTCGGTCGGGTATGTCAACTTTCTGTTGAAATTGAAGGACTCAAAACGTATGCGGATTTTGATGTCATTGAAATTGTGGATAACACCAGTCCCTATCTGGTACTGTTGGGGATCGACTGGGACATGGAGAATCAAGAAATCATCAACTTTAAGAAAAGGATAATGTCAGTCGAGAATCAGGAAATGAGAGTCATCACACAAATGGATCCGTTGGAAGGGCTGTGCTATACGAATCCAACCAAAGATGAGTTTGCGGAAGGATAGGACAGTCTGTATAACATTTCTGAAGACTATGTTAATCCCACTAAATATGGAGAATTAGGATGGTGCAGCGCCAGTTCAACATCCTCTGATTCAGACGAGGCCCTTGATAATTGGCAGAACTGGTTGAATGAAGTGTCCTTCCAGAGATGCGCACGGATAACAGTCCCTGTGAATGGTAGCCATGGAGGAATATGCGTTACGTACCTATGAAGGATGTCCAAACTTGGGAACGTCTCTAACCAAATTTGAGGAAAATGTGGCAGAGCCACAGCATCTTCTTGCACTGGAGGAAGCCCTGAAGGCTATTCTTGTGCGATGGTGGGCAGTGCATAAATCAAACATCACATCTTTACCACTACATTGATGCCTCATGGAGGTTTGGTTTGTCGAAGTTGTGGGGGATGACCATATGCGAGATGATGGACAAGGAGACCCGAAGGTGCATCTAAATGCCTGTCAACATCAATGGGGATCGAGAGCGCAATAGGAGTGGGTACATGCTTTCGTACACATGTTGGATGAGGTACCAGGGAGCTGGTATGTCGCAGCAGAATTGCGATGTGGGACGACATCTTGGGAACAACTTACCATTGATTTCATCCAGTTGTTCTCATTCTCAAACAAAAATCCCTTAATCCAGACTGCACTATAGGTGATCCGTGGGAAGATATTTGAAGTGGTACCAACTGGACAACTGAAGGCACTCCAATGGAATGCGACACCAGAAATGCTGATGGAGTGTTACAATGTCACAGGACAGCCCGAAGAAGATAATGACCCCAGGGCTACATACGTACCAGAATGAGAGGGTATTCGTAGTGTTGTGGCACCAGATATACCGTCGGACAAATTTCAACAGCCATTAATGATCAAGAAGGTGAACATTGGGTCGGAGGAAAACCCCAAGTTCGCAAGCATTGGTGACTACTAGGACAAGTCGACCATTGCGAAAATGACAGACCAACTACATGAATTTCAGGATTTGTTTCCAATGAAATTCTACGAAATGAAGGGAATTTCTGGAGACTTAGGGGAAATGAGGATCCCCCTGAAACCTGATGCGAAGCCGGTTAAGTAGCGGCCATATTGATTGAACCCGAGATACAAGGAACGATTGCAAGCCGAAATTGAAAGAATGCTCGAAGCAGGCAATATAGAACTGGTAGATGAATCAGAATGGATTAGTCCAATGGTTTTCCGAGACAAGAAAACCGACGAAGTCCAAATATGTGTTGACCTAAGGAAATTGAATAACGCTTGCCTACATGATCCCTTCCCGACCCCATTCACGGATGAAGTGCTCAAAGGAGTAGGAGGTCAGGAGATATATTCCTTTACAGATGGATTTTTGGGCTACCACCAAATCAATATTTCAAAAGAAGATTGACACAAGACTACATTCGTCATAGAGTGGGGATGCTTCTAGTACACAGTGATCCCATTTGGATTAAAGAATGCTCCCGCAATCTTTTCCAGAATAGTGGTAGCGGCATTCAAAGATTATATTCATAAGTTCCTCGCTGTCTACATGGATGATTGGATGGTATATGGGTTAGTCAAATATCATGTCGCGAATCTAAGGCTCATGCTAGAACATTGTCGACAACACCAAATTTCTTTGAACCTAAAGAAGTATATCTTTTGTGCTCCATTCAGCATAATGTTAGGACACATTGTCTACCGAGAAGGAATGTTGGTAGATCCGGCGAAGATTTCCATCATTGTCGACCTCCCACCACCAATGAAGACCAAACAACTACGAGCGACATTGGGACATACACGTTACTACAGGAAATTCATTCGAGGATATGCAGCCATCACAACACCCATGGAAAAGTTATTAAAGAAGGATGCTAAGTTTGAATGGACCGAGGAATGCCAGAAAAGATTGGACATATTGAAAGAGAAAATGTTCACAACACCAATCCTCACATTTCCATATTAGAGGAAGGAATTTCACGTACACGTTGATGCATCGTCAATCGCACTTGGCGTTATCTTGGCCCAACGAGGAACCGACAACATTTACCACCCGATAGCATTTGCAGGTAGAAAATTATCTACTACATGTTGATGTATATGTAAATTCAGAATGTATTTCATATATGTATATTGTACTCCTATAGAGATGGTATTATTCCTCTATACGGAAGTGTTTGTATTCCTATAGAGATGTTATTATTCCTCTATACGGAAGTCTCATCATTTATATTGTAAGTGTCGTAACTTATACTTGATGGGTTATTAGACCACCTTGTTGGGGTCAGCCATGTATAAGTCATGTGGGTCGAAGGGTTATTAGACCACCCTATTGGGGGTCGGCCATGTGGGTCAAAGGGTTATTAGACCACCCTATTGGGTGTAGACCTAGTCAACATTATGTTATGTGGTTAAGTTAAGTCCGACCTAGTAAAGGTTATTAGGCAAGTCAAGTCAAGTATAAATAGAGTGAGGGAGGCACTCTATTTCATCATTCTATTCTCTCTCACACTCTTGGGAGAGTGGCGCACTTGTGGAGGAGGAGAAGCTACTACTAGGAGATGTCTATCTCTTATGCTTGGGTTGTATCATTTCTCTATCTATCTCTGAGGAAGTTATTGGGGTTTTTCACCTTTATGGTTTTCCCCAAGTAAACTCTGTGTCTCTTGTGTGCTTGCATTATTGTGTCCATGATTGATATGTTGTAGATATGTTGTACATGTTGTTCTCTCAGTTAATATCCTAGATTAGATTGAAGTAAATTTTGAAAAATTAACATGGTATCAGAGCTAGCCTGAAAGAAGGCATGGTATGGCATGTATGACACTTGTTGCACTTGCGATGCTTGGGATTGATATAGCAAAAACCAGTCATCATAGAAATTTCTCTATAAATCCATTTTGGAAAATGTTTCGGATTGGAAACTTGTACAGGTCGAATATCAGATCCCCATGTACCTTGTGTCCAAAGGAAAACCTCTAATTCATTGTACTTTGTGATTTATGATCTGTAAAATATAGGGTTTCTGCCTCTTCCAGATCTCAATCATAAAAAGGTGACCTTGGAAAAAAGGTCATAACTTGGTCTAGGAAGATCCAAATGAAATTGCATAAAAAGTGATAGGTAGTGAATGGATGGTACATTCTCAGGTAACATTTTCAGAGTCCTAAACTGAACCAGTGACACATGGCACGATGTACAAGTTTGATATCCTGTTTTATCCCATAAATAGGTTACGTTGCGACACTTAGAATAACTCTCTCTCAGAGAATCCATTTGAGGTCAGACCTGTGGGGTTGAAAAGACGACAGGTCGGGCTATCACAAGAAAATGTTTCAGACCCTGTGGATCGAAAAGTTCAGAGTTACACCAGAAACAATTAGGTATATATTTTTGTCAAAACAGAATTATGTTTGAGCACCTTCATTCATGGCTTCCGGAATTTAGGGTTTCGGAGAAAGTTGGAGTTTTTGTAATCAAAGACTACGGATGAATGATACTCATCAAAATCAAAAATTAGAGACCAATATCAGAATTTTTGGTTGGGAAGAAGGTCGGGCTTGATCAGACCCTAGTTCGGGACTTTGATCAGAAAAGTGGAAAATTAGGGCTTCTATAAAAATGGGAATTTTTGAAATCTGTGACCATAGCTGGAAGCACCTCAGAAAACTAGAAGCTTTGAGCTTTGGATTGAACCTTTTGATTGGGTAGAAGGGTGGGCTTTATCAAACCCTAGTTCAGGGTCATGTCGAGTGAATCTGGAAGTTTCAAAGACAAATTTGAGGGGTGAAACTTTGTAGTTTTCAAATTCTGAGTATATCAGCTTGATCAGCTCATCAAGGCGCATATTTCTATCTTTTCGGAAGTTTGAAATTCAAAGTTTGAATTTTTAGGGTTTCTCTGACAAGCCCTAATCCAACTCTAGATCCAGTTCTTGGAAATCAAGTGGATTGGGTTAATCCTAGAAGAGAATGGATTGGTCATCTGCATAAGTGAAGAAGTTCCTGTTTTAGAGGGAGATGAGGCTAAGGCCTTACATAAGAAGATTACAAGCAATCTCGACAGGTATGACTTATCCAGTTATGTTTCAAGATTTGTTCATGATTATGTTTATGGTATGTTTATCTTCATGTTATTACGGTTAGTACAATCTTGATTAAATTTAGACTTGTCGCATCACCTTAATAAAATTATGAATGCATGATAGAATATATTCATTGATTAGGGTGTTGACACTTATGATTGTACTAATGCATTATGGTGTTGTATGAGGTTTATGTTGTCCTCTAACATGAAAGGTACACCAAGAAAGACAAATCATGTTCTAGTTCATGAACATATGTTCATGATGACATGAAGACAAAGATTCATCCATTGTCATGGATCACTTAGAAGATCTACTTACAAGTATGTATAGCTGGGTTCTTAATTAACCTATGAGATATGCACATTACTAGCACAAGTCATTGAAGAGAACAAGAAGACATCATGTGGGTATGTTAGACATAACTAGCTAACATACCAATCTAGGTATGTTTTTCCTATATCAAGTTAGAATCCTACCTTGTGTTAGGATCCCTTATATAAGTATACTTGGTATGATTGGTTATGTTCATTCATAAAGTTAGAAATGTACGTAATCAAGGGTTTATGCATTTTATGTCTCTTATTTTGATTGATGATTTAACTAACCTATGATCAAATAAGAATATGCATGAATAAAAGAAGACTTCCCTGAAACCTTGAATACTAATGTTTATTATCTGTGTTTGAAATGATCATGACTATACATGTTTAAGATTATTGTGTTTTGATTGTATTAAGATTATACTAATGAATGTGTGATTATGTATGAGACCTCGAGGATAACACAATGATGATGCTAATAAGCATTCATAGTGATGGATATAAGTTCAAGGACAGGTAATCCAAGAAGCAAAGATCAAGAGGGAGCACACTCCAGTTGTTCTTGCAAGGAAGCAAAGATCAAGAGGGAGCACACTTCAGTAGTTTCTGCAAGGATGCAGATATTTAGAGGGAGTTGACCACTTCTCACAATCCACATCAGAATGGAGTTGCAAAAAAGAAGCAAAGACTGAGAGGGAGTCAACCCAACAAACAAGCAAAGATAAGTATTTGAATTATCATTTCTTGCATATTTGATTGTTTAAATAATACTGTTCAATAATATACTGATGTTCCTAGAATTAGGTTGTGCATATTAGAATAGTTGCATTGATGAATAGTATATTACTAATATACATGGGTAAGTGGCCTATGGAACTATACAACATTCCATTGCTACTTATCTAGAATGAAACCTCTTTGCTGACATGTTGGGAGTTGTGCACACTCTTAACAATGTTCTAGTAGAGATTGGAGGCATCTAGAAAGTTATGGGATATGGATAAATGTTCTATTGAAGCATTGGATAAGATAATTGCATGACTGTATGACATATTTATTTATGTATAAGAATTTGTTCTAAAAACTATGAGATGTTTTCTAATCATGCAATTTAACTTGTTTTGTAGGAAAGATCATATACCATCACCTACAAAAGAAGGAATACAACATTTGTTCAACAACAAAGTTATCTATTGAAAATATGGAAGATATTGAAGTTCCCAGGATCTGGGAAGAATGCCATGATCGAGGAGTACCAGTCGATCATGAAGATGTTTGGGATGCAGTGCCAA
Source organism: Larix kaempferi (assembly GCA_027924585.1). NCBI lineage: Eukaryota > Viridiplantae > Streptophyta > Pinopsida > Pinales > Pinaceae > Larix > Larix kaempferi. Next base: position 4,491,877 of record BSBM01000723.1, on the reverse strand, counting down.
GACCTGAAGGGGAGTCCGTAGTGACTTCCAAGAGGATCTACAAGATCAAGCATGCTGTATGTGGTAGCATAGAGACTTTTTCTCCTGTAGCTAGATACACTTCCATTAGATCCGTACTTTCTATGGCTGTAGTGATGAAAGGGAAGATACACCAGATGGATTTCAAGACAGCTTTCTTGAATGGTGTAGTTGAAGAAGAAGTGTATGTGGAGCAGCCACTTGGTTCTGAGACACATGACAGGGAGTCATATATGTGCAGAACTTGGTATGGTAGGATAGACAGCTTTCTATCCAGTTTGGGCTCTACCAAGAGTAAAGCGGATTCCAACCTTTACTACAAGGTTGAGGAAGGCAATCCAGTGACACTACTTTTGTATGTGGATGACCTGTTTATTACAGGTGAAGATAGATCGATTGCCGACACACAGCAGAAGCTTGTTGCCGAGTTCGAGATGAAGAACTTGGAGATGATGCACTACTTTCTTGGTATGGAGGTGTGGGAGAGTGTAGATGGAATCTTCCTTGGACAAGGGAGGGATGCAGTAGAGATCCTGAAGAGGTTTGGGATGATGGACTGCAAAGACATGGCCACATCTATGGCATCGAACCTGAAGCTTCTGTGTGATGCTTCATCTGATCCAATTGATGTCACTATGTATCGTCAGATGATTGGGTCCTTGATGTACCTAATGAACACGAGACCAGATATTTGCTTTGTGGTGAACACATTGAGCCATTTCCTGACGGATCCTAGAGGTGTTCACCTGGTTGCTATAAAGCATATTCTGAGGTACCTGAAGGGTATGGTTGACTATGGGATCAAGTATGATGCGAATCAAAAGTTTAACCTACAGGGTTATGTTGATTCAGATTGGGCAGGTAGTGCTGCAGATAAGAAGAGCACTCTTGGGTGTTGCTTCAGTATGGGATCAGGTGTGATCTCTTGGTTTAGCAGGAAGAAATCCTACGTAGCACTGAGTACAGCTGAGGTAGAGTATGTTGCAGCCTGTTCGGCTAGTTGTGAGGCAGTATGGCTTCGGAAGCTACTGTCAAAGTTATTTGATCTCCCACTGGAGACTACTAGTATCTTTTGTGACAACCAGAGTTGTGTGAAGTTGTCTGAGAACTTGGTGCTCCACAACAGGTGGAAACACATAGAGATCAAATACCACTATATAAAGGATATGGTGCAGAGAGGAGCAATGAAGCTCCTGTATGTTGTGAAGGATGAGTAGATTGCAGATGTGTTGACAAAGCCACTAGCCAGAGTGAAGTTTGAGTACTTCAGAGAGAGGCTCGGTGTTCTTCAGATCAACGACACTTCGAGGAAGAAGTGATGGAGACATTTGCTGTATCCATTCCAAGCATGTTGGAAGGAGGATCCTTCACATGGATGAGGATGTAAGCGCTGGATGATGAGCATCAGGATGATGCTCTAGTTACTTCTCTGTATATGTATGTACGCATCATGTTGGATGCTGGATATTTTCAGTTGGATCATTTATATGTATATGTATGTACGCATCATGGTGGATGCTGGATATGATCAGTTGGATCATTTATATGTATATGTATGTACACATCATGTTGGATGCTGGATATGATCAGTTGGATCATTTATTTGTATTTGTATATGCATCATGTTGGATGCTTGGACCATGTATCTGTATGTATCAGGTGGATACTGTGTATGATCAGGTGGATCATGTATGTTGATATATATCAAGTGGATACATTGTGTGGATCATGTATCTATGTATTAGGTGGATACATTGTATGATCCGGTGGTTCATGTATGATGATATGTATCAGACAGATACTTGGTATGCATCAGGTAGATGCATTGTATGATCAGGATGATCATGGATGACGAGCTTCAGGATGTTGCTCTAGATGACATGCATCAAGACGATGCAGTGATGATGATCAGGATGATCATGTGTACATCAGGATGATGTATGGTGAGTATTAGGATGATACTTTGTGTCCGTGGATTAGGTTGTGCAGATGAGCATGTTTGGGAGATCCTATAGGTCGGAGTTGTGTACCTGTAACAGCCTGGGATGCTCTTTCGAGACATTGCTCTGGGAGTACATGTAATTTATGCCCTGGGAGATCCTTCAGGTCGGAGTTGTGTACCCGTAACATCCTGGGATGCTCTTTTGAGGTTTTGTCCTATGGCATGTAATTTGGGCCCTGGGAGATCCTACAGTTCGGAGTTGTGTACCCATAACATCCTGGGATGCTCTTGCAAGGTTTTTCCATGACCACATGTAATATGCTCTTGGGAGATCTGGAAAGGATGAAAAAGGCCTCAGATGCTTCAGCCAGGTTTTGTGGTGGACCACATGTAATGTGCTCTTGGGAGATCCGACAGGTAGAGCTATGTGCTCGTAATTGTCTGGGATGCTTCGGCCAGGTTTTGTGGTGAGATCACATGTAATGTGCTCTTGGGATATTTGACAGGTAGAGCTATGTGCTCATAACAGCCTGGGATACTTTAGCCAGGTTTTGTGATGGGTCACATGTAATGTGATCCTAGGAGATCCGACAGGTAGAGCTGTGTGCTTGTAACAGCCCGGGATGCTACCGCCAGGTTTTGTGATGCACGTAATAAGTCCTGAGGATTCCACAGTATGGCCAGTGATGATGAAGACCTGCAGGTGGTGGACCTACATCCAGTATGAAAAAGGACTGGCTTTGTAGAACTTCCTATGACAAGTATATTTAGAGATTGATTGAGATAGCAACAGCAGTGACGATGATGATGACTCGATGATGATTATCCAGTGACGATGATCCAGAGAAGAAGACTTGTGCTAGAAGACCTGTGTCGAGAAATACCTTCCTAGTTAAGAGGGAGTGTTGATGTATATGTAACTTCGGAATGTATTTCATATATGTATATTGTACTCCTATAGCGATGGTATTATTCCTCTATACGGAAGTGTTTGTATTCCTATAGAGATGTTATTATTCCTCTATACGGAAGTGTCTTCATTTATATTGTAAGTGTTGTAACTTATACTTTATGGGTTATTAAACCACCTTGTTGGGATCGGCCCTGTATAAGTCATGTGGGTCGAAGGGTTATTAGACCACCCTATTGGGGGTCGGCCATGTGGGTCAAAAGGTTATTAGACCACCCTATTGGGTGTCGGCCCAGTCAGCATTATGTTATGTGGTTATGTTAAGGCCGACCTAGTAAAGGTTATTAGGAAAGTCAAGTCAAGTATAAATAGAGTGCGGGAGGCACTCTATTTCATCATTCTATTCTCTCTCACACTCTCAGGAGATTGGCGCAGTTGTGGAGGAGGAGAAGTTGCTGCTAGGATATGTCTATCTCTTATGCTTGGGTTGTATCATTGCTCTATCTATCTTTGAGGAAGTTATTGGGGTTTTTCACCTTTATGGTTTTCCCCAAGTAAACTCTATGTCTCTTGTGTGCTTGCATTATTGTGTCCATGATTGATATGCTGTAGATATGATGTACATGTTGTTCTCTCAGTTAAGATCCTAGATTAGATTGAAGTAAATTCTGAAAAATTAACACTACGGAAAAGAATTATAAAACCATTGAGCAGGAAGGGTTGGCAATGGTCTATGCTTTGCAGAAATTTCAGCATTACCTCTTAGGGGTCCACTTCAAGATGTTCACATATCATTCTGCACTGAAATACTTGGTGAACAAGCCTGTGTTGGGGGGGAAGATCTGCCGCTGGCTCTTTCTATTTCAGTAGTTCGATTTTGAGATTATCGTCAAGCCGGGACGACTGAACACGGGACTTGATCATCTCTCACGAATAGAGTCAGGAGAAGAATCAAGGAACATCGATGAAGGATTGTCGGACGTTGAGTTTTTTAGAATTGGCATGGTCAATAACCACTACGAATAAATCATTCAATTTTTGGCGACAGGGGAGGCGCCGACCGAGTTCACTACCAGCCAAAAGAAGCAGCTAGTTGTCCGAGCTGAAGATTTACAGTTAATTGCAGGAGAGTTATATAAATGGGCCCAGATGAGATTCTTCTACGATACGTCCTTCCGCATGAACAGGAACAAATTCTGTCGGAAGCTCATGATGGAATTGCTGGGGGACACTATGGTGGATGAGAAACTGCTAGAAAGATCCTTCAAGCAGGGCTATGGTGGCCAACGAACTGGGTATCCCTCACGTCGAGATGAAATGCCACTAGTACTAGAAGTAACGCTAAAAGCCTTCGATAAATGGGTCGTTCATTTTGTGGGACCTATCAACCCACCTAGGAAAAGAACATGTTCGCGTTACATCATTACTGTGACAGACTACCTGACGTGTTGGGCGGAAGCTGCACCGGTAAAAGATTGTTCTACTGCAGCTGTAGTTCGATTCCTATTTGACAATGTGGTTACCAGGTTTGGGTGCCCAAAAGTGTTTTTAAGTGACCAAGGGACGCACTTTGTCAACCAAACCATCGTAACGATGACAGAAGAGTTTTAGATCTAGCACAAGAAGAGTACACCTTATAGCCCTCAAGGGAATGGGATAGTTAAAGCATTGAATAAGATATTGGAGCATGCTCTCACCAAGGTGTGCAATGTGAACCGCAACAACTGGGACCTAAAAATACCAGCAGTCCTTTGGGCGTATCGCACCACATGCAAATGATTGACTGGCCAAACCCCATTTAAGCTTGTTTACGGCCAAGAAGAAATTATGCTGATAGAATACATAGTACCAAGCTTGCACATCACCACAGAAACAGGGATGAGCAACGATGGTGCATTGGAGGAATGATTGACACAACTAATACAGATTGACAAAGATCGATTCATCGCAAGGTTCCATCAGAAAGTAGAAAAAGACCTCCAAAAGGCGTGGCATGACTGCCATGTCAAGATGAAACACTTTCAAAAAGGGGATACATTTATGTTGTATGATAGTTAATTTACGAAACACCCCGGTAAGCTACAAATGCACTGGTTGGGACCATATGTTATCACTTTTGTCACCAATGGAGGTGTAGTACAACTACAGAGTCTGGATGGAGTACTATTACCTAACTTAGTCAATGGGAATAGGTTGAATCCCTATCACCATGATACAATGCAGAGCGGATGAGGACCAATGATGAATATATATATATAAGATACTAGGTGGAAAGATGGTGTACCAACTGAAAGAGAATGTGCAATCGAGAGGGGTCATATCGCAATTTGGGGTTTGGACTACGCCAGCTGTAGGATTGCAACCCTATCAAATAAACAATCATTTTGAATCATTAGCAGATCAGAATTTTTCAAATGATAGGATTTTTTGACAGGTATAATCATTAGTTGGCCTGGATCGGCGTTGGCACCAGGAACGTTTGGCACATGGCAACACATCGTGGCAGCATGGCTGGTGGCACCACAAATGATGGTTCGCACGGTTGTGACACGAAGGGAAGATGGGAGAAGTATGGTCACCAATCATGCATGTAGGAAGTCCAGTCACCACATGCAGGAAACAAATGATGAAAAAATCAACGCATTAGGTGAACGGATTCACGGATGATTTTCAAGGCAAGCATCCTGGAAGATGGAAATGCATAAATATAGGCACCAGAGGCTAGTGGAGAAAAGAGGTATTCACCAGAAGTGAGAAATACATGTTGCGAGTATGTTAGGTAATTGGATAAGTTAGGAATTCCAAGGAGGCTGTGGAAATGATTTATTTCATTTCGTGCGGTAGCACACTAGGTGCATTGTGGGCCCGAATGACGAGTGTGCATGAGTGCCTTGAGCAGGAAGAGGCATGGGCACTCGGGTGTCATAGAGACGAAGATTCATCCGATATGTCTAAGTATGTGGTAGTATTTCGAAGCTTCATGGTCCCGGTGACCACTAGAATGACAGGGGTGACAGCCCCTTGGCCCCGGTAGGAAGCAATCCAAGGTGTGAAACAGATGTGCCAAAGCAGTCATCCTTTTTCCCACCTTGGCGATGTCGATGAATTTATTCTCAGTCTCGAATGAATGTGGAGCGAGCCAAAAGACTCTAGAGAGGTAGATGATGAAGGTTTCCAGAGACTGGAGGATGAGTTCAAGAAGTACATGACAATGAACCAGAGATCGACGGATGGAGATGAGAAGTACACAACAGTGAGTTCCAGATGACAAGAACGGTTTTGGAAATAGAGCACATTGAAGGATGGGTACAAACCAGTAGTGTCCAGTTGAGGTGGCTCGAGACGAGCCACAAGTTTGTGTTGAGGGCCTGTTGGCATAGGATAGATCCATAGGAAGTGCAGAAGCCGACAGGCGTGAAAGGGTCATTCCATGAAAGAAGGATCATTCGTTGTAGCACAAGAATTGTTAGATTAGTTAAGTCGGTCATGTGGACCATTTTTGTAATAAGATAAAATAATATAAATAGAATAGGATTGTAAGCCTAAGGGCATCGAAGTTTTGGATATTGGTCCTATATTTTGGGTTTGGTTTTGTATTGACAACATGATGTATTGACGATTTCTGTGAGGTTAATTCCATAGGCTTGATGAATGAATGGAGATGTTTGGTTTTGTATCGACAACATGATGTATTGATAGTTTCTGCGAGGTTAATTCCACAGGTTTGATGAATGAATGGAGATGTTTGGTTAGGACTTGAATTATGTCTTTATGCAATGATGTGACGATCAATAATGGGTTATGTGAATGTTTTATGTTGATTAATGCAAATATATTGTAATCTGAATAAGTATGTTGAGTATGTTGTTCTGAATGTTTGTTAGAAACTGCGAATGACTTAAGATGCGAATAATAAGTTAATGGTATGGTATGAATGTTATAATCTCTGGTTAGTGCAAAGGTAATGTGTGCATGTCCTCTACATCACTGCGGAAACTTGATTCCAACAGACCCCTTATCCACCTTAGGTGAGACTGCACTTGCTCCGCAAGTGTTGCTGGGAAGGGTTACACCTTTGCGGGCCGATGTATAAGGGATTTTGGGTTGATAGTTTGTTGGAAATAGTGCGGAGTGAACCCCTGTTGATAGACGTTGTGTCAACAACAAGGCTGGAATCTGACACTCAATGGGGAGAATGTAATCCATTCCATGGACCAAATGGAATGGGGTAAAACCCATCACAGTATTGGCAGAGGTGCGATAGGCCCATAGTGTCAGAAAGAGAATGTGGTGCCAGTTGGAATTATGCTTTTCCATCGTACCTAAAGCATGGTATTCCAGATCTTATTGACAGCCTCTACTTGTCCATTACCTTAGGGGTAGTAGGAGGAGGCGTATTGGTGTTCAAATTTCAAAAATTTGGACAACTCGTTCTAGACGACGTCTTCACAATGTTCACTGTGGTCTGAGACAAGTTGGTTGGGGTCCTTGAAATGCATAATGACATGGTTAAAGAAAAAATGGGCCATGGTCTCGGCTTGAAAGTTAAATGTAGACATGGCCTTGACCCACTTAGTGAAGTAGCCGAAATCCATGGTGATGTACCTATGGCCATTGTCCAAGTTTGTATTACACTCCATGAAGTCAATGTCCCATTTGCAGAAAGAACCGACGGTGACCATGAGATGGAGTGGCGCAGGAGGGGTCCTTGCTTTAGGGGAAAAGAGTTGGAAATCAAGACAATGTTTGACCACCGTGATGCAATTAGTGAAAAGAGTCGGTCAAAAATAACTGGCGCTAATGACCTTTTGAGCAGTGGCCATTCCCAAAAAATGGCCACTGTAGGCTCCACTATGATAGTTATTGAAGACCTGGTGGGACTCGTCATGTGTGAGGAATCGACATAAAATAGTGTCGACACCACGTTGATGAAGGAAATCATCGATTAGGAGGTAATGAGAGGCTTGATGGAGAATTCAACATTGATCATTGCGACTGAGTTGAGATCAAAACTTTTGCATGTGCAGATACATGATGATGTCTCCATACCACGATTCATCTCACGAAATGGTAAACAAGTGTTCATCCTGCAAGTTGATCATGATCAGAGGTGAAATCGATGAAGAGGGTAAGTGAGTCCTAAGCTATTCCAAGAAAAGAGCCTTAGTACTCTTGGGTGTGACGAATTTAATATCATACTATTGAAAAATCAGGATCCATTTAGCCACTCAACCTTGAATGAGATGATGGCTCAAGAGATAGACCATGGGGTTGGATTCTTCCACTACTGTAGCTCGACTCATAAGAATATAGTGGCATAAATTTTGAATTGAAAAGATGATGGTAAGGACCATTTCTCTTCATGGGGATAGTGCAACGGTGTGCCAAAAAATGTCTGAGTCACGTAGTAGATGAATTTATCTTGATGAGCACTATCTTCATGGACTAAAACTCTTGAAATGGCATGTTCAGATGTTGAAATGTAAAGGATAAAATCCTTCGATAAATCGGGTGGTGAGATTAGGGGAGTAGAGGTCAAGGTGTTATTCAGTGCGTTGAAATCGTCTTGTGCCTACTCACCCCAAACGAAGGGGACGTTGGTCAGAAGAAAATGAAAGAAACAGTGAACTTTTGTTGTGTAGTTCGAAACGAAACAACGGAGAAAATTGGCCTTTCCTTGAAGTATTTTCAATTGGCACAATGTGCAGGGTGATGGAAGGCCTAGAATAGATTGGAACTCCAAAGGGTCAACAATGATCCCTTTCTAAGAAACTAGGAGTCCCAATAAACGGCTTGTAGGAACAAAAAACACACACTTGAGGGGGTTCAAGTGGATGTTATAGTTGTGACAACACAAAAATAATTTCCTGAGGTCGTCTAGGTGGCCTAAACATTTCTTGGATCGAGTGGTGGGATCATCCAAGTAGACAAGGATGATATGGAACAAGTCATGGCCTATTGGAAAGTGGCTCCAACATATTTAAGATTGAAGGGCATGTCGTGATATGTGAATGTGCCCCATGGAGTGGAGAATGAAGTCTTATACTGATATTATTTACGGATCTAAATTTGGTTGTATCCTGAGAAACCATCCATAAAGGATAGAACCTCATGGCCTGTGCATGCATCAATGATTTGATCAATGAAAGGCATAGGAAATTTATATTTGGGGCAGGCTATATTCAAATCCCAAAAATCGGTACAGACGTGAACGATGCCTTGTTTTTTGTTAACCGACACTCGGTTGGACACACACGTGGTGTATGCGATGGGGTAAATGAAATCAACTTGGCACAATTTTTCAATTTCATATTTTACCATTGGCATTTTGGAAGGGTGTATCAGCCATTGCTTCTGGTGGATGGGTGTGACATCAGTCCAAGTGTCAATGCGGTGTTGAATGATGGTAGGGTCAAGTCCATGCATCTCAATATAAGACCAAGTGAATACATCACGAAACTATTGAAAGAGATTCTTATAGGAAATGACTTCTTTGGGAGTGCATGATGTGCCTAATGTGATATTCTCAACAACACTGGGTTTGACAGATATATCCACTTGGATGGTAGGTGAGATGTTGGCCATTTTTCCTTCCTCAATGGTGTCGAGAGCTGGAATGGGGTTTCAAAACCAATCCACATTGACGTGGATAAAATATTTGGACTCAACTGAGAATTGATCAGCCGAAACTATCGTATAATCCTCAAGAAGTAAATAGGATTGATGATGCATGGAATCCCAAGGGAAATTAGGTTCAGTTAGTGCTTCAAGAATTTCTTTGTCGTTGCGAAAGCACTTTGTGGAGAGATCGGAAGCAATCGTGTTGGGTATGGAAGGGATGGAGGAGTCACCAGTGTAAACCATGTAAATGGTGTTCACCTCGACCAATGAGGATGTTGGGGGGTGGATCTCACCAATTACTATGATTGAGGACTTTAAGGATGATTTTCGCAACTCATGGAGCACTAAATTGTACTCTGGTAAGTCAGTACAATGGTGGGAATAGTGGCCATAGATGCTACAACCCATGCAAAACTAATTTGTGCACAATGATTTGTTATGCGATTGGGGATGGGTTGAAAAATGGACGAATGGAATGTTCTCGGTATCATCCAACGTCTCCATATGAGTGTGAATATTGGGCAAGTGGGAACAATTATAGGTAGCGTGACTCAATGTATCGCACAAAGCACATTTCGAAGGTGTTCATGGTCGAGGAGAGTGTTCATGACTTTGTTCACGGTGGATAAGGTATTGGTTTTCATGGACTTGCCGCCAACTTTATTGGACGACTGGGGAGCAGGGTGGGAATAACTCGCTAGAGACACACCTAGGGGTGGATGATTGGTAGTCCTAATTGGTTGGAATGATTGAAGTACAACTTGTGGGGTCAGGTTAGGATTGGGTGCAGGTAAGTACCAGATAGGAATCCCTAATGTCAATCCCAGGAGATTCAGCATTGCCATGAAGGGCATGCTTACCAATCCTGATTGGGGAAACAAAAAAGGGATTGTGTGGATTGGGGTGGCACCCACATGGCTAGGTATCGATGGTGGTTGGGATTGAACTATGGTCGAGTGGTGGGTTGCGATTCAGGGACTGATTTTCCTGATGAAATGGTGCACAAGTCTGATATCTCGATAGCCAAAGGAGGTGGGGAACAAGCTGTAAATGTGGAGGCCATGCGGGGCTTAGAATAAAGACTTGGTCCTGGAGTGGAAATCAAAGGGGAATATGTGCCAAGTATAGGTTTGTCGACCATAGAGAGGACGTTATCTGGCCTAGCCAGTGCATTGGGTTCGTAATAAGTCAATTGGTCAATTTTGACGACTCGTGCTTCATGAGGGTACATCATCAGCTGAAACACAATTGAGGAAACAACCCCCATCGCATATGTTGGCTATAACTGACCCAGAGGTTTTCTATCAGATCCAGGTTCTTTGCGATTTCCCCTTTGACCAACAAAACCCCTTCACACCAGCCCTTTTGACAACAACCTGCAAGCAGGCTGAGGTCTCACCCGAGGTGTATCTATGGGGTACTACGGAATTAGATTTTCACAGTAAGTGATGAGCTGCTTCGACGGATGTACTGCGTAGCACAATAGAGCGTATGTGCTGCGAGGTGAGACTGCGCAGTGATGGGCAACGCTGCGGTCCGCACCACAATGTTCTTCTACTGCAAGACTTCTACTGACGCTGTGAAAAATCCAACTCTATTATGTACTTGGATTATCTTGAAAGCACTTAAGGTACTAAAATGAATATCACTCATCCATTCATTCAAACTCTTAACTTTCTATCCTTCTAAAATTCATTCCTTAACTCAGGATATCATGATTCGAACATAACCTATCGATCTAATCCACTGTTATACATTGCTTTACTGCGCGTAAGAAAATGATTAACGAATTGACTGATTTACTGCCTTCATGCACAAGAATAGATGTTCACCATTCAACTATTCATGCGAAACTTAACATATCATTTCCACACTTCTCTTAATGGAAAATGCATATAAAAGTTCTCTCATAACAGTATGCAAGGAAACATCTAGACATTCATTGACAGAAAATACAAGTAAACATTCATTCATAAGCACAATCACACAACAAGAGATTTAACGTGGTTCACTTCCACGGGTGGGAAGCTACGTCCACAATAACGGTTGGTAATATATTTCTTTCAAAAGGGATGGGGACAACCATTGTTAGTCTGCGCACTCAGCTGCTGACTCTCCTTCCTCTCAGATAGGTCTCTGCGCACACAGCTGCAGAGCCTTTACAATATTCTTAGCTCAGAGAGAGTTTACAATACAAAAAGGTTAACACTCAACTCATCACTGTAACCAAAAACAACAACTCAGAAACCCATCCCATACAAAATTGTCTTCTTAAATAGATCATGCCCGAAGGTCATGTCTTTACAAAGTTGAAGATCTAAACCCAAACACCCTTAGGGTTTACAAACTACGTCGGTTTCCATAAACTGGCTTGCTGGCATCTGGTAGCGTCTGCTTCATCGTGGTGTTTCTCCACGTATTCAATCCGTCACTATCAGCCTTCTTGTCGCATGCATGCCAACATGTCACCTCCTCTAAACCGTTCACCTCTAATAGTTTCTCCCACCAAGTGTGCCAAGACGTCGCTTTCCTCAACAAACTTGTGCATTGGCCGCTTGCCTGATTTGCTCGTGCCCGCCACTCGACACTTTTGGAGCATCTTTCCAAAAATAAACCATTACCGGTCCATCAGATACCTGCACCTGATCCATGTCCAGCACTCTGCTTTGCTAGTTCCACGTGTCTTGACTGCTTCACAGCACTGCTTCCTCGCAGCACTGGTCTTCGCGGTGCTTCCAAAATTTGGATGCTACGCACAGCTTCACAGCCTAATCAAACTTGGATGCTGCGCACAGCTCTGCAGCATCCTCAACACTTAGGACAAATTATATTTCTGAGCTGGGCTCAACTCATCTTTCCTTGCTTATCAAAAAAAGGTGTTTCCAAAACATTGTCTCAACCTGGGCCCAACATGCCCCTAACACTTACATGTGGCTCGTCCCCGAGCCACTTGCTGCTTCAGTTGTCTCACTCTGATCCGCAAGTGGTGGAACTAGTTTGGCCGCGAAATCATTATATACACCGAGCAACTGCTCCACTGCTTCTTTGGTATCCTACTCAACTTGCTGTACTGTTTCAAGAAGCGCTGGAGTTATCTCTTCTCCAATCTGTCCCTGTACTTGCTCCTGGTTGTCGCGCAGTTCCTTTAGCTTGTCTTCTATCTGCTGTGACACTGCTGTAGCATCCTCCAAAAGTTGCTATGACTGATTGTCTATCTCAGTCTCTTTCTCTCTTAATTCCTGGACTTGCTTATTCAATCCTGATACTTCCTTATGCTTGGACAACCTCTCCCTGAGTGGCAGAGCCTTGAGCTCTGCGTCCAACTTTTCTAGCGCGGTCTGTTTTTCTTTTACCGCGGTCTTTACCTGTAGCAGCCCCTGATCCTCTTCAAGAGCAGTGAATGCCTTGGAAACTTGCTCCAATAGATCTTGGCACTGAGGCATGCCGCTCATTATGTTCTGCGCGGCGGTACTGACGGCTTGTTCTTTCAACTACTGCTCAGTTAATGGTGTCTGCTCATTCAGTTTCTTTTGCAGTAAAGCAAGATCAACCTCATGGAGGATATCCTTATCCTGCATCTCCACCTTCAAAGCTTTGACCTTGTTGCCGATCCTCAGAACCGTGTCTGAAGGATCATCCTGGAGTTCTATGCCTTCAATATCCATGGTGATAGTAGATATGGTATTCTCCAAATTTCTCCGGCGGTCCTATTCATCATGCAGTTGCATGTCTACGCGCACCTCGAGCTTCCTGTTTGCTACGTGGAGCTCCACTTGTGACTTCATCGACTCCACTGTTCGTTCATGCATTTCCTCAACGATCTATGTGTGGATGAAGTGTAATCCCGGTAAGGGGATTTTAACCAAGTCGAGCTCTACCCGTTCGACTCCCTTTCTGTCCAAGACCAACTGTTCTATCATTAGCAATGCAATAGCCAATGGGTCCACATGGACAATCCTAGTCTTAGACGACAACGTTATTGCTAGCTGCGGTGGTTCTTAATGTGAGGTTCCTACCAACCTCCCTTCAACTCCTGTGTCACGCGGCAAGGTTAGGCTTTTATGGACATCGTCCATTTTCTTCATAAGGCCTTGCATTGCGAGCCGCGTCTTCTATAGGTCATCCTGGATGACCTTATCCTTTTTATCTTTATCCACCATGAGCTCCTTCATCTGTTCTGAGACTGTTTCTGCTATCATCTCGTAGTCATCTTCGTTTAGGACTGCCTCAGATTGAGTCTTTGTGGCCTTCATCTTCTTCCTTGCCTCCAGCTTCTGCGGAGTCTCTGGCTCTTTCCGCTTTCTTGTTTCTTCAACAATCGGGCATGCCAACGGGATTGGCTCGTCTTCGTCAGAGTCTATCTCAACATCCATGACTTCCACACAGAAGTCGGCAGACCAATCCTTCATGAGGGCTTCGATGTCCTCCTCATACATATGGTAGCTACTTGGGTGCCATTCTAGCTTCTTCATTCTTGCTTTAGGTGAAATGAAGATACATCACATGTCTGCGCTAAAGTCAAGAATGCGAATGTACTTTGACATTATCTGCTTTGTGATGCGAGGTGTATGGATAATCACATCATGCAGCTGAGTGTAATATTGATAGAAAACCTCAACTATCGCATGTTGTCGTTCTGCGATGACATTTTCCCAGAGTTTGGCATACCGAAATCCTCTGGGATCATTGGTTTCTATATTGACACCCACATAGTCCCTTGGCTCCTTCCATCTGGAAAAGGAAATGAGGATGATCAGCAATGTGAAGTGGAACTGTCCGCCATTTTCCTGGGTATCGTTGAGCTCATCTAAGAACTCATTTAGAAGATATTGACACTAATTCAACTCGGTGCCTTCAGCCGCTAGGGCACCAAGTAATATTGCGCCCACAGGCACTTCCATAGGCCTAGCCGTTATGAGGACTTTTTCTGTGAGTAACTGCATGATAAATTTTGTCGCTCTGTCCTCAATTTCTTCTGTGGGGAAACCTCTCTTCCCCTTCACCAATGCATGGCTTTTCTTCATTTTCTCAACAAATTCTTTTTCCTTGCTCTTCCCTTGGAAGAACATCTTGGGATCCTTCCCGCACTTGCTGAGACCTATTATGCAGTGGATCAAGGCAATGTTGACATCAATATTTTTGTCTAGCCACAGGTATCCTTGGTGGATTCGCACCATCCGTGTGCGAACCATGGCATTGAATTCCGGTGAACGATCAAAATGTGGCAATCTGAGGAGGTTCAATAATCCTGATTGAAATACCGGTGTCAGCCAACTTTTGGCAACCAAGTTAGGTGTGCCCTTGGCATCCTTCTTCCAGCACATGTACTGGTTAGGATGGAATTGTGGGTACTTAGGCATGTGGGGCTCTTCCTTTTGCACGCCTAGGAGGTCAAAATCTTCCCACTTGCAGTCTAGAAACTTTTCGAGCAGGTTATTGGCAACCTCTACATGCTTTGAGATCGGTGACAATGGGATCTCATATTTAATGTTCTTGCCCAATTTTAAGACTGGGGCATCAAACGCCTGTGGTGATATATACTTTGGTGTTAGCTTCAATGGTTCTTTCTGGAAGACTGGCGATTTTTGTGCCGACTGGCCCATCTTTAGGATCTTGCTTCGTGGTGCAGTTACATATTTCCCTTTATCTTTTCCTTTGTCCTGCATGACTGGAGTATGACGAGGTGATCTTCTGGATGCTTGTCCTGGCTCGATTACAACCTTCTTGGCAGGGGTTTTCATTAACTCTGCAATTCCCCCGTACTGAAAGACTCCAAGTGCTTCTTCAATGGTCAGCGCTTCTTCTCTATAGGAGGGTTCAGACATTCACTGGTTAGCTAACGGCTGTGATACTCAGGTGATAGAGGGATATTAGCTCAGGGAGTGATCGCAAGAAAATTCTAAGTGCTGAGTAACGCCCGCGAGTCCTGTAGCGGTGTTATTTATAGGCATAGCTGGGTCCTCCCCGCGCCTCCCAACGGCTATATGAGCATTTAATGAGTTGTCTGTTGGCCAATTTGAACAAATCCTTCCATCTCTTCCTTCGTCAGCGTGTTCAGAATGGCTATCTTTCCTTTAATTGCTCGAGTGGTTCGTTGCAATGGTCACATAACGGCTATTTTTTTCCAATGGCAGTGTAACGGCTATTTTTTTGAGTGATGTGCCGAGATGCGTGGCAAGCCATCTGAGATCCCGAGCAGTTACTTTGCAGTGCCAAAAATTTTCAAATGCGCAGTTCCTTTTTCTTTTCTTACTTCTCTTTTTTTTTTCTTTTCCGCTCAGCTTCAGCAGTGCTATGCGGTACACACATTGTTCAACTTAACATTTATGTACAGACTCCTTAACATTTCCAGTGTCCAATTTCAACTGTACCTGACACTTGGAAATCTCTTTCTCTTCTTATCATTCAGGATGCTGCGAAGCAAGGCTGTCATGATACAACTTTAGCCTGCTTCCATTTATCAAAGTGGGTAAAGTATCGCCAACTAAATTGGCTAGCTGGACTTCACCAGTATTAGTAACATGTATTACAGTATATGGACCAAGCCAATGCATCTTAAATTTACCAGGAAATTTCATGAATTTGCTGTCATACAGGAGGACTAGGTCACCTACCTGAAAGCACTTGTTCTTTATATGACTATCATGCCAAGCTTTCTCTCGGTCTTTCTGAGCTTGCTGGTGGAAGCCGACAATGAAACGATCTTCCTCATACCCAACAAGGTGTAGCAACCTTTCTTCTAATGCTGCGCGGTCTACCATCCCTGTGAACGTAGCGATCCTCAAACTAGGGATAATGTACTCCATTGGCATTATAGCTTCCTGCCCATAAGCCAACTGAAAAGGTGTATGTCCTGTCAATTTCTTGTAGGTCGTCCTGTATGCCCATAATACAGAAGAAATGCGCAGATCCCAATCATCTCTACTCACATTGCAGACCTTAGTTAGTGCGTTCTCCAGGATTTTATTGAAAGCCTCTATAGTGCCATTCGCCTGTCGATGATATGGAGTACTGCGTTGATGACGAATCTGGAATTCCTCTGTAAGTGCCTCAATAGTCTTGTGCAAAAAATGCATACCTTGGTCACTCATCAAAATATTCGGGCAGCCAAATCTTGACAATATTTCTTCAAAGATGAACTGTGCAGCAGTACTAGCGCTGCAGTCCTTGACTGGTTTTGCTTCTGCCCATCTGGTGAGGTAATTAGTAGCAGTGATAATATACCTCGCACCAGTTCTCTTCCCTAGTGGGTTTATAGGACCCACAAAATCAATTGCCCATTTCTCAAATGCCTGCAAGGTCAACTGTGGATTTAATGTCATTTCATCTCTTCGTGAAGATCTCCCTGTCCTTTGATAGACATCATAGTTCTGACAGTATTCTTTGGAAACTCTGTGGATCATGGGCCACCATAGCCCTGCATGCAATATCTTCTGCGTAGTGGCTCTTCCTTCATAGTGACCTCCCGCGACCCCTGAATGCACGTCGACTAGAATCAATGGTTTGTCATGATCTAGTACGCATCTGCGCAGGACTTCATCCATGCCGAGTTTGTATAACTGGCCTGCAATTATAGTGAAGTCCACGGCGCGCACCACTAGCTGCTTCTTTTGTTGGACAGATAGTTCCTGCGGTGCCAGCCCTGTTGTTAAAAAGTTAATGATATCCTTATAGTAGTCATCAACAACCTATATACTAAATAAGTGCGCATCAGGAAGACTATATTCAATATTCATCGGCTCTTCTCCTGAATCAATCCTCGACAGATGATAAGGTCCCAAGTTCAGTCTACCTGGGTTAACAACAATCTCAAAATCATACTCCTGGAACAGCAATAGCCATTTGCATATGCGCCCCCTAACACTGGCTTGTTGACCAGGTACTTCAATGCAAAATGGTTAGTGAACATAAGGAAGTGCGCACCAAGCAAGTAATGCCTAAATTTTTGTAGGGCATATACCATTGCAAGGCCTTCCCTCTCTGTAGTGGTATAGTTCTTCTCTGCTGTGGAGAGCTTCCTGCTCGAAAATGCAATGGGGTTGTCAATACCTCCTTCGCTGGGTTGAGCTAATACAATTCCCAATGCAATGCATGATGCGTCGACATGGACATGAAATGGTTTTATCCAATCTGGAAAAACTAGAATCGGCGTAGTGAGCATATTTTCTTTTAATGTATCAAACGCTTGTTCGCATTCCGCGTTCCAAATGAACGGTGCGTCTTTCTTTAGCAGCTTTTCCATTGCTGCGGTTATCTGCATGTAACCCTTTATAAATTTTCTATAGTATCCAGTATGACCCAAGGTAGAGCGCAACATATTGACTGAAGTTGGTGTTGGAAAATTCACAATTATTGCGATCTTCGCAGGATCCACCATCAATCCTTGCTTACAAACAATCTGCCCCAGTAGAATTCCATAAGGGACACAAAAAATGCACTTATTCAGATTCAAAGAGATCTGATGCTATCGACACTTCTGAAGCATCATTCTGAGGTTTGCACAATGGTTCTTCAATAGGACAAAGACAGTCCAATCATCAAAGTAGGCTTCCAGAAACTTATGCATAAATTCTTTAAATGCTGCGAAGACCACTCTAGAGAATATGGCAGGTGCGTTCTTCAGTCCAAAAGGCATTACTGTGTATTGGAACAACCCCCATTCTGTAGCAAATGTCATCTTATGCCTATCTATGGGATCAATCCTCATCTGATGATACTCGAAAAAACCATGAGTAAAAGAATAGGCCTCATTCGCTCCAACATTATCGAGTACTTCATTTGTGAAAGGAGTAGGGAATGGGTCGTGCATGGAAGCATCATTCAATTTCCTGAGATCAGCACAAATCCTAATCTCACCCTTTGCTTTCTTATCTTGAACGACCATGGGACTAATCCATTATGATTCCTCAATAGGTTCAATGATTCCTTCTTCAAGCATTTTATCTAGCTCTGCGCATACTCTTTCTTTGTAGTGCGGGTTTAGTTTGTATGGTATTTGCTTCATAGGTTTTGCACCTGGCTTCAAAGGTATTTTCATAACTCCTAGGTCCCCCAGAATTCCCTTCATTTCTGTGAATTTTGTTGGAAACAACTCCTGATACTCACGTAAGGTGTTTGCAATCTCTGAAACAGTCTGATCGTCCCAATAGTCTCCAATTGCTGCGAACTTTGGTTCTTCTTTTGTTCTAATATTCACTTTCTGTGTTTTTACTGGTCCGCTCATATGTGAGATTTATAACGGAGGTCCTTCTATGTCACGTACACCCTCCAACTATGGTATGTTTATACTGCGTGGATCGTCATCATCTTCTTCATTTGCATCATCAATATATTTAGCTAGGTTGTAACACTCGATAAGGTGTTCTTCATGTTCCTTCCATTCTGAGTGTAGGTGCGCGGGAACATGATCTACCCCGAAAAATTCCTCCAATGTCATGTTTTTGTGAGGAAAGTCTTCCTTGAATATGCGTTCCTTAATTATTTGCAATGCCTCATGGATCAGCAGATCCTCGTCCTCAAAGCTGAAGTCCTTTTGGAAGTTGGCAGTCAACATCTCCCAATCTGTGGTCTCTCTGCGCAAGTCCAGGTCTAGGTACCATTTCTTTGGAATGTCATCATCCAGCGTATGTACAAAGAGATGCACCCATTCTGTGTGTGGCCTTTTTTCCCATGCCTGTGAACAAACTTCAATGTGTTGACTAGGGTCTGTCTATCCATTAAACTTCTCAAAAGGTAAGGTAACCTTTTTAGCAAACCGAATCTGCATCTTAATTCTTCATTGATCCCAAGTGGTCAATGTCTGCTTGTGCACATTCCACCATCTAGTGGGTGTGTCGCGCAATGCCATATCTAATGCCGTAGTCTGTGCTCATCTGCAATAGCTGTAGTGTATTCTTGGATGAAAGTATAAACATTAGTAGAACCATCATATGTGGGGATAGGACTTACCTCCTTCCCGATCCAAATCACTGCGCGCACCTTCTTATTGATACTTCATGCATTCGGCTTTGCCAATTTTCCATCCTTGCCTCCAAATCAGAGACGCAGGAGCTATCACATCTCCAACTGAGTGTGCCATCTATAGTAGGATTAATGTAATCTTCCTGGTTCGCTGTGAGTTGGTATAGTCTGTCTAAGTCCTGAGCCTTAGATTCCTCTTGAATCGGATCGCTGTATCTGTCACCATTTGCAGGATCAAATGGTGCGATGACCCTAAGATGGTTTCCTTCAAATATCATCTTCTTCGATTTTAAGTCTATGATAGCCAAGTTATCCATAGCCCAGTCAATTCCTAGCAGTGCAGGAAAAGGCTGACTATCATCCACAATCTTGATAACTTCAAAGTCTGTATGACTTTGGACTCCATCGATGTCGACTATCACATCAGCTAAGCGGCCAAAAGGTATGAATTTCTCTTGGTTAGCCATTCTTAACTAGATAGATGACCATGACAACTTTGGTCGACCCATCTACTGCCATGTCTGCTTAGTTAAGACATTTACTTCAGAGCCTAGATCAAGGATGACTTCATCCATTTCAAAATCTTCGATCTACACCGTAAGTCTCATTTCTTGGACCGTTCTTTTATGCTTCCTTATGTGATGAACTGCGCTATCAGAAGCCTCTGTTTCGGTCTGTGGCTCATACTGGTTTATGAGCTTCTCTAGTTCTACTATAGCATTTTCACTTTTAAGTAAATTCATGCAGCTTTGCAAGAACTGCGCAGCGGAGGTGTTGATATCTGTCGTAGTGCTTGTTTTGTCATAAGCCGCTGGCATGTCTTCAACATGCGGTGCTTGAATGCGCAATGGGATCCTCTGTGTTTCTGTTGCTGGCTCTCTGAAGCTATCCCGCATGTCGATAAAGACTTCCTTGTTCTTTTGTAGGTCGAGAGCAGGTATTTTTCCCGGAGCTTTCCTTATCCATACTGTCTCAAGAGGAGACTGCTTTGTGTGAGCCTCCCCTAATGTGGAAGCTTCTGCTCCCCGATCGCGGCCTGTCTAAGCACCACTGCACATGACCACATTGATGCTTGGGTTTGCTTGTCTTTTCTCTACTGCGATCCATTGGACGTTCATCTTCAGTGCATCCGTCCGTCTTCTTTTATGCATTTCCACTTCTAGCACTAGGCAATATTCAATAACATGGTCAAATGATTTACAATAATTGCATGTAGTGCATGGGTTAACACAATCTCTGGATACGTGACATGGTTGGCCACAATTATAACAAATTACCTGGCCACAGCCTCTTCCCTCTGCGGGGACAGCATTTCTTCCTCTACCGCGGTATCCACCACCACGACCTCTGTATCCTCCTTGGTCATATTGTGCATTCTCTTGTTTCGGCTGGGTATCTTCTTGTACGTGGTACAAGCCAGCACCTCTCATTGAGTCCATATCCCATTTTCTTTCATTCATTAATTCATATGCGCGGCAGTTGGATTCATCATGTCCAACTGACTTACAGAAATCACAGTATAAATTTTTAGGTGTTTTCACATATTTCTGTATAAGATAACAGTCTTCAGGTCTGTGTCCTGTGGTTCTACAGATTTCACACCATGGGGCCTGATTCTGATTCAATGGGTTGAGCGCACCACTGTTAAGGTAGTCACGGAATAAAGGGCAGTGCTCTTGGTCATGGCCTTCTCCTTTACAACCTATACACTAGACATCATGTCTAGGTTCGTACCTTTGTTCTTTGCCACTCTTCATGCTTTACAGCTCTAGTGTCAGGGTGGCCAGCTAGTTCTGGATCTGCGACATCCCAGAACTAGTCTCACCAATCGATGAAGCCTCTAGCTTCATTGCGATCTCCAAGGCCTCTTCTTGGGATGTGACCTTCTGCTACATCAATGGTAACCTAATATGGGGCAACAGCGCAGCAATGAACCATTCCTTGTGCTGTTCCAGAGCTATAACAAAGCTCACTTGGTCTAGTAGGGTCTTGAACTTCTGATCAAACTCCCAAACCGTTTAAGTCGGTTTCTGCTTTATTTCTTTCAACTTAGTTATACACTGAGACTCAGATTTATGTTTCTTAAACTCAGCCACGAGCGCAGCTTTAATTTCTGTGAGGGTTCTCGGCTGTATGGTAGAGTATTTCATGAACCAATGTAACACTCTATCCCTGAAAGTGGTGATGAGCTGCGCTCTCTTCACTGATTCATCGTGGATTTGTCTTACACTCCATACGGCTTCACAAAGAAACCAATGATGATCAGGGTCTTCTAAGCCAGTTCCTCTGAATATCGGTAGCTTCATATCTGTATGTGCCATTGTGCTACTAGGTGGTGGAGCACCCAAATTAGTGCGCGGCTGCTGTGAAGGACTCTTTGTAGTGAATACAAATTGGCTTACCAGGATAGATGGAATGGGATGAGTATTCTGCAGAGCGAGCTGCATATTCTGCGGGGCGGGCTGAGTATTCTGCGGAGTGGGCTGAGTAGCGGGTGGGTTTTGAGATAAAGGTGGTGCGGTCTCTGCAGCCAGTAGGTTCTTAAGGGTGAATGGTGGTGCAGCTTTGTTGTCAATGTTACACGGGATCTCAGTATTAATATGGAGTCTAGGGCCTCCAAGTTTCTTATTAAACTTATATCTCTTACCACTTCTAAGATTATGTGTTTCTTCATCCGAATCACTAAATATAATGTTTACCATGACAAACTTAAGAATATTACTCCATTCTTAAAACACCTTTCTCAGCTAACAACATATTAATGTAGAGGCTGAGATTGTTCAGGAACTTACCTTGAAATCCTTCGAAAAAGTATGCTTCTGCTTGGTTGTAGGATTTGAGTGTGTCTATAGCAAATTCTGTTATGAAGCCTTCTAGCATATGATGGACCCAAAAGTCAACTGCGCATGCCAATGGGCTGTCTATTGCTTTGAGCCGTGCTGTGAGCTTAGGAGGCCACTCTGTAGGAAGTCCTCCTTGAAAACAAGTTTTCTTCTCTGCGAGCCACGAGATCCACGAATGCATCTCATTGCGAAATGATGCCCATAAAATCTCGTGAATATCGATAAACAGATATCTATCTGACCACTGTATGTCACTCAGACGCGGATGTCTACTCTCTTGTCTTTTAAAGTCTCTTTTGGTCTTGTCCCACCAACCTTGGATTTCTATCTTTTCAGGGTTCCAGTTGTCAGAGCCTTCCAGGAACTGGTATTCTTCGTCACACATCACGATTGCAACTCACCATGGACTCTAGCATGGAAACGGAACCATTTGTTGTCTATAACTGACCCAAAGTTTTTCTATCAGACCCAGGTTCTTTGCGGTTTCCCCTTTGACAAACAAAACCCCTTCGCACTGACCCTTTCGACAACAACCTGCAAGCAGGCTGAGGTCTCACCCGAGGTGTATCTATGGGGTACTGCGGAATCAGATTTCCACAGTAAGTGATGAGCTGCTTGGATGGACGTACTGCGCAACACAATAGAGCGTATGTGCTGCGAGGTGAGACTGCGCAACGATGGGCAATGTTGCGGTCCGCACCACTATGTTCTTCTACTGCGGGACTTCTACTGACGCTGCGAACAATCCAACTCTATTCTGTACATGGATTATTTTGAAAGCGCTTAAGGTACTGAAATGAATATCACTCATCCGTTCATTCAGACACTTAACTTTCTATCCTTCTAACATTCATTCATTAAATCAGGATATCATGATTCAAACATAGCCGATTGATCTAATCCACTGTTATACATTCCTTTACTGCGCGTAAGAAAATACTTAACGAATTGACTGATTTACTACCTTCATGCACAAGAATAGATGTTCACCATTCAACTATTCATGTGAAACTTAACATATCATTTCCATACTTCTCTTAATGGCAAATTCATATAAAAGCTCTCTCATAACAGTATGCAAGGAAACATCTAGACATTCATTGACAGAAAATACAAGTAAGCATTCATTCATAAGCACAATCACACAACAAGAGATTTAACATGGTTCACTTCCCCAGGTGGGAAGCTACGTCCACAAGAACGGTTGGTAATATATTTATTTCAAAAGAGACGGGGAAAACCGTTCTTAGTCTGTGCACTCAGCTACAGACTCTCCTTCCTCTCAGATAGGTCTCTGCGCACACAGCTGCAGAGCCTTTACAATATTCTTAGCTCAGAGAGAGTTTACAATACAAAAAGGTTAACACTCAACTCACTGTAACCAAAAACAACAACTCAGAACCCCATCCCATACAAAATTGTCTTCTTAAATAGAACATGCCTGAAGGTCATGTCTTTACAAAGTCGAAGACCTAAACCCAAACACCCTTAGGGTTTACAAACTACGTCGGTTTCCCTAAACCGGCTTGCTGGCATCTGGTAGCGTCTGCTTCATTGTGGTAGTTCTCCATGTCTTCAATCTGTCGCTATCAGCCTTCCTATTGCACGCGTGCCAATAGGTCACCTCCTCTAAACCGTTCACCTCTAATGGTTCCACCCACCAGGCGTGCCAAGACGTCGCTTTCCTCAACAAACTCATGCATTGGCCACCTGCCTCATTTGCTCGTGCCCACCGCTCGGCACTTCTGGAGCATATTTCCAAAAATAGACCATTACCAGTCCCTCCGATACCTGCACCTGATCCATGTCTAGCACTCTGCTTTGCTGGTTCCACGTGTCCTGACTGCTTTGCAGCAATGCTTCCTCGCAGCACTGGTCTTCGCAGTGCTTCCAAAATTTGGATGCTACGCATAGCTTCGCAGCCTGATCAAACTTGGATGCTGCGCACAACTTCGCAGCTTGATCAAACTTGGATGCTGCGCACAGCTTCGCAGCCTGATCAAACTTGGATGCTGCACACAGCATCGCAACCTGATCAAACTTGGATGCTGCGCACAACTCCACAGAATCCTCAACACTCAGTCAAAATTATATTTCTGAGCTGCACTTAGCTCAGCTTTCCCTGCTTATCACAAAAAGGTGTTTCTAAAACTTTGTCTCAACTTGGGCCCAACAACATACATGTTTCTTTGTCCTAGAATAATGTTGTAGTCGAGCTAAGCATTGACTAGTACAATGTCAATTAGGATGGTTTTGTCGGCTAACTGCACAGGGACATTGGTAAGAAGTCCTTACGGCTGAGCTTTGGGGGATCGCTTTGGCAATGTTGGGGCTAGTTGTAAAGGCTTATCTATGGGGGTAGCCTCAACATACTTGTCCATAGGGGTGGTCTCAGGGGCCGAACCATATTGATTACGATGCGGTTGAAGGTTTATTTCGTAAGAGGGCATCATTAACAAATGGTGAAATCCTTATTCCAAGACTTGGCTAGAAGAAGCAGCCTAAGTAACTGGTGGTTGTGCACTACCAACCATTTGTTTGGGTACCAAAGGATGGGTATTGATGACTCCTTGCATGGGAAGGGGGTTTTGCAACCCCATGGGTTTCACGGCGGGCTGTGGTGGGTTAGGTGGTGTTGGGTGTGTGGCATTCCCTTACTGTTGGTTTTCTTTATTCCAAATTTGTTTGGCTCTTGTTAAATGTGGGAAATGGTGTGTGTAATGACCATAAACCCCACATAACAAGAAAGGGTGGTTTATATGTAACTATGGGTTCATACTCTGTCGGGGCTGTTGATTAATATTTTGGTTAGTTGAGGAAACACCATTATTATCTGGGGGATTAGGAGGTTTTCTGCCACCATGGGGTTGTTTATCGTTGTTCATATTTCATCCTCCTCTCTTGTTTTTTTTGCTTTGATGGTTTCATTGGGAAGGTTGGTTTTGTTGGGCATGAACTTTCCCTTTTGCAACGGGACGAGCTTGAGGTTGGGTGGGTGCAGGGGCTATCGGTGGTGGATAGTAATCAGGTTAAGCTCGCAGTTGGGTGGGAGCGGGTGTGGATGGTGGGTAGTAGTAAGAAGGTGGAGCTATTGGGGGGGTATACACTTGCGATTTATGACTGTAGTTAGGAACAACATACATGGGTCCATGTGTATGAGCACTGTGGGCCGGTGGCACATATGAAGGTGCTTCTCCAGAATGAGTGGTGACATGTGAAAGGCTGGCTCTATAGCCCATATCAGGTTATGCAATACCAGGGGAAGGGTTATATATGAGAGTTGGTGCTGGGGAAATCTGCACATAGGGCCATCTAGAAGATGCAATAAGTCCAATGATTCCATCTACAGCATGGGATTCCGCCAATGCATCCTTCTGAGAAGAATCGCTATGAGGGGCATCGGGTAGGATGGTGTAGAGGTAGACTGATTGTGTGTAAATAAGGTCAAACTGCTGGGATTTAAATATGTCTTCTTATTCTGATTGGGGTCATTCAAATTCCACATCCTTGACGATGGCTGGTGTTATGTGGAATTCTTCCCTACGGATAAGTCAAAACTCCCTTAGGCTAAAGTAGGATCTAACTAACTCTAGGCTAAGAACAGACAAAACAAATGCAACCTTGAATCCCTAGATCTAACATACATTTCAGTATTAAAATGCTGAAGAGAATAGAGAGGAGTTTAACTGACCTCGTATCCAAACGCTTGTCTTTGATATTTGCTCCAAGCTCCAAGTCCTCCAAGTAAACCTGTTAACAATGGAACCAAAACACAAGCATGTACTATTCTCTAACAATCTGAAAACATGAGTTAGGATCTAAATCTATGAGAGATACAAATCATATCATTAAAACAATATCAACACAAATGATTTGGGGAAACAAGACAAGTTATTCCATTACAACTTGAAGATTACTTACAAAGGGTGCTTGATGCCCAAGCCAATCCTCCAACTCCAAGTGTCTTCTCCTCTTAGCTATCTCCACAATGCTGCAAGACCATAAGTTTGGTGCTCTCAAGAGTCCTCCCCCTTCCCAATGGCATGCCTCTCTTTTATAGTGAATGGTGAGGTTAACCAACAAGAGAGATGAGTGGATCTAAGGAGGGATAAGTGGATCAGGGTTTGTAATCGAAGGAGGTAAGTTGGGATCGAATCAAGGAACCCAATCTTCCATCATCTTCGAAAATCCAAGATCCCACAAGCCAAGGGAAAAAACTATTAAAAGGGTGCCGCGCTTTGCAAATGCTACAGAGAGCGGCACTGTGCCGCGTTTTGACAAGATGGCAGGGCGCGGTAGTGTGTGGAAATAAAGTCCAAGGTGGGTCAAAAACTTGCCAGGGTGGATTTACCTTCAAGGTTGACTCATCATCTGTCTCTTCTGGATGGTTCAAAACAGTAGGGAAAGTGTCGTCGAGATGTGTTGTGATGGGGATGCGACACTGTGAAACATAGAGGTATAACAGATGCCCCCTAAAGTGTGAGGTCAGAAGGGACTGATGGCCGAAAGACTTTACGAATAAAATGTGCAGAGATAGCATCGAGGAGAGCGACACGGAGCTGAAATGGAAACAAAGTGTTAGATATACCACCGAGGCGGGCATTCCCATGCTCGGAAACAAACGACTCAAAGCATGGCTGCCGACCAATACATTGCAGATCCATGAGTACTGAGATAATGTAAACTGTGGACAGATCATGGCTACTATGAACAATCGTAGATCCATGAGACAGTAACGACACAGCCACGACCAATACAATAAGTGGATCTGTGTGACAATACAAGAGACATCTCCATCGCAGCCTGGACGCAGTCAAGATACAGTGATGCACCCAGGGTCTTCTACCCGATCGCATAAAGATACGAATCTAACCATGTGATTACAAGATGTTGAAGTCGAACATGGAAGAAACCATTTGATTACCGGTCAATGATGAGGACCGTTAACAAATGCGAGGGAGACCACCAATAATGACAATGATTCCCAAGGTATCAATAGTACATCTCAACGAAATGCGAATAAATGAGTTGATGTCGAGCATCCGAGAGATTGCTTGATCAGAGGTCAATGATGTGAACCTGCTGTCAAACACGAGGAAACCTGCCATTGAGGCATGCAGGTACCAAGGTACTAATGGTTGATTCCTAAGTCTAATTCCTGGATAGTGATTTGGTGTCGACAGGAATAGACTCGTCGAAGGTGGGCCATGATGATTCCCACATCATCGACACGAAATCGGCACATATGATAGGATGATGAAGTAATGAAATATGTACTGACATAGCGGAGGTCTGACACAATGAATGACTCGATACAATGCGACCCTTTGAACATATAACGGCATGTAACAAGACTTGGCAGCAGGGATTATTGAAAAATAGAGAATAGACACCGGATGAGTGGACTCGTGGCCAGGGAGACGACCCATGATGATGACTATGACTCAATGAAAGACGGATACCCAAATATAGACAAGAGACGGACACATGCCATGTTCAAAGGTAATGACTGACAAGCTGCCATAGATAAACTTGACTTGTTTCCCCATATTTCCCCGACATGATGGACGAGTACCTCTTTCTTGTTTTACGAGCTTGAAGAGGATAACAGATGCTCGGTGTAGCTCATCTTGTGGATGAGTCCAATCTCACATGTTTTACGAACCTGAGAAAGGAGGGGTTCGTCCCAAAGTGGGTCCTTCGATGTTAATATTTTAACGAGCCCAAGGAAGGAAAACTCGGTAGTTTTTCATATTTAGAGAGCCTAAAAAACTTAAAGGAAGCTCCATAATGTACTTTTTCGTAAAATTTAGTCTCTCGATCCCGAAAAAGTGTAAAACGATTCCCGAGAGAACTCTCCCAGCCGAGATTGACTGAGGTATACCTTTCTCGTAAACAGTCTAGACGGGCCGAAAAAGGGGTAACCTATCACCGAATAGACGACCTTTCAAATACTTTTACAAGTGTGAAAGAGTCAAGATCACTTGGCAATCTTTTCAATTTTAAGGAGTCTGAAAAGAGCTTAACTATGGACTCCTATGGTCTTTTTCGTAAAAATTAATTATTCTGGCCCGAAAAAAGAATAAAATACAACCAGGATAATACTTTCCTCATCGTTTAACGAGCATGAGTAAAGCTGACCGTACTCGACACCGTTTACTTGCGTTTGACAAGCACGACACAGGTGTGAAAGCGCTTGGAATCTTTTTCAAGTTTTAAATCCAGAGCACGAAAAAGATAAAGTGGGCTCAATATGAGGGCCAAACTACGAACAAATACCAGTATGAATGCATCCCATTGTTATCGCAGATCCTGTCAATAAATGCTCAAAAATCGGGCATTAGTAACATGAATAAGGGTTTATTAATTTTGAAATAGTAATTAATTAATTAAAAAATGTGAAAAAATGCTATATAAAGCATGGTAAAAATAGAAATTACCATTCATTTGTGATTTTTACCCAAAGGAGACATTTTTACCCATTTTGGAGCAAAATTTCAAGGATCAATACTGAGAGTTCTGGGACACCATTTCGACCGCCGTCTGTGCCAGGTAAGAGTGCTTGAACCCCTCTTTCATTTCATGCAAGAAATTTTCACTTTCACCAGGGAAAAATTAATTTTTTGGCAAGCCCTTTTGGCAAGAATCGCCTGCCGTACTGCCGCGTGGGGCCCCTATCGTGAAACGCGGCACTGTTCAACAGTGCCGCGCTGTAACCTCAAAATGAGGCGCGGCACTGTGGACTGCCGCGCGGCAGGGTGCCCTCCAGGCGCGGCACGTGCGAAAATTAAGTTTGAAAAATCAATTTTTTCTCAAATTTTTGCTAGAATCAAGTTGTTAAATAGTCACTAATTACTTTGTTTACCTTTTTGCAGGGATTTGCAACTTGTTTGAGGCAAAATGGTGAGTTGGAAAGAGAGGGAGCATGAAACGGATGATTTTAGGGCCGAAAATGACTTACCCACCGTGACCGCATTAAGAGAATGTGGTTTGCTAAAGTTTTTCAAGACTAAAGGGATCCGCCAACAACCTAAACTGCTTACTCACCTTATTCAATTGTGGGACCCTGATATCGAAGCTTTCCGAGTAGGAGAGCACGTGCTTGAAATCCAACTTGAAGACATCTACTTTCTCACGGGCCTCTCGAAAAGAGGGGCCCGGCCGAATCTTACCGGGTACAGTGCTTCAGACTCAAGCACAGATGATTTGATTGCTCGATATTGTCAGGCGGGTTCGAGTAAGAAGAGTGGGAAAGTGGCCATAAAAGAGGTCACAAATCTTCGTTTCAAAACTTTGCTATTCACTATTACACGTGCAGCAGGAAGCGTGAGCCCACATCAGGCAACCCGCACACAGGTAAATCTCGCAGCAGAGTGCATGGGAGGAACGGTCTTCAACTGGTGTGATGCAGTGCTGTCCCATATGAAGGAACAGGTGCACAAATGTAGAACTGGGAAAAATACCCAGTTTGGCTATGGGAGTATCTTGGTCACTTTCTTCCTAGCAAGGGTGCCATTACTGCGTCCGCAGATATCTATGCATCCTCGCCCACCTACTGAGCCATGGATGGCTCGATGGAGCGACTATGCCGGGCGCCTTGGAGGGCCTCAGCGGCTAGCTTTTGGAGAGGACTTCTTCTCTTGGCTAGAGGAGCAGATAGTCATGATCGACGACTATCCCTATTCAGGGGTAGATTTCCGCGAGGATATTGACTTGGCTTTGCCAGAAGATGCCGACTGGGACAACTCTGGTATGACCTTCATGGATATGTATTTTTCTTTTTGAATATTTAATTTTTAATGCTTTTTTAGAATGTGTAAAAGACTTCTAATGTATATTCGTGTGCATGTTGCAGACCGTGGACCACAACGACCAGCTGGATATTCACCACTACGTCGTGGCGGTGTAGATCGTCAAGCTGATCCTGTCGAAGAAGAAGATGAAGATGAGGCAGGAGGTGTGCGGGATATTGAGAGGAACCTGCAGGGATTGACCCATGGGATCCCTGCTATGCGGATGGACGATGTCCCCTACCACCTCCAGAGGCATACTGTGGGTGTGCCTGGACGTATTAGTCGACTTATTCGCAAGGTGGTTCGAGCCGTGATGTGTTACCACCATCAGCGGGAGGAGTCCGATGAGGGACATGATAGGTCCCCTAGATCTCCATAGATGGTCTTTCGATCTTTTTGCGGCATGTACACGATATGTAGGCTTTGAGGGCCAATTTTTGTATATGGGATTTGATCCCCAATTTTGTCTTTGACACAAACTTTATGTATTTTTGGAAAAAACAATTTTATATATAGTGATATGGACATATTTATGATCTAAATATTTACAATGACTTGTGCGTTTATTTATCTTTTATGATGTGTTTATGTATGGGCAAGATGCCAGTCCAAAACGTAATTGGCCAATGAATCGGCAATATAATTGAATTCTCTCGGTATATGTTGATATATGATCAAATCAAATGACCGTTCCAAGAGACGTACTCTTCGAAATAACCGAAGCAATGTAGGATCGCGAACTGTGTAAACACGGTTTAGATGAGAGACCACGAGTTGGGAGTCTAAAAAGACCGATAAGGAGTTAATCCCGAGTGAAGCAACCTCTGTCAAGAGACCAATGACTGCATGGTACTCTGCGATATTGTTGGTTGCGGGACCTAAACAAATAGCTCCTGAATAAATCAACTCGCCAGTAGGGGAATAAATCACCCATGCTGCGGAAGCGAGATTCCGGGTATGTCGGCTTGCACCGTCAGCGAATCCAAAGTAGGTAGACATCTGCGCATAAAAGCACGAGTCAAAGTAAGAGTAGATACATAAGATCCACACGCACACTAAAAAAAAAATAAAGCAAAAAGCAAACTAAGTACATTATGTACAAGAAGTAACCCGCGTGGGGTAACCTCATGCGTAGAAACGCTTGAGGTATAGCCCGTTGCGGGGCCGTGCCAATGGCGTACCATCACAGTCGACTAGTTCATAGGCTCCTTTTTCTAAGACACGTTTTATGATGAAGGGGCCGTACCACATAGATTCAAGCTTGCCTTTTCCAAGTTTGTCATGCATCTGATCATATGTAAGTACAAGGTCACCTTCATTAAAGATCCGAGGTTGAACGGATTTGTCATATTGAGCTTTGACGCGTTTTTTGTGAGCTTCATTAGCCAAAGCGGCATCTCGGCGGGTTTCATCTAGCTTGGCTAGGTATAGAAACCGTTCTTCTTCGGAAGTAGTGTGTGGAAGTAGCTCTATGGCTATCTTGAGTGATGGAATTTCACATTCAATCGGGAGAATGGCTTCCAGGCCGTACACCAATTGAAATGGTGTAAACCCAGTAGCACTTTTCACTGAGGTTCGGTATGCCCACAGTGCTGAGAACAGAGCTGAGTGCCAATTGGATTTTTGGGTACCCACAATGCGCTGAATCATTCGTTTCAGGACCTTATTGATGGCTTCAACTTGGCCATTGGCTTGTGGGTAATATGGGGTTGAGTTTTCGTGGCGAAAACCCAGTTTGGCACTTAGTTCTTCGATCATATGATTCCTAAAATGGGAACCATGATCGGTCACAATAGACTGTGGGACACCGAATCTAGCTATGATATGATTGAATATGAACTGCGCTGCTGTTTTGCCGTCTTCAGCATACGTAGGCATCGCTTCAGCCCATTTTGTAAAATAGTCCACAGCTACTATGACATAGCTATGCCCCCCGGCTGAAGTGGGCTTACAGTGCATAAAATCAATGCCCCATTTGTAGAAAGGGCCGACGGCAATGACAGGATGGAGTGGAGCAGGATGCGAGCGTGCTTTGCTATGAAAGAATTGACATGGCGGACACTTCTTGACTGTTTCAATGCAGTCTTTGAAAATCGAAGGCCAGAAGTATCCCGCTCGCAATATTTTCTGGGCCGTAGCCATCCCAGAGAGATGACCACCACATGCTCCAGCGTGGCAGTCATTGAGAACGCGTTCCGCCTCATCTAAGGTCAAACAGCGTCGAAGGACAGTGTCGACACCACGCCGATACAAAGTATCGTTCACTATAAGGTAGTATTTTGCGTGATGTCTGATACGTCGTCGTTCATCGCGGTTGAGGTCGGGACGGAAGCGTTGGGTTTGGAGATATAAGAGAATATCCCCATACCACGGATCAGACGTGCTAATGAGGAACAATGATTCGTCGGGAAGAGAATCAATGGGCTCGGATTGCTCAGTAGCACGGGGCAAGTGACAAATTAACTCAGCGAAGACCAGAGATTTCTTAGACTTGGCTTTGACAAATTCCAAGTCAAACTCTTGAAGGATGACAATCCAACGGGAGTACTTGCCCCCAAGTACTTGTCGTGTGAGGATATAGTACATTGGATTGAAATCGGCGATAACGGTGGTCCGGCGGAGTAAGATGTAGTGACGGAATCTCTGGACAGCAAACACTGTTGCCAGAGCCAGCTTTTCAACATGTGAGTAGCGAGTTTCAGAGTCGAGAAGACTCTTGCTGAGGTAGTACACCACATGTTCTATGCCGTTGTGATCTTCCTGGACTAACACCATACCAATGGTGGAAATCGAGGCTGCGAGATAAAGGATATAGTCCTGTGTGTAATTGGGGGGTTGAATCACAGGATCTTTAGTTAAGGCTGCCTTTAAATTGTCAAAGGAGCGTTGGGCTTCATCATCCCATATGAAGGGAACATTCTTCTTGAGAAGCCGCATGTAGCCTTTCGTTATCTCAGACAGATTACAGATAAAACGGCGTAGAAAGTTTGCATGCCCTTGCAAACATTGAAGTTCTGGAATATTGGTAGGTGAAGGCAGGGCTATGATAGCTGCTACCTTTGCGGGATCTAGACGTATCCCGTCTTTGGAGACTATGAAGCCCAACAGTTTTCCGGCTTCTACACAGAAAACGCACTTATGCGGGTTCAAACGTATATTGTAGCGCCGGCACCTTTCGAAAATGGCACTCAAGTGATCTGGATGTTCTTCCCGGGTTCGAGAATGAGCGGGAAGGTCATCGAGGTATGGCTCTACGATATGTTTGATGTCATGGAATGCATAGGACATCGCCCGTTGGAAGGTTGCCCCGGCATTTTTGAGGCCAAAAGGTAACTTCCGATATGCAAAGATCCCCCAAGGGCAGATAAAGGCCGTTTTGTGCTGGTCGGCTGGGAGGATATCGATCTGATTATAGCCAGAAAAGCCATCCATAAATGAAAAGATCACACTTCCGGCACAGTTATCGATGATCTGGTCGATAAACGGAGTTGGGTAGTTGTCCTTGGGACAAGCTTTGTTCAAATCACGGTAATCAACACAGACTCTGATCGTTCCCTGTTTCTTGGCTACAGGGACGATGTTGGATACCCATTCTGTCAATGGGACAGGATAGATAAAACCAGCACGCAAAAATTTTTCAACTTCTGCTTTAATGGCGGCTGCCTTACGAGGATGAACGGGTCGAAGTTTTTGCCGAACAGGTCGGGCGCCAGGGAAAGTTGGAATTTCGTGAACTACAATCGACGGGTCGATTCCTGGCATCTCTTCATAACTCCAGGCGAAGACATCGCGGAAAGTTTTAAAGTAGGCATTATAGAACTCCGTCTCGAGAGGAGTACATGTTTTGCCAATGTGTACATTTTCCACGATACCAGGCTTTACTGAAATGTCGATGGGAGTGGTTGCCATAAGATTGGCCAAGTTGCCTTCAGAAAATACTTCGTCGAGGGAAGTGGGGAACTTGGTTTGAACCATCCCAAGTGAAGCACTGGATTTGGTATCAGGCTCAAGTGACTGAATGGTGGGGAATGAAGATCGATGATGAAAATCTCCCCATGGTGGCTCATTACCGCACATAACCTCTATGATTGATTCGTCGGTGGGAAAAATCAAGTTGAGAGGATCAAACAATGGTGGGCGTGTATGAGTTTCAATCGAGAGCTGTGCCACTGTGCGATCAGTAGAACAGTCGACCCAATCTGTGGCTGATTGGATCGCGTCATAAGCTGCAAGGTTTCTGTTCAAAGGCATGGAATTGCCATAGCCTTGGATCTGAGTAGGACTCGGGATCACCCATGAATCATCAGACGGGGTGACATGTGATGAAATCATGTTGACTGGTTGAAGATGGGTTCCCAGCTCTGGAAAAACTCCAATGAGGGATGAATCCTTCATGAGACCAACACCTATGTCTTGGAACCGGTACCGAGGTTGATCCAATAACGGAACGGTATTGGCGGAGTTCGGATGGGAGTCTGGGATACAGTAATCCAATTGATCAATAGTGACAATTTTCCCTTCATGAGGAAATTGTACAATCCGGAAGACTGTAGATGCTATGGCAGTCATGGCATAGAACCAGTTCCGACCAAGTAGGAGGTTGTAATCCAAAGGTGCATCTACGACTTCGATGTGTACGGATACTGTTTTGCCCCCCAGTTCAACACCGATTGAGGGGATGAGTCCGTATGGTTGAAAACCATGTCCATCAAACGCTCTAAGAGTAGTGGGAGAAGTTGTGACCTCAGGCGAGCCGAGGGCTCTCCAGCAGTTCAAAGACATAATCGACGTGGAAGCGCCCTCATCTAACACTGTACGGTGGATAAAATTTCCACGGATCTTCGTATGCACCTGGAAGGCTAACTGGTGAGAAAGCCTAGGTTTAGCGTGCTCCAAGTTAAACATGATGGAGTTTGAAGTATCTGGGTCCAATGCCCCCAGTGCTGAAAGTAGGGTTCTACGCTGCGTGGGGCAGTGTTGGAGAACCTCGAGAGTTGACATAGCGCAAGGTGCTTGAGCCAAATCTTCAACAATGTTGTAGTTTTGGGCAGCTCGTGCACTCGGATTGAATGTCGCCTTTCGTATGGTGCCCTTGGGTGGGCGTAGCACTGTATCCATAAGTGGTCTCTCGATATGGAGGTGACCATTAGGGGGGGGAATAGGAATCGGATCTTCAACAGGAGACTTGCCTTTGGCTGTCTCCGATTGTTTGGTTGAACTTGGAGGATTGTCATACGTCTTTGAACGAGTGGTGATATTAATCTCCTCATTACTTGTCATTAGGATCTCGCGGTTTGTGGACGTCTCTCCACGGGAAGGATTGGTCGGGTTGCCCCCTTGTGGGGATTCTTGGGCAACCATTTGCTGTTGCTGTTGGGGGAAAGGGTCAGTTAGCACTGCCGGTCTAGAGGATCCTTTAACGAATTTATGGACCTCGTCCTTGTAGGGACAGTCACGCGTATAATGATCATCTTGACAAATCAAGCAGGGAAACTTAGCTTTCCGACGTGGTTTTTGATCAATCTGGGTAGGTTGTGGTTTGGGGTTCTCCTGCTGGTTCTTTTTAGGTTTACCACGATTGTTTTTCTTCTTTCCTCCAGATGGTTGTGATGTAGATTGGACTGCATTCACTTCGGAGGAGACAGCAGGGGAAGTGGAAGCTTTTGAAGCGGCCTGGGTAAAAGCGGGGGAAGCAGAAGCTTGTTGCCCCGTCGAGTTGGTGGCAGGCTGAGCTTTAACTGAACCAACGATACCATCAATGGGTGGTTCAGTAGTAGGCTTTGTAGGATCAGTGTGAACGCGGGAAGCATGTGGAAGAAGTTCATGTAAAGTACCGGATTGAGTATATACTAAATCCATGTATTGTGCTGCCGAGATGGCTTGTTCTTCCGTAACAGGTCCACGCATAGCAATATATCTGGCTATGGGAGGCAAAAAGGATTTTGTAAACCAATCAGCAAGTAGCTGATCTGGAATAGGTGCCTTTATTAGCCTACGGTGTCTTCGCCACTCGTGGATGTGATCCGAGATATGTGTGGAAGTGGTTTGACGCAGTGAGGTTAGCAGTTCTGTTCCAGTCTCATACCGGATGGGAAGCTGGAAATGTGTCAGAAACTGCATAGCCAAAGTGTTGAAATCACGAAAAGAGTGCTGTGGCAGCTCTATATACCATTTTGCTGCCGTTCCGGTAAGCGTACGTTGGAAGAGCCGAAGTCGGATGGAATCATCCATCAAGGAGTTTGATGAACACCAAAGATGGAAGGTCATCACGTGGTTCTTGGGGTCTTCCCCGGGCTTAGCATCGAACTTGGGAATGTCCGATGGTAGTTTGGCTGGGATAGGTGGCCAGTGAGGTTCGTGCCATATAGGATCGTTAATAAGCCTCGACAAATCAGGTAGATCAAGTGTGGCCAAGAAGGGAAGCTGACGGTTCGTCTGCGGGAATGAGTAATAACCATGTGGGGCAGAGAATCCTGGAGGACCTTGCATAGCATGCTGCTGTGTGTTATACCCATATGTGTTTCCCGCGGGATACTGCTGGAATTTCTGCGGATAATAAGCCATCTGGTTAACCGGTTGATTGTAAGCAACTGGTTGGTAAGTGTTCTGCTGAGTGGGTATAGTACCCTGAGGCTGTTGATGCCCAGGATTGGTTGCTATTCCTTGTTGGGAAAAAGTTCCTTGGAATTGTTGTGTTCCAGGGATGTTGCCACCATACTGTGTAAGTGGAGGATTTCCCATAGCAGGGTTGGGGGGTGGCTGCGACGGTGGTGTCCATGGAATGCTCGTTCCTACTTGAGGAACGAGTGGAAATTGAAGTGACGGGTTCCAAGGAGTTGTGGCGGCCGAAGGGTAAGGGAAGCCAGAATTCAAGTTGGGGGAAATCTGAGATTGGCCCCCAGCTTGGTTCCAGTTTCCGAAAAGTGAGTACCCCCCATTCTGTGGGATTTGATGATCCCAAGAAGGAAGCATACCTGACAGGGGTGGTTGAGAGTAAGGCCCGGTGGGAACACCGGAATAAGGTTGCCCACTGCCAGGTGGATTGTACATACCAAACTGAGTAGAAAATGCTGGTTGGGAAACTTGTTGGAGCGAGCCAATAGGTTGTCCGCCACCAGTTAGGTTGGATGGCCCTATGTGAGGAGGTTGTAGACTGGGAACTGGGTTCCCAGCAAAAGGTTGTCCTCCGACTGGTTGGGTTGATGGCCCACCAGTTGGAGGTTGTTGACTAACAATGGGGTTCCCAACAAAAGGTTGCCCCCCAGCTGGTTGGGTTGATGGCCCACCAGGGAGGGTTTGTAAGTTGGAGTTAGGGACCATTGCAGTCGGTTGTCCACCTCCTGAAATAGTATAAATGGTGGCTGAAGGTGATCCTCCGGTCGAAACGGAAGATCCAGCAGTATGACTAGGTGTTCTTCCGCCGCTAGCCAAATATGATAGCATGGATTGGCCAACGGCGCCAAAAGTACCGATTAGCGGAGGCGGTCGTCCGTATTGGACAGGTGAGGACGGAGAAAAAACTGGGTTATCCCTCATAGAATGTGCACCAAACATTGGTGATGACAGCAAATGTGGGGAATTTAGCCCAGGAGTATCAGCGTCGTCCATCACGTGTTCAATAATAGGAGGACCATCGAGAACTGGGTCCGAGTTCATATCCTGAAAAAGATTTTGGGGATCCGGCAGGAACCTAGGTGTGGTAAAGTCCGAAGGTCCTGAGCCGTCTGCAAAGGAATGATGAAATTCTGTGCTAGACGGAACGTTGGGATCCCTATAGTCAGAAGGACGAGAAACAGGGGGGTATCTAGACGCTGTCGACAGCATTTGCTCTGTGTTGTGTCTAAATTATGCCGATGTTAACGGAGAGTTCGCTAGGCTAACCATACTAGACTGGATGGAAGCCATAATTTCGTGTCCTGGTGGGATGTTGGGTAGATGAAAAGTGCGAGGTACGTTGCTAGAAGAACTTGTCTCCTGAGGATGAACACTGGGTGACGTAGTAATAACAGGCGGAAGTTCCGTCTGGGAAGTAATGAAGCCATAATCAGGTTCAAAAGGTGTGTCAGGTAGACGAGTATCTTCAACGATCTCAACGTAGCCGCCTGGGACTGAAATTAGGCCAGGTATGTCCTGGTCGGACCCTTCCGTGGTGCCAATAGATCCGTCTATATCATCGTGGAAAGTGTCTGATGGACGGGAAGTGTTGGCTTCCGGTAGAAGGATGACCTCTGGTCTAGTACTTTGGGTCGTGCTAGGTTCAGCTGCTGTAACTGTGCCCACTGTTACAGATAAATCTGGGATGACAGTGGGTGAGGTGACAGTGGAAGCCTCAGACATGCTAGTGGTCATAGAAGCTGCAATGGATTCTGAGACTGTGCTGTGTGTGGAAGTTACAGGCGTAACTGAAGATGTTGTACGTATCGGCGGTGGGATGTTGCCTCGACCAGCACCGCGGCCAGGAGGAGCAGGAATGCGTGATGCAGGCGGACCAGAAGTCCGTGGCGGTGGTGGTGGTGGAGGGCTTAGGCCCTGTTGTCTTCGTGATCTTCTTTGTTGATCTGACATGATGACAAGAAAATGAAAATCGGGGGCAGTACTGTAAACAAAGAACTCAAAAACTCTAATGCAGCCGAGTGTGCAAAAGAGGAGCTAGAAAAAGCAAGGCTCACAGGCCAAAAAAGCAAGCTCTAAAATCTATACTGAGACCGGTGTCTCAATAAGCGAGCTGATCAACAAAAATGGCCAGAATGCCAACAAGCAGTCCCTACAAAGGAAAAAATGACCCTCTACAAAGATGAGACGCCAAGCAAACTCCTAACTAAGAGCTGGAGACCTCAACAGGCTGTATCCTTCGCAAGGTGATGAAATCCAAGTCGAACAATACAACATGAGAGACCGATATAAGAAGGATATCCCTCTACCGAAAGGGATCCTGGGTAAAAGAGCCCTAGTAGAATAGATACTAAGCCACCTCGTTCATGACACGTCGGAAAAGGTTTTGGGCACTTCAGCCTTCCGAAGAAGACAGCGATCGATGTTGCCTTAGGGCTAAGTGGAGTGCGGTATTCCACAGAGTCCGTCCGGTTCTCAATCTCGCGGCCGTTTAACCCCTGAACAGTTAGAAACAGTCAGGAGGCCCCTCCACAAACTGGCTGTGACCGTGTCAATAAGTACTAGAGTATTTTAGTTCCCTAAAGACAACGACTATGTCTCAGATGAAAATGACAAGGGGGAATTATTTTGATGCCTATCCCCGGTGTCCTACCTAACTACCAAATTCTTTTGATTTCCTCAAGTGAGGTTAAAGTTGGTTTAATTAGGGTGATTAATTTTAGTGGCTGTCTTTACTCAATCGGGTAGTGGACGTGAAACTTGATGGTGTTATGACGACTCAAATCATGCAAATGAGAATGAATCATAAACAAGCCTTTGTCTTCGATGAAATCTAGCTAAGGTAAAGATAGAGGTTCTTCGATCCAATATGCATAACAAGTTTCACAAGCAATCAAAGTAAAAGATTTTTCTTTTCTTTTCGATTTATAAACCAAGCCAAGCTGAAGTAAACACGCTTTTCAATGCACTGATTTTACAATCTACAATGCTTCTATGATGAGAATTTTTATGGCAAAATTAATGGTTCATTTCCCTATGCAAAATGCCACTAGACTTTTTCAAATTAAACAACAAATTTGCTCTCAAGCAATGATCTTTTTAATTTACTGAAAATGATAATGACAATATGACTGTAAAACTACAGTGTTCAGTAACAGAAGACAGTGGTGTTGAGTTGGTTGTGGGGAAAAGCCAAGTCAAATGCACTCAAATTGAAAAATGACCAATATGTCAAAAGTGCCACTTAATTCAATCAATCAATCAAGCTCACAAACCATGTAATAAGCAGACCAAACAGACTGGAAATTAACCAGACTGCTAACAAGCAACAGTAAAGACTATCTGAGGCAGGGAGCAACTCAGGAAACCAAGCAAAAATTAAAAAAATTTACCTACTTGCAGACACTACCGCGGTCTATAGACTGCCTGAAGCGCGGCACTGTGTTACTGTCGCGCTGGTATGAATGCCTAGGACGCGGCACTGTGTAAATGTCGCGCTGGAAGTGGTTCAGAGGGCGCGGCACTGTGGCAAGAGGGAAAAAAAACGCAACTGGAAAAGAAAAAATCAAGTTTTCAGGGTTGTTGCTAACCCAGGGGACTCAGTAATAAAATAGGGAGATAAATACTGCGAGGAGGGGCGAATAAGGGTCAAAAAAGACCAAAATTCAAGGTGGTTTGAAGTGCAACAAAAGACTGATAATTCAAAGATAAATGACTGTGAATTTGAACCAATCAAGCAGTAATCAAACCCAGTGGAGTCGCCATTCTTGTTATGTGGAATTCTGCCCTACGGATAAGTCAAAACTCCCTTAGGCTAAAGTAGGATCTAACTAACTCTAGGCTAAGAACAGACAAAACAAATGCAACCTTGAATCCCTAGATCTAACATACATTTCAGTATTAAAATGCTGAAGAGAATAGAGAGGAGTTTAACTGACCTCGTATCCAAACGCTTGTCTTTGATATTTGCTCCAAGCTCCAAGTCCTCCAAGTAAACCTGTTAACAATGGAACCAAAACACAAGCATGTACTATTCTCTAACAATCTGAAAACATGAGTTAGGATCTAAATCTATGAGAGATACAAATCATATCATTAAAACAATATCAACACAAATGATTTGGGGAAACAAGACAAGTTATTCCATTACAACTTGAAGATTACTTACAAAGGGTGCTTGATGCCCAAGCCAATCCTCCAACTCCAAGTGTCTTCTCCTCTTAGCTATCTCCACAATGCTGCAAGACCATAAGTTTGGTGCTCTCAAGAGTCCTCCCCCTTCCCAATGGCATGCCTCTCTTTTATAGTGAATGGTGAGGTTAACCAACAAGAGAGATGAGTGGATCTAAGGAGGGATAAGTGGATCAGGGTTTGTAATCGAAGGAGGTAAGTTGGGATCGAATCAAGGAACCCAATCTTCCATCATCTTCGAAAATCCAAGATCCCACAAGCCAAGGGAAAAAACTATTAAAAGGGTGCCGCGCTTTGCAAATGCTACAGAGAGCGGCACTGTGCCGCGTTTTGACAAGATGGCAGGGCGCAGTAGTGTGTGGAAATAAAGTCCAAGGTGGGTCAAAAACTTGCCAGGGTGGATTTACCTTCAAGGTTGACTCATCATCTGTCTCTTCTGGATGGTTCAAAACAGTAGGGAAAGTGTCGTCGAGATGTGTTGTGATGGGGATGCGACACTGTGAAACATAGAGGTATAACAGCTGGTATGAGATATTTCAAGAATGAATCTAAAAATATGCGGTCATCTAACTTAACCTTACACAAATTACGGTGTCTATGGCATTCATGGATATGATATGTGATATGGATTGTTAGCCGATAAGGAAGCCTAGGGTTAGACGATGTTAATGGAGAAACAACAACACCCCTTTTACTGGCCCTTTTTCCATCACCCTGTAAATAGGATGAAGTCTCACGCAGAGCAAATATCGGGGGTTACAAAATCAAGCTTCTGTAACCATGGTGATGTGCAGATGTGGTCAACAACCTTGCTAAAAGTGCTTACTTAATATCGACTAACGTAAAATAATGAATAGATGACTTTGCACATCACAACTAATCAACAATATACATAACCACGTTGTTTCTCTATTGTATTCACTAGTTAGCTCGGCATTCATCATTCTAAGTGTTCCTCCATAGCATTCATATACATGTATTCCATTGACTTAGCATACAATTACCATTAACATACACATGAAAGGAAATACATAAACACACCATAAAGTTGTCTACGAAACAAGTCATAAACTCTTATACATAAACACATCAATTTACGTGGTTCACCCCTAGGAGGGATCTACATCCACAGGAACTATTCTTATACTAAATTGGAAGGCTAATGGTTCCAGTCTGCGCACTTAGCTGTAGACTCTTCTCTACAATCAGATATCTACTCACTCAGATGTAGAGTATGTTCTCTCTCTCTCTCTCTCTCTCTCTCTCTCTCTCTCAATCTAACTCTTAACAACCCAACCAACCAACTAATCCTTCCTCATACAAAAATACCCTTGTATATAGAGGTGCCCGAAGGTCACATATTACAATAACTATGGGCCAACCACCATAGTACCCAAAACCCAAAACCCAAAACCCCCATGGTCCTCCTATAGACCGCTCTAAGCTTTAGCTTCGTTGTCCCTTTGATGTCGCTTCCTCTGACTCTTTCTCTTTCTCTGACAGTGTACCTATGACTTCTATAGTGCTTTGTCCTTTACACCATTCCTCTTCTTAACTTCTTGTTCCTATAGAATTTTGGCCTTCGATCATCTTTTAACTGCGCTAACCATCTCTAGTTGTCCTTAGTACTTTTCCTTTATTAAGGAAACAAGTCCTTTCTTCTCAACTGAACTTTAATCCATACCCTCTACCCGGATTTGCAGAGTCTCCTTTCTCCCAAAAATGGTCAATGTCAGGCCTCACCTAACTTTACTTTCCTTCTTATCTTCCTCGTCTTGGGCCACACCCAACATGCCCCAAATAGTTACTTGTGGCTCTCCCCCAAGCCATTTTCATTGGGTTTCACTGAATTTGTGTCACTTGGGATCTTCATCTTCGTTGTGAACTATTGATATGTTGTGCTCAACTTCACAACATCCTCCTTAGTTTCCTTCTCGCATTCTTTCAATGTGTCGATCAACATCATAGAGATTGGTTCCTGCAT
The DNA here is from genome assembly GCA_027924585.1 of Larix kaempferi. Lineage (NCBI taxonomy): Eukaryota > Viridiplantae > Streptophyta > Pinopsida > Pinales > Pinaceae > Larix > Larix kaempferi. Next base: position 4,449,003 of record BSBM01000723.1, on the reverse strand, counting down.
CTTGTCCTTAACTGTGTTTTCTGTTGTACAAAGCTCTTGCAGCTTCACCTCCATCTCTTAAGAGAGCGCCAATGAACCTTCCTGCATTGGTTGCAATTTTTCCGCAGTTACTGCTTCCTTGTTCCTTAATGCCTTCATTTCTTTCTAAAGCTCCTTTGTTTATGCGAACTTCTATATTCTCTTCCTCGGTGGTAAGTCCTTCATCGTCGTGTTCATTGAGTCAAGGTCCTTCTGCTTCTTTTATACTCACCTTGGATCTTCTATAAGTCTAGGTCTTCCTGCAGTATGTCCCATGACTTGGTCACTTCTTCTAACAAGTATTGGCACCTCACAACTTCCACAGAGATGCTCTCTGTCGAATTTTTTAACTCTTCATCTCTTGCTGCCTTTACTTTTGGTGGAGTGCTAGGTTGCTATCTATCCTCCAAGTGTGCAATATTCTGTTTCTATCTGATCTCTATATCCTCCATATTTTCTTTAAGATTTTCGATTGCAGTAGAAATCTTGACTATAGTCGCTTCTACTTCGAGTTCTTCATCGAATTCTGTGATCTTCACAAAGACTTCCTCTACAACCTACTTCAACTTCTTCCTTTCGTGAGTGTCTACTAACTTATCGGTTCTTAGTTGGCATTCATTCTTCAATTCATTGTATCTCTCTTCAAGCTTTAGATGCTAGTTGCATGCTATCATGTCCCTATCCTTAATCACTTCTATGACCTGAAAGTGTAGATCATGTATTCCTTCTATAGGTAACATCCCACATTAATGTCTAAATGTGTGAGATTCTTTGCACCTTCAGTGACTTTGTCTGATGGGAATATAACATTTTTCAGATCAATGCGCACCAGCTGAGGTCACATCATTAGTGTAGGTTCTTTCCTTTTTATCCATATCATTTCCTCTGATCTATCTTTAGAGTATGATCCTTTCATTATATCCCTTTGTACCTTCTCTACTCTTTCCATCATATTTTTCAACTCAACGATCCTCTTTTCCATATCGGTTTGAAGCTGCTCCTGCTTCGTGTATATCTCTGCGAGTGTTTCTTTGATATGGGTGTGGAATCATGCTGCGATGCAGTCATAGTCATCATCTTCTAACTTCACATCAAGCAGAGTCTTAGTTTCTTTTTTATTTCTCCTTTTCGACCCCTCCGACACATCTGTGGCGGGGTTCTTTCTCTTTTATCCTACTGGCAGATTGCTAGTCTGTTGTTGTCCTTTCCCTTTCTCTTCTTCCTACTGATCATCGCGTCCTCCGGCACCATCTTTCTCTTGCTTGTCACTGTCATTGGCGCTATCATCAGATGTCGTAAGTAGTGCCTTTGGTGCACCAATTTTCCATTCTGGTGGCCAATCCTCAATGATGAGGTCAATATTCTATGCATCCAACTGATATTGACCCTCATACCATTATGTCTTTTTTGGATCTCTAGGCTGTATAAAGATAGAATGGAGATCGTCCATGAATCTCATCTTCCAGATGTACACCGTTGTCACCTCTTTCGAGATACTCAAAGTGCACGTAATAACCTCGCATAACTTCTCGTAAAATGTGTGTAGCTGCACATTGTTCAACCTTTTTCTTTCTGGCCTTGTGTTACTCCACATATTTGTGTACCGAGGTACATGGTAGTCTCCAAGGAACGTTGGTACATTCTCTTGGTATTTTAGCTCTGTCCAGCCCACAAATGCGATGAGGACTATCAACCAACTATAGTGAAACTGATAGTGATTGTCCTATGCATTCGCTACATCATCCAGAAATTCATTCAATAAGTAGCCTGCCCAGTTGAACGGTATCCCCTCCTTAGCCTTAACATCTAGGGAGATCACAGAAGCCAGAACTTATGTCGGTATACATTTTTTGGAGTACCCTTCCTGTGAGAAACTGTACACTGAAACTCGTGGAGTCATCGTTGATATGTTCTTTTTTATATCCCCAAGTTCCTTTAACTAATATGAATTCGCTCTTCATCTACTTGGAAAGGTCTTTATCTTTATTCTTACCCACAAATTTCATTGCGGAGTCAGTACCTCATTTGTTGAGATGTGTGATCCTGCATATCAAATCAAAATTTATATCTATCTTGTGGTCTAGCCACAAGTATCCTTGGTGTGTGCATGAAAACATTACTTGCATGACAGATGTTAGCTCTGGACTTCTCCCGAAGTGTGGAATTCTTAAGAGGTTTAGTAGTCCTAAAGATTGTAATGGTGCAATCCAATCCTGTTCTTGTATGGTCATCTGCTTAGTGAATTCATTGAACTTTGTGCACATGTGTCAGTTTGGTTGGAACTACAAATATTTGTTCACATTCAGTAGATTGTAGTCTACGAACTTAACGTCTGGGATATTTCCCGACAAGCTGTCATATTATAGAACATGGCTTGACATCGGCGGTACAGGGATGTCATACTGTGATTTCTTCATCAACACTACCATCGGTGCGTCATCTTTTCATGGGGGAATGTACTCAGGGATCAACAGAATCGGCCTCTCACAAGGTTGCTCTTCCTGGTTCTCTCGTGGTGTTTTTTTAGCCTGAGGCTTATGTGGTTCTTTTGCTTTACTCTTATCCTTCTGTTTAGACTCCTGTGCGTTCCAAGGTGAGGCCCTAGAGAACTTACTCTTCTCTTGATTTGATTTATTCATAGGTGTTTTCATAACTAATTCTAGACCGGGATGTTGGAATTTATTTAATACCTCTTATAGTTCTTCTTGCTCATACATGTACTCTTGGAATGGTCTTTTCTCACTGGTAAAAACTCAGAATTTACTCACGGTAAAAATAACAATCACAGTAAAACAGGTAACTGTCAGACTCTTTACTATACATAGCCATAACTCAACTAAGACGCGCCAAAAAATGGCTAAGTTAACATTAAATGCTATGTATGTTGTCAAAATCTAGCTTGGATCATGCTCTTTCCTTGCATTAAATGTGTCTTCAACGGACAAGTAAGACTTAAAAGCAAAAAGATCCGATTTCCTGAAAATACTATATAACGGATAGTTTCCAAACAAAAACTGTTACAACTAGTTTTCTCTAGATGCACCAAAGGTTAGGTAAGTGGCGAAGCTCACTTCACATTCCCCTTATATTTTTAGAACTTCACAACACTACCCCCTTCTTTAATTCACAAATTGACTTGCTATGTGTGCTTCGTAGTACATATTCAGATTTGTGAACTTCACATTATGGAAAAATTGTTGTGTGCAGACTCTGCTCTCTGTTTAGTGTCCAATTTCAACTATACTTGACACTTAAGAACTATTATTGTATTGTTTAATTTCTGGTTGTAGGCGTGGGGCCATCCTTGAAAGGCTTAAACCTACTCCCATTAACAAGTCCTTGTAATTTTTTTTCAAGTAATGTGGCTAACTACATTGCACCACCATTCATAACATGTTTAACAGTATATGGCCCTAACCAATGCAATCTAAATTTTCCAGGAAATTTCAAAAAATATCTATCATATAGGAGAACAAGGTCTCCTACCTAGAAGAACTTATGCTTGATGTGTCTATCATGCTATACCTTTTCTCTATTTTTCTGTACTTTTTGGTGAAATATTGCAATGAAGTGGTCTTCCTCCAATCCAATCAACTGTAATAGTCTTTCATCCATCATTTTAGCATCACCCATGTCTGTGAATACTGAATATCTCAAGCTTGCTACTATGTATTGCATGGGCATGAAAGCTTCTTGTCCATACGCTAACCTGAAAGGTGTATGAGCTATTAACTTTTTGCAAGTTGTTCTATATTCCCATAATACTACTGGTATTCTTAGATCCCAATCATCCATGTTTGTATTACATATTTTGGTCAATGCATTCTCCAATACTTTATTAAAGGCCTCCACAGTTCCATTAGCTTGTGGATGATATGACATACTCTTTTGATGATATATTTGAAATTCTTTTGGCAAGGCTTCAATGGTTCTGTTTAGGAAGTCAGTTCCCTGATTGTTCGTCAAAATATTTGGACATCCAAACATTGTCAAGATGTTCTCAAATATGAACTACACTACTATAGTTGTGCTACAGTCCTTCACTAGTTTTTCTTTTGCCCATCTAATTAGATAATATAAAGCTGTAATGATTCTTGAGCTAGTTCTCTTCTCTAGTGGGGTAACAAGTCCCACAAATTCAATATCCCATTTATCAAATGCTTGTCAATTCAACTATGGCATCAATGGAATCTCATCTCTACAAGAAGGATTTCTTGTTCTCTAGCATACATCGCAAATCCTGCAATGTTCCTTTGAATCTTTATGTATAGCAGGCCATCACAGTCTTGCTCTCAAAATATTCTGCGCAGTGGATTTCCATGCATAGTGTCCTCCATATACTCATGAATGCGATTCGACAAGTATGATAAGTCTCTCATGCTCTAGTACACACCTATTCAACACTTCATCTGGTCCTAATTTATATAATTGTCCTACAATCAAGGTAAAATCAGTTGATATTACCACTAATTGTTTCTTCTGCTACGTAGTGAATTCTACAGGTGCTAACCATGTGGTTAGAAATTCTATAATGTATCTGAATTAGTCATCTACTATGTGGATAGAAAACAACTACGCATCTGGTAGATTATCCTCCAAATTAATAGGTTCCTCCCCTGACTCAATCCTTGATAGATGGTCAGGTCTTGCATTCAATCTTCTTGGCTACATTATGATCTCAAAATCATATTCTTGAAAAAGTAGAAGCCATCTGCATATTCTTCCTCCTAACACTGGCTTATTGACCAAGTACTTTAAAGTTGAATGGAAAATGAACATGGAAACATGTGAACCTAGCAAATAGTGCTTGAATTTCTGCAATGTGTACATGATAGCTAATCCTTCTCTCTCTGTTGTGGTGTAATTCTTTTCTGCTAAGGATAGATTTCTGCTAGAAAATGCAATTGGATGATTGATGCCTCCATCACCAAGTTGTGATAGTACAGTTCCAAGTGCTATAGATGAATCATCTACATGTACATGAAATGAATTATTCCATTCAGGAAAGACTAGAATAGGTGTTGTGAACATCTTCTCTTTCAGTGTATACAATGTTATTTGGAAATATTCAGTCCACTTGTAATTCGCTTCCTTTTTCAATAGTTTCTCCATAGGCGCAGTTATCTGCATATATCCCTTAATGATTTTTTTATAATATCCTATGTGTCCCAATGCAGTGGGTAGATAATTAATTGAATTAGGTGGTGGGATATTTACTATGATAGCTATCTTCATTGGATCAACCATCAATACTTTTTTGCATATTATGTGTCCTAAAAAATGCCATAAAGAACACAAAATACACACTTCTTTAAGTTCAAGGAAATATGACACTATAAAATATCTTTATCATAATGTGCCAATATGTTGTACCATGTTGAATTTCTCTTTCTATATACAAGTTCTTTGGTATTGGATCCAATGTGTACACAAACATATGGACCCACTCTATCTTTGGTTTATGCTTCCATGCTTCTAAGCAATATTCTATATGATCTCTAGGATCAGTTTGTCCATTGTACTTTGCTTGTACATTCTCAGTTTGTTCAAGAAATCTAACTTCCATTAAGTGCTTACATTCTTCCCATGTGCTCAAATTGTCTTTGTGTGCAGCCTACCACCTAGCAGGTGTATCTCGCAATGCTATATCTAGAGTTGATATCCTAGGTTCATCTAAAACTGATGCTAGATATTCATGAAAGAATGCATGTATACTACTCAAACCATCATAAGTAGGGATTGGAATTACCACTGTAACAATCCAATGAAGTGACTTTGTCATCCTCGCACATCGTCTAGTTGATACTTCATGCATTCTACTCTTCCATTTTTCCATTCCTGTGTCTGACTCTGATATGCAGGAGCTATTGCATCTACAACTCAACGTTCCATATTCTATAGTATTAATGTAATCTCCTTGATTAACAATCATCTTGTAGATGTTATCTAGTTCTTGAGCTTTGTATTCCTCTCTTATTGGCTCAACATACCTCGTTCCTTGTGATGGATCTAGGGGTGCAATAACCCTGATATCCCGTCCTTCAAATATCATTTGTTTTTTCTTCAAGTTGATAATTACGAGGTTATCAATTGCCCAATCAATCCATAATAGTGCAGGATAAGGATTACTGTCGTCTATGATATCAATCACCTTAAAGTCTTCTTTACTTCACACTCCATCAATGTCAACAGGAACACCTAATAGCCTCCCAAAAGGTATAAATTTCTGTTGGTTAGATAATCTCAACTGTATAGGAGACCAAGATAGCTTTGGTTTCCCCATATGATCCCATGTTTGTTTTGTTAGCACGTTCACCTCAGAACCTTGATCGAGAATGACTTGGTTCATTCAAAATCTCCAATCTACATGCTTAACCTAATTTCTATTCTTGTCTTTTTATGGTTCTTAATGTGATGGACTTATCTATGTGCATCGTTTACTGTACTATCATGCTCCTAGTATCCCATCACATTTTGTAATTCCCCTAAGGCATGATCATGCCTTAGCATATTAATGCAACTCTACGAAAATTGTGTTACAGGACTTTCCTATTGTGGTGAAGCTCGCGACCCATCATACAAGACTGGCATACCTAGTACAGGTGTTTGATCGATTCGCAAAGAGATCCTTGTATTCAAATTTCTCAAGTCCTAATATTCTTTTGTTTCTTCCATGAATACTTATTTTTCTTCGTTACGGTAGAATGCATGTATCTTTCCAACTAGTTTCCTTACCCAAGGAAAATCAGTAGGCTTTGGTATGTTTATGTGATTATTAGAATTCGAAGCTTCGTTTGTCTTATCATATCTTATCAAAGCTCCACTTCGTGTCACAACATAGATGTTGCGATCTTCATTCCTTTTCTCAACTACGATCATCTGAATATTCTATTTTTGTCCTTTTGGTCCATTTTCTTGCATTTTTCCTAGCAAAATGGGACATGCTTCAATGATATGGTCATAATATTTACAATACTTACAATTAGTGCAAGGGTTCAGACAATCTAACCTTTACCTCGTCCTGGGCCAATATTACGTCCTCTTCCTCTAAATCCACCACGTCCTTTGTATTTGCCCTGATCATACTATGCATTCTCATTGTTGTTTTGTATCTCTCCTTAGACTCTGTAGAGGTCATGCTTTCTTTCTATCATAAGTTCATATGCTCTACATTTGGTGTCATCATGGCCAAATGACTTACAAAATTTGCAGTACAAGTTATTTGGTGTCTATACATAATTCTGGAGTAGATATCAGTCCTCTGGTTGATGTCGTCTACATTGAAAAATCTCACACCATGGTCCTTGAGGTTGATTTAATGGGTTTGGTGCCTCACTAGCGAGGTAATATCTGAATACAGGGAAATGTTCATTTGAATGTCCTTATCCTTTACATTTAGTACACCAAACCTCTTCTCTTACTTCTTTTCCTTTTTGTATATCTTGTATCTTTAATGTCAGGTTTTATAATTGTGTCTATATGTGTACCATAACTGTGCTAGTTTCTCCTATGAGAGAAGATTCTAGCTTCATCACAATTTCCAATGCTTATGTTTGTGAAGCAACCTTCTGTTGCATCAATGGTAATCTACTGTGGGGAAACAATGCGGCTATAAACCAGTCTTGGTGTTGTTGTAGTGCAATGTCAAAGCTAACTTGATCCAACAAGGATTTGAAATTCCGATCAAATTCCCACATAGTCTCATTAGGTTTTTGTTTTATTTCTTTAAACTTTGTAATGCATTGGGACTCTGATTTAGTCTTCTTAAATTCTCTTATCAATGCAGCTTTGATTTCAACTAGTGTTTTGTTTTGTCCAACATAATATTTCATGAACCATGTTAAAGATCTATCTCTGAATGTAGTGTCTAGTTGGGATCGCTTTATATCATCATCTTGTACTTGTTTAACATTCCAGACAGCATCACATAGAAACCAATGTTTCTCTGGATCTTCTAGACCGATTCCTTTAAAAACAAGTAGCTTTATATCATCCACCATCCTTCTTATAGGAGGTGTAGGGTTCTGAAACACTATAGTACTAGCTGTAGAGTGAAATGGTAGAGGTACACCACCACTTAGATGACTCTTTGTGCTTGTTCCTGTAGTATTACTGCTACTAGTGTTCTACGAACTAGTAATATTTCTTTCAGCATCTATAGGTTTATGCAGAGTGATAGGATGATAGCCAATATGTCTAGGTTGTGTTTCACTATCAAACTTAGCTTGAGATGAGTTTATATCACTCTCTAACTCAATTTCTAGGAATGTGCAAGGTGGAACTTCATGAGACCTCTTTCTAGTGCTAAGTTTATAACTTTTTCCACTACGTAGAATGTCAGTGTCTTCGTATATGTCACTAGTTGTGTTTCTGAACATTACATACTCAAACCATAGGAATATGACTGCATTCTTAACACGTTGTTTTCAGCTAATAGTATTTTATTGCATAAACTTAGGTTTTTCAGGTACTTACCTCTAAATCCCTTGAAAAAGTATCTTTCAGCTGCGTTGTAGGAATTCAAAGTGTCCATAGAAAACTCTATAATGTAGCCTTCCAACAAGCTATCTAGCCAAAAGTCTACTACTCTTGAAATATGGTTATTGATCTCTTTAAGTTCCTGAATCAAATATGGATTCCAAACTATAGGTTCTCCACCCTGAAAACAGTTCTTTCTTTCTGCAATCCTAGATATCCACTCATGTAACTCATTAGCAAAATATGTGAAGAAAGCTTCATGCAACTCAGTGAATATGTATCTATGTAGCCACTATTCTGTAGTAAGTCGAGGATGTCTATTTTATTTCTTCGCAAACTCATGTTATGTCCGACTCATCCAATTTTGTATTTCACTCTTCTTTTGATTCCACATCAACATGACACATCACTGGAATGTCAGTCCAAAATCTGCAACGGAACCATTTGTTGGGTGATAAGGCAGACCCGTGTTATGTGATGTTAATGCAACAGCAACAAAACCCATTTCACTAGCCCTTTTGGCATCACCCTATAAATAGGATGAAATCTCACCCGAAGCGAATATGGGGGGTTACATAATGAAGCTTATGTAACTGTGGCGATGTGAAGATGTGGTCAACAACCTATCTAAAATCCCTTACTCAGCATCGACTAACAAAATATAATGAACAGATGAATTCACACTTTGCAGCTAAACAACAGTATACAGAACTACACTGAATCTATACTATATTCACCATTTAGATATGCATTCATAATTCTAAGTGTTCCTCCATAGAATTCATAAAGATCTATTCCATTTTCTCAGCATACAATTACCATGAACATACACATGAAATCGAATACATAAACACACCATAAACCCGTATACAAAACATGTCAGAAACTCATATACATAAACACATCGATTTACGTGGTTCACCCCCAGGCAAGAGCTACATCGATAGGAACTATTCTTATATTAACTTGGAAGGGTAAAAGTTCCAGTCTATGCACTTATCTGCAGACTCTTCTCTACAATCAGATCTCTATGCACTCAGTTGTACTCTATATAGTTTGTTCTCTCTCTCTCTCTCACAATCTATCTATCAACCAACAAACCAACCAACCAACCCTTCCTCATACAAAAATACCCTTATATACAGGTGTTCCTTAAGGTCACATATCACAATAAATATGGGCCAACCCCCATAGTACTCAAAACCCCCAAAACCCTCTGGTTCTCCTATAACCATGCTAAGATTTAACTTTGTTGTCTCTTTGGCACCGCTTCCTCTGACTCTGTCGCCTGCTCTAACAACGCACCTTCGAATTCTGTAGTGGCATTTCCTTTACACCATTCCTCTTCTTAACTTCCTGTTCCTGTAGCAGTTAGGCCGCTTCTAAGATATGACATGAACAAGCTGACCTACGTGCTAGCCATGGTGGATATTGTGTGGCCACCTCTGCCGAAAAATGGTGCGTTGGTGGTAGGCATAATTGAGATGGTGGAACCACCCATCGGGGGTGTAGGGAAATTAACAGAAGGTCTTATGCCCCCTAGGGTACCGCTAGTGATCCTATGGATGCTGGTGGGGATGGACCCACTACCTATGGGTATGAACCAAGCAGCGAGATGCATTTTAGTAGTGGGGGTGTTTCCGGTAGCCCAAGCGATGGTGGGTATTTGGGCACTTGGGATGGTAGGTCCCGTAGCACTAGGAATGGAGGGTTCAACGTACCCCACAGCTCAAATGGAAGCTGAAGTAGCAACAAGGCCGCTAATGGGTTTGCCCCCAAAAATCCCTCTGTAAAACGAGTTAGGATTCATGCTGGCCATGGGACTAGATGGAGCTGTAGGTGTGGGTGTATCTGGATAAGAGGAGTCAAATGTGAAATAGGGGGTGTCAGGATTAAAATACGGTGATGAAGTTGTGCGTCATGGAGGTGCACAGTGAGGGGCATCCAATGGATCGTACTATGGGGACTGCTCTCGTAGTCATTGGGAGTGTCTCTGGGAATCAATGGTGACTAGTCTGTAAGTGATAAGGGGCCGTGGTCTGAAAACACACTCAAAAATCCTAGTGCAAGCGTGCTTGAAAAAGGAGAGCTAGTAATAAAAATGGCACTTAGGCCAACAACAAGCTCAAAAAATCCTATTACGGTAGTGTACTACAACAGGGGGAGAAACAATGAAATGGTCATAATACCAATAGGAATAAATCCTAAAAATAGAAAGACTCACTAACCTGAGGGGTATAGGAGCATGAAAATGCCTAACTAAAAGATATGGAAGCTCACACAAATTGTATCCCCTGCAAGGTGATGAAATGGATCGACTTGATCAACAAGGGTAGATTCAGGTTGGTTTTAGTACTCTAATCACTTAGGAAGTAGTAATAAAACGTAATCAATGGCCGGAAAGGTTGGACAAGCACAACCAGAGAACGATAGAGATCGTCCTTAGTATGGTCACAAAAAAATGTTGCTGGTGTTTTCACACTAGCACGTGCAAATATGCACCTACAAATAGTTGTGCTAAACTTAGTAGAGTCTCAATGGAAAAGAAAATAAACAAAACAAAAGTTAAACAACTAAACTAATCAAACATGCAAACCTTTTATCAAGCAAACATAGAAAAAAAAATTAAAGAATATATAATGCTCTTTCATTATGTAAAAAACGGCATTTACAAGGATTTAATATCACCTCTAAGTACCGTAGGAGAGGCACCTGCAATTGTCTGAGGGAGGGTTCACTTGGTATCCTTGCAATCTGCGGTTCTTCGGCCACGCGTCATGTACACAATCTCCAGAAGGTTGAGAATGGAACACAAAGGGAGTGCTATCCTCAGGGAGATTTTTACAAAGTAACAGCTTGAGTAATGTATCGAGAATGGTTGTTGAGTGATGGACCTTGATGGTTCATTTGTAGGAACAACAGATAGATCTAGGACAAGGATAAGGATTTGATTTTTTTGATTTTTTATTTTTGGCTTTTGGTTTTTACCCTAGATTTTTTGCCTTTCACTTTTTTATCATTTTTCCAAATTGGGCTATCACAGGTGTCATGCAAAGTTCTTTTTGTTGAGTGATAAAAAGGAGAAACATCCAAAAAACAAGGGCGGGCATAAGTTGCTCTTTTTTTGAGATAATTGAGCAAATTAATTTTGTAAAATGGCCCTTTTATGTAAGACTTTGGTTTTTCGGTTTTACCAAGGTAAAAATAATGGAAATGGAATGTGTTGATGATGTATGGGTTTTATGGGGATAATGAAAACGTAGGCAGACAAAATTTAGGTGTTAACAATAATATTGAGACAAAAAGTGATAATAACATTAAAAAAATGAATATTAATAAAAAACACACTTTCATATTTCTAAGTTACACTACAAGGAAAAAAGGCCTGCAACGATAGTCATGCTTGTGATGGAATATAAATGTTCGTCACAAAAGTCACTATTGTGATGGGAATGAGAAAATGTTGCTATAGGTGTGTTTGGTGACAGTTCTTTAAATCCTGTAATGAAATCCCTATTTTGTGACGAGCCTTTAGAGGTCATCAATGGAGTCACTTATGGTGATGGGCTTTGAAAAATCGTCGATGTAAGTGATTTTTGTGACAACTCTTTAAATCCCATCATCAATTCCCTTTTGGTGGTTGTGTTTCGTGTGACACACCTTAAAAGGTCATCACCAATGTCACTTTTGGTGATGGGCTATGAAGAAATGTTGACATAAGTACTTTTGGTGACAATTTGTTAAATCCCGTCGCAAAATCCCTTTTATTGATCACCCATATTTTTGTGATATGGCAATGGAAATCTAAGAGAAGAATTCCATTCCATATAGGGCTACCAAGATTTGTACGTAATTTTGTCGGGAGATCGAGATAATGGATCAGGGCTATAGGTGGGAAATTGTGTATTCATGACATGGATATCCTACTTATATATGTTTTTTTTTTTTAGTTATAAAATGGGAATTGTTTAAAGATGAGATTATTTTGATTTTTTTTGGAGTTATTAAATGGGAATTGTTTAAAGATGAGACGATTTTGATTTATTTTGGAAGGAATTTTACTATCCAATATTTGAACATATCATAACTTTTTCATTATTTGGAATCCATTCTTTATTTAATGTCTTCAAAAACCCCTCTTCTTATCGATTGTGCAATTTCATAGGTCCAAATCGTCTAGTATTTAGACTACCCATACATTGAATGAGAATATGGTTTATGTGGTGTTGGATATTGAACATCATATCAATGGTATCACTTAATGATATTCAGAGATATTTATGAATCGATCAATCTACAAAAGTTCTAATATATCATTAGCACACCATATACTCACTTGTAGAGGCTCCTCTCTAGTTAGGTTATTAATATACACTCCCTCACAAAGCAATTAATAATGTATATACTAAGATATATACCATCCAATTTGAAATATTTTAAGATCAAACACTACATATCACATCTAATTCCTTTGTTGTGAGTGCATATTGTTTTCCGTATAATTTTCTTTCTCAAAATATAATAGTCACACATCTCAATAGATTTCTTCATCAACTATTCCTACCCTACTTTCAATATCACAACTTTTTTTTGGCATTCATTGTTGTCAACATAGGTTTTGCATTAAGAGGCTTCAGTGCAAGCCTATACAGCCCGATATTGCTCACATCCTTATGTTACTACTTTTTATTCATCATCCTTGTTTTAATCAGATGTGAAATGAGAGTAGTATTATGGAGGAAATTTTTGGAAGTAGGATACTTATGAAAGTAGTGTTAGATAGTGTTGTATCCTCCTATGCCTTACTATTGACTGATTGGAAACAAATTTAATTTTTGGATGATAGTAAAAGGGGTGTCTTACTACTCATGCTGTTGTTTCAAGTATAGAAGGCTAATAATCAATTGTCGATACAATGTTGAATCTGCAAGTAGTGTAGAATTGCCCTCCTCAAGACTGATTCCTGAAAGGAATGGGAATGGGGATGCCTTACAATCTAACATATTAAATTTGTTTAACAGGTCTAAAACATATTTTTGCTGAGATATGGTGATCCCATCATTGTTTTGAGAAATCTCAAGCCCAAGGAATTGCTTCAACAAACCCAAATCACTCATTTCGAAAGCTAGATTTAAAGCATTTTTTAACTTGTCGATTGAAGCAAGAGTGCTTCCAGTTATCAAAATATCATCAACATAAAGAACTATAATTATAAAATTACCTTCATTTTGTTGTAGGTACACATTTGGATCTGATTTGTACCTTTCAAAATTCTGTGACAGAAGGAAGGAGTCCATCTTTGCGTACCAAGCTCTTGGGGCCTGTTTTAATCCATACAATGATTTCTTCAATGTGCACACTAATGTTGGATCTGATATGTATCCTCTAGATGCTTCATGTAGATCTCTTCTTTCGGATCTCCATGAAGAAATGCACTCTTCACATCCATATGGTGCACTTCCCAGTGCTTAGATGTGGAAATGGCCAAAACTAGGCGGATAGAATCCATCTTTGCAACCGGTGCAAAGGTCTCGGTGTAGTCCACTCCTTGGACTTGGGAGAAACCTTTTGCAACCAACCAAGCTTTGTATCTGCAGGTTGAGCCATTAGCAACAATTTTTTTGCAATAGACCCATTTACATCCATGAGGGCTTCACTAGAAGGCAATATAATATCACAGTCATTCATATTGCGGTATTAAATATTCATGAGAACCTAAAAATTATATTGCTTATATATTAAGGGGAAAAGGTTTTTTTTATTTAATGTACTAATACAAAAATACTTTGGGGTCTTTTTTATATGGGAAGGATGACAAATATCCTCCAAATGGAGATGGCGGGATCATGGCTAGATGAGAAATCGGGTTGAGGAAATTCTTGGGCTTACCAGTACGCAGGGAAATCGTGTCTTGAGGCATGCTTGAGGCCAGGGGTTTCATGGTGAAGTGGGTTTCCATTCAATCCTAGTCGAGAGACAGTAGTCATTGTAGCCAATTGTTACCAATAGCACTCAGTCAGTTGTTACAAATAGCCTTGGGAGGCTCTAATCTTCCAGGGCCTATTATAGGCCCTCGATAGGGCTTGGGGGCTTGAATTCCCAACCACTCATGCCTATTACAGGCCTTGGGAGGTTTAGTCAGCCTCCTAGAGCTTCTTACAAGCCATGGGGGCTTGGATACCTAGCCCACAACATTCTTAGTCAGCAATTGGGGAACTGCAACATGCAATCTAATTGTTGTACTATGTGCATTGGCTCTAGTGACATACAAGAAGTGATCTCCTATCTCTTCATTAGACCATTAGATGTTGCAAATCATAATGATATGTGGTTGAGTAATTGCATTGTGGGTGAAGTAATGTGCATCCATAATATACATCGAAAGAAGCAAGGTGCATTGTAGAATTAATTTGGGTTCATAAGAGGGGTATCATATCAATATAATAGGTAGAAATATAAAGGGGTATAAAAAATGTTAATGAAAAACTTGATACATACAATATCTAGTGAAAATAAGGGTTTTTTTAAATTGGGAAGGCATATTGAGAAGGCATTTTCCAATATTTAGTGAAATTAGGGTTATTGTTTCATATGCCATGAACAAAAGTGCTATGATAGTGGTTTATTAATTGAATCCCCCATGTTTACATCGGACTAATTTCCTCCCAGGTGGAAGAGAAACTAGCTTCCATGTAGCAATTTTTTTAAGAGAACTGTACTCTTCATCCATGGTAGTTTTCCATCTCGGATCTCGGTGGGCATGATATTATGATTTAGGATCTGAACCTATGATAAAAAAACATTAATTGGATAGCAAAGGATAATAACATGAAAGAGCCCTACCTTCTCTTTGAAAGTTTGCTCGAGTTCTCCTTGGATCGGCAGGATTTCCAATGTTTGAACCAGCAGAATCGAGAGTATTTTGGGCCTACTTTGGAAACTGTTGGGGCACATCTGGATCATCTTCTAAACCTAATATTTAATGTTTATCAAATTTTGATAAAATATTAGAAATATCAGAACCAAAAATTTCATCTTCTTCTTTGAAATATTATTCTTGTAGAGGTGGTAAATCAACAGTTTCTTCCTCGACTAGCTCTAGATTTTGAAGCAGTTCTTCAAATATGACACTTCGCTCAATGAATATATTTTGGATATGATATCCAAGAGTTTGTAGATTTTTTATTCTTCAGTATATCCAATTAGGATGCACTCAACACTTTGTGGATCCAAATATTTTCTCTTCTCAGATGGAATTCTAGCCCAAGCAGTGGAGCCAAAAACCCTGAGATTGGACACATCAGGTTTGTGACCAGTGTATGTTTCGAAAGGAGTAGTTTCTCTCAAAGATGAATGCAGAAATATGTTTTGAATGTATGCAGCAACATCCATGGCCTCAATCCAAATATTTTCAGCCAAACCTTTTGACTCAATCATACGGGTTGCCATCTCTTTCAGTGATCGATTCATCCTTTCCGTTACACCATTTTACTGAGGTGTGTAGGAAACCGTGTGTTGGATATGAATGCCACTTTCATCACAAAGTTGCAACAACTCTGATCTAATATATTCACCTCCATTATCATATCTTAGATCTTTGATCTTGCTCTTGGTGGCAGTCTCAACGGAAGCCTTGAAAATCTTGAATTTTTCTATAGTTGCACTACAGTCCTTCACTGGTTTTTCTTCTGCCCATCTAGTTAGATAATATATAGTTGTAATGATATATATCGATCTATTTCTCTTCTCTGGTGGGGTAATAGGTCCCGCAAATTCAATATCCCATTTATCAAATGCTTGTAAAGTCAATTGTCGCATCAATGGCATCTCATCTCTATGAGAAGGATTTCTTGTTCTCTAACATACATCGCAACTCCTGCAATGTTCCTTTGAATCTTTATGTATAGTAGGCAACCACAGTCCCGCTCTCAAAATATTCCACGTACTGGATTTCCATGAATAGTCTCCTCCATATACTCATGAATGTGCTTTGGAAAGTATGATAAGTCTCTCATGCTCTAGTACACACCTACGCAACACTTCATCTGGCCCTAATTTATATAATTGTCCTGCAATCAAGGTAAAATAAGTTCATCTTACCACTAATTGTTTCTTCTGCTACGTAGTGAATTCTACAGGTGCTAACCATGTGGTTATAAATTCTACAATGTCTCTGAATTAGTCATAGATGCTATGTGGATATAAAACAACTGCGCATCTGGTAGATTATCCTCCACATTACTAAGTTCCTCCCCTAACTCAATCCTTGATAGATGGTCAGGCCTTGCATTCAATCTTCTTGGCTTCACTATGATCTCAAAATCATATTCTTGAAATAGTAGAAGGCATCTCCATATTCTTCCCCCTAACACTGGCTTATTGACCAAGTACTTTAAAGTTGAATGGACAATGAACATGGAAAAGAGTGAACCTAGAAAATAGTGCTCAAATTTCTGCAATGCGTACATGATAGCTAAGCCTTCTCTCTCTGTTTTGGTGTAATTATTTTCTGTCGAGGATAGATTTATGCTATAAAATGCAATTGGATGATTGATGCTTCCATCACCAGGTTGTGATAGTACAGTTCCAAGTGTTATAGATGAATCATATACGTGTACATGCAATGAATTATTCCAGTCAGGAAAGACTAGAATAGGTGTTGTGAACATCTTCTCTTTCAGTGTATACAATCCTCTTTGGAAATCTTCAGTCCACTCGTACTTCGCTTCTTTTTACAATAGTTTCTCCATAGGCACAATTATCTGCGCATATCCCTTAATGATTTTTTTATAATATCCTATGTATCCCAATGTAGTGGGTAGATAATTAACTGAATTAGGTGGTGGGATATTTACTATGATAGCTATCTTCACTTGATCAACCACAATCCTTTTTTGCATACTATGTGTCCTAAAAAAATGCCATAAGGAACAAAAAAGACACACTTCTTTAAGTTCAAGGAAATATGATACTGTCTACACTTTGCTAACATCATCCTTAAGTTTGCATGATGGTCCTTCAAAAGTCCCAATACTGTCTGTTGGCTTGGTTTTGCAACCAAGCTTTGTGTAGTGGGCACCTATCAACAATGTGATAGCAGTTTCAATATTGAAAGGAAAAAACGTTTATGAATTAAAATTAAATCTAAATCTAAACTAACATGTGCATATAACAAATAATTTTTTTTTAAAACGATTCAAGAACAAGAAATAAAAGAATAAATTTTGTATTAAGATACCTCAAATGGTGAGGATTTGTGTTGAGCAACTCCTAAGGTGAGTAGCTCCAAGCTCCAAAGGTCTCTTCTCCAAGATGCTGAAAATGGCCAAAAGTCTCATGAGAGATTTTGACAGTGTGAGGATAGGATGATGGATGGATGGAAAGTGAGGAGCCCCTACAACCTTTTTATATTTTTTGGTGGTGGGGAATACCATTATCGTTTTCAGGAAATCAATGGTATTGACCAACATGGTTTAGGTACCTTTTTCCCTCTTTTTTCCTTTTTTGAATATTTTGAATATTTTTATTCCCTTTTAATATTTTTGGGGAATTTTGGACCCTTTTTTAGGGTTTTTTATGTTTTTTGAGGAAAAATATATCTTTTGAGGGGAAAAAGGGTGTATTATGGTCTTTTGGTGACCTTTTGATGGCTTTAGAGGCTCAAATGGTGGAAAAGTGGACAAATGGGTCATGTGAATAAGGAAATGAGCTAGTGAGCACTTTTTGGGTGTTAACAGATTGCCCCCTAATGTGTGAGGGCAGGAGCTCATCATATGGCCGATAGACATCATAGTTTTTTTGTCTTTTTTCTGGGGTTTTGGGAAGAGAAGAGCGGTTGGAGACTGGATCCACGACCCTTGGAAGCTGCAAAAACAAAAAATATTACATGGCCCCAATATGAATGAGGAATAATCTCTGATAATGGACGAGGCGGGCATACCCATGCTCGTATCAAGACATATACATAACAATTAGTCCCAAGAAGGGGGACCTAAATAAAAAATCTGCTGGTACATCATAATGGTCCAAAGGGGACACTATTTTTGGATGCACTCATGATCATAACATGACTGATCTCAATAACTGATACACTGGAATAAAGCGACAACCATTCTGAACAAGGTCTCAGAAGGGTTGATGAACTCCTGAATCTAATGGTGTCCAACATCTGTAGGGAATCAATGAATTTGAGCCAACTCTGAGGAGTATATGTAACTGTATACTCGAGGGAGTATAAAAATGGGGTACATCTAAATACTTTTTCCATGCGCAACCCGAATATCTATAGGAAAAATGTAACTGGTTGTTTCGATGAGTAGACTCTCAAATGTGGATGAGTCAGGTGGTATCCGGGGTCTTCAACAAATAACTAAAACGACCAATACCCTGTGTGAGTCTCAACGATGCGATCAAGGTGTTGAAGTCGAGCATGCGAGAAACAATCATTTGGAGAGGCACTGAGGACTCTTCTCGAAATGATTCGTAGGAACTCATCATAAATGGTGATGAGTCCAAGACATAGGGACCTCTAGGTCTATCCTCTAGAATAAATTTGGTTGTCGTCGACAGAGGGAGACCAACAACTAACAAGGCAATGATGTTTCCTTGATAGGAGCACGAGGTGTAGAACTGAAGTGTGGTAGTATTGATGGTAGGACTGACATACTGTGGGGATGGAAAATAACTGGGGGCATAGAGTGGGTGGACTCAAACTTCCTTTGTTCAGAGCATGATGACATGGTTGACCTGGTAGCGTAGGGAATTGACTTGTAGGTGTGGGAATTGTTAACACCCAAAAAGTGCTCACTACCTCATCTACCACATTATATGGCTCATTTGTCCATTTTCCTACCATATTTCCCTTAAAAACCCCAAAAATCTCACTAAAAAGCCTCCAAAAGGCCTAAAAAGCCTCCAAAAGGCCTAAAATGCCTCTAAAAGGCCACAAAACCATCAAAATAGCCTAAAAAAGGCTAAAAAACCCCCTTTTCCTCCAAAAATAGCAAAAATCCCTTAAAAAGGGAATAAAAAATATAAAATAATGAGGAAAAGGAGGAAAAAACCCTATACAGCTGCCCAAAACCATGTGTTTCCTAAAACTATGGGTCAGCACTCCACCACCAAAAAACTATAAATAGGTGATGGAGATCCCTTATTCCATATCCACAATCACAAGCACCCTTACTCTGCCAAAATCTCTCTTGAAGCCCTAGTTCACCATTGAACTACTTTCACCTTGAGAGCCACTTTTGGCCCATTCCCACCATTGGAGAAGGAGAAGGAGCATATTGAAGCTTGAAGCATCCTCTTGGACACTGCAAAGGGCTTCATCAAACCTTCACATTGAAGGTAATTTCAATACAAAAAGCCATTCTTCAAATTTGTTGTTTATGTTTCATGCATGTTTTAGAAGTAATTTAATTTCTATTTTAGCTTAATTATTTACATTTACTGAACTGCTACTAAGGAGTCCATTCTCCTTAGTAGGTGCTCATTTGCACAAGCTAGGGGTAAAACCCTAGCTACAGTTTTGGCGACTCCCCTAGATTTTGAATTTCTGGTTTCCGTTTTGAATTTTTTACTTTCGGCTGTCCCTTTCGGCCGCCGCATACCGCGTCTTTTTCCTCTGCAGTCGCGTCCCGACCGCGCCTTTCAGGCCTTTACCTGCGATCCGACCGCGGCTCTCAGACTGCTTCCGACGCCCCGCTGGCGGATTCAAGTCTGTTACCTGCGATCCGACCGTGGCTAATCATCCTGTTTGCCGCGATCTAGCTGCGTCTGTCGGCCTTTTTCTCGCGTCGCGACTGCGGCTTTCTGCCTCTTTCGTGCATCCCGACTGCGCCTGTTAGCCCTTCTGCCGCAACCCGACTGCGTCTTTTTCCCTATTTCCTGCGTCCCGACTGCGTCTGTTGGCCCGAAAGCTGCGACCTGACCGCGTCTGTTTTCCCCAAACCCGCGGTCTGCCTGTTCCGATTCGCCACAGACCCGCGGTCTGATTTCTGCTTTGAGCCCAGCCCCTTTTACTGCAATATTTTCTGCATCTGAACAGCCCTCTGTCCTACCTGCAGCCTCCCTCCCTTACAGCCTTTCTGCAACATAATTTCTGTTCCTTTTACAGAATTCTTTTAAAATTTCAGTATTTTTAGTTCAGAAAATTTTGCAAGTTAAAGTTTCAATTCCAGCATTATTGATAGTTAGAAGTTGCCCCCCTTGTGGCACTTCTATTTTGGGTTCATCACCTCACGAGCACACACTCTGTCACATAAATCAAGTGAGCCTTAAAAAGTACCTAATTGAACCAACATTCTAACCCCACTTGGGGAACACAAAAGAATCATTGTAGTTAGGTAGGGTCGGGGGGATAGGCTTCCAATAACACCCCTCGGTCACTTTCACTTGAGACATAGTTGTTGTCCAAATAGGGAACCAAAATCCCCTAGTACTTTTTGGCACGGTCACGACCAGTTTATCAGAGGGCCTCTCCCTTAGGAGGGTTGAAGTCGGGAGACTGGTTCCGGAGGCCTGAGTGGAATACCGCACTCCATTCAGTAACCGAAGGGCTACCTTTCGCGGTTCGCGGGATATCCCTGTATAGGGGTATTGCGGTCAACGAACTAAACGGCAGATTCACCTTTCTGGATGTGTCATGAACGGGGTATCTTAGTTGCCATTCTTCTAGGATTGACTACCCGGTGTCCCTCCCGGTAGGGGGATATCATAGCCACTTGGCTTTCCTACTCATATTGTCTGACTTGGATTTCATCACCTTGCAGAGGATATGTTTAGTTGAGTCAGAATACTTTTAGTTAAGTGTTTGCATGCTCCTTTACCTCCCTTTGGTCTAGTGAGTCCACCATTTTTTTCTTTTTAGGAAACCTGCTGCTTGTTGGTATTCTGACCATCTTTGTTGTTACTCCACCTATTGTAGCATAGCTGCTACAGTGGGTGTTTTGAGTTGGTTGTTGGCCTGAGTGCCTTGCTTTTTAGCTCTCCTTCTGCACACTCGGTTGCATTAGGATTTTTTGAGCTGTTTTTATACTCACCTCAACCCACAGAGATTAGACACCATCTGTCACCATTGAGTCCCCGAGACATTCTCAGCGCCTTAGGGGCGAGCCCCCACAGCACGGTTCTCTTGACACCACCCGTCATAGATTCCGATCATCATCTGTTGATACCATTCATCACAGGTCTAGAGCCTTGTCACTTGACTCCACTCGTCAGCGACGTAGGACTCCGTCACCAGATGGTGACGCCCCTTACTTTAACTCCGATTCTGACGAAGAGTCTGAGAACCCTATTTATACTGCCCCTACTAGCCCCATGGCTGGCACGACTTCCACTCCTTTTGTTATAGGGACCATTAGTGGCACATCCACCACTACACCAGTTACTACACCTGTTTTGGGTATGCCCTCCATGGGACCCTCATCTACCGTTCCCCTCACGGTACCTATTCTCGCAGCGGGAATCCATATCCCCACTACATCAGTGGCCCACACTACCCATGGTGGTGCTGGACCATCCTCCACCACCTTAGTTCCCCCACTTGGGGGCACCACCCCAAATCTTGTCCCTCCACTTGGGGGCACTGGCCCCAACTTGGTCCAACCCACTACTGTGTCACATCCTTCTTCCAGTTTGCCATTCATGGCTAGCCTCAACCTACCTAACCTGGCCAGATTGACCAACGATCCTATTCGACACGACCCTACGTGGCCTCATATGCC
Organism: Larix kaempferi; assembly: GCA_027924585.1. Lineage (NCBI taxonomy): Eukaryota > Viridiplantae > Streptophyta > Pinopsida > Pinales > Pinaceae > Larix > Larix kaempferi. Next base: position 4,426,777 of record BSBM01000723.1, on the reverse strand, counting down.
TACCAAGCTCCCCTCTGACATCCCTAAGTTTGAGGGCAAGGCCGGTGAGGACCCACAAAACCATATCATGTCTTTCCACCTATGGTGTTCCTCTAACTCCATTGTGGACGACTCTGTTCGCCTCCGTCTCTTACAGCGCACCTTCACTGGCTCTGCAGCCAAGTGGTATATCGAGCAACCTCATGGGACCCACGCCACCTTTGCTTCCCTCGCCTCTACCTTCCTGCAGTTCTTCCAGTTGCTTGTCCGATATGACGCGGGCGTTGAGATCCTCTTATCTTGTAGACAAAACACGGCTACCCATATCACGGACCACATCCATGAGTGGCGTCGACGCCGTAGCTTATGCAAGATTAAACTAGACGACCGTATCTTCCTAGATTGGTTCCTTAAATCCCTTCTCCCTTTTATCGCTAAGGACGTGGCCTCAGAAAGACCCCAGTCTGAAGAAGAAGCCATCCTTAAGGCCCAATAGTTCGACCTCATTTATGCCCAATCGGGTTACCTTTATACCATTATACCTGACGCCCCTCGCGGCGAGTCCTCCCAGCATGATGCACCGGGGGCATCCCACGCTGCAGATGGTATCATTGGCCGTGTTTCTTCACATCCCCAACCATTTTCTATAGCACGACCTACCACTGGCCCCGACCTGTCGCGGGCCACCTCACAGTCTGGAGCAATCAACTCGTATGCTCCCATGACACACCACCATGGACCCTCATGTCCACCTCAATGCTTCGGTTATGCGACTCCTTCTTATGCCCCCCCAGTCGCACCTCAGCCTTACTACCATCAGCAGGCTGCCCCAGCCCCTGCACCTTCACAAGCCCCACCCGCTTATTATCCGCCACAGGCAGCCCCTGTGGCAAACCCACAACCTGCTCCGCAGCCATATCAGCAACCCCCTCAAGTTGCTGCACCTGCTCAGCCTCAACCTGCATACCATCCACCGCAGCCTGCTCCAGCACCTGCGCAACCTCAAAATCCACCTGCTGCCCAAGGGCAAGTTTACGCCCAACAAAACCCGCAGCAAAACCAGAATAACCAACGAAACTAGGGCCAATAGAACCGCGGCAAGGGCCGTAATCGGGGGAACAACCAACCTGCAGACCAAGCTGGGCAACCGGCGAATCCCCCCGACAACCACAATGCGGCCCCCGCTAATCAAAACCCTGATCGCCCGCCCAAGCAGGCTAAAAACCCCAATTTGCGAACAAACCATCCTTGTTCTATTTGCGGGGTCTATGGCCATTACACACATGCTTGCCCACACTTAGAGCGAGCTCGGAAACTCTGGGTTGACGAGGCCCATCGCCAAGGGCATGCGGCTCCCCAAGCGCCGCCCAACCCCCCCCAACCTCAACAACCCCCTTTGGTGTTGCAAAACCCCTTACCAACCCAAGGCGTAGTGAACACTCAGCCGTTGGCTCCCCCTCAAGCCAACGCACCCCAACAACAACAGATCACTTACGCTGCTCCTGATCAACCCATGGTTGACTCAGGTACCCACCACTTGCTAATGATGTCATCTGCTGACGTCAATCTCCAGACCCGTCGGAACCAATATGGCTCCACCTTTGAAGCCAATCCCACGGATAAAAATACTAACGCCCATCCCACCGATCAGGCGTTACGTATACCTCCCCCTCCCATAGATGGCGCTGCAAAAGCCCCTCGTTTCCCACTTCGTCGTCTCAACAATAACCCCAATGCGCGCGCTGCGTCAAACTACAGCATTGTAGACGACCTAGCCCAATCTCCCGCAGCCATGTCTGCGCTAGAGGTCTTGAAGAACTGCCCTTCCCAGCGCAAGACCTTACTCTCCGCCATTGGGGGAATTGACCCAAATGATTCGAATATGATGGCATTTGATTTAGACCAGTCTGAACCACGCCTACCTTCCAGCTTAGCATTCCAAGTTACTGTTTCCGCTAGGAATCTTGTCATCCATCGGTGCATCATCGATGAGGGTGCCTCCACATGCGTTATGTCTACGTTCGTATGGCAGAAGCTGGGATCCCCTCCTCTCCATCAGTCCACCACTGCATTATGCGCCTACGACGGTCGTTCGGCTCAGCCCCAAGGCCTCCTAGCCAATGTCCCCGTCCAGTTAGGCGGAAAAACTGTACTCATTGACATTGAGGTAATCAATGCCCAATTGGATTATAACCTTCTACTTGGCCACAGCTACATGTATGCCATGCGGGCGGTTGCCTCTTCTGTCTTTCGCACCATGATGTTCCCCCATGAGGGACGCGTGGTTAAGGTTGACCAGCTCACCTACTATGATCCCAGTGCTCCTGCGGCACCTGAAAATGTCCTCCCCATGGTTGAACAACCTGTTTCTCCTGCCACCACCTCATTTGTTTCCTCTACGGGGCCTGGAGTCTACTCAGACGCGCCGATGACCTCCACCTTTCAATCCATTCCTCCCCCGTCATCTACGCCCGAAGTCTCTGACTTATGTACCTTATCCCACGATAACCTACCACCTAATAATCAACCACCCTTGTTGCCAAAACCACCATTGGTACCTAGCCACATTGGTGTTACACCGATCCATACGATCCCCTTCCTAGTCCCTCCATCGGGAGTAGTAAGCGCCCCGGTCATGGCTACCCTTAGCCTCCCGGGGTTAACCTTGGGATTACCTGTCTGGTATCTTTCACCTCCCGTTCGCCCGTCGACACCAGATGTCGTCCTCCAACCGGTGCAACCCATGGCTACTACCACTCAGCCACCCCCCGGTGTCTCTACCCCTTCGTCCTCCACGACTCCACCTCCTACTCCCAAACCCACTGGGGGCAGAGGTCCACAACCTTATACTACTGTACCACCTCCCAAGACAGTAAAAAACCCTCCAGTATTTCGTGCTCCTCCCAAATGCTCGTTGTGCGACGAGTTGGGCCATGCGACCCACCAATGCCCACAGTTACCCGCATTACAGAAGCACATGCAGCTCGACGATGACCCCAACATCCCAATTGTCGAACTAAACCCCACTCCTAAGCCTAAAGACAAGTCCCTACGCACCAACCACTCTTGCGCCATATGTGGTGTTTACGGGCATTACTCCCATCATTGTCCTGATCTCCCGGATTACAGAGCAGCTCTCTATGAGATGACCAATCTGGATCTTGAGACGGCACCACCTACCATTGAGGAGATCTACCCCCCAGACTCTTCACCTTCTAGAGAGATTAATACCATCTATATGATTTCTTCCACCACTTCCCCCTCGTCAACAGATTTGACGACGCAAACTTTCCATACCGATGAGGAAGTTCTTGAGGCCCTGACTGCCTCGGATTATCCCTAGGACGATATGCACCATCATTCCTATTTCCTCCCAGAAGAATCCTCCTCTAGCACAGCTAACCAATTCACAGTTGAGTCCAAAGACTTCCTCCCCACCAAAGTCGACTGGTTCAAGGACCCTATTCCTGCTCCTGACGCCTTCGAAGAGGGTAACATGGCCAACATCTCACCTGTCATCCAAGTTGATATCGCTGCCCCAGGACGTGCCCCTGAACTCATCACTTTAGGAGCCTCCTGCAGCGAGCAGGAGATTGAGGATTATCACCAACTCTTCCAGGAGTTCCGTGATGTCTTTGCTCGGCCCTCTACCGGAATGCCTGGGGTCAACCCCGCCATTCTCGAACATCACATGGACACACGGGCAGCGGAACTTCCTGTTTGTACTAAAACCAACTCTGAAGACCTTCCTTTGCGCAACCCTCGTAATGGGTTGTATCTCAAGCGCTTTTACCCATAAAAGAAATCCGCGGCCTCATTGGTCTGCGTTGTACAGTGTACTTTCTTGTTGTTTTTGTCTTTCCACACCATTTCCACCATTGGAATCAGCACGACGAGACCGTCATGATGGTCACCTCGTTGCATTATTTTTGTTTCGTAGGTATCAGGAATCATAGGTTTTAAGTCTGAAGGGTATGTATTAACTCTAGGGGGGGACGAGCTGATGGGTGTTGTCGAGGGATTCTCAAGGTGACATACTGCAGAATACTCTGAACAGAGGCAACCAAAATGGGGAAGCTTCCATATGAGTAGACATGATCTGTTGTGGCGCTGAGAAGCACCATTGGGTCCTTCTTCGTAGTTTTAATGAACTCCAAGAAGGGATAAAAGTGTGCTCTGAAATGGTATTGTCCTGTGGATTTTGTGAGCCCAGGACTGTTTGTGCTCATGGGTGCTTTCATTTTTAAGGAGTCTGAAAATGATAAGAAGACTCTGCAGTGGTTGTGAGTACCGTCCTGTGGGTTTTTACGAGCCCACGATGGTGATTGCTCGTGGTCTCTTTCATGTTTAAAGAGTCTGAAAGCAGTAAGTGGACTCCATTGGTGTTCTTTTTCGTAAGTTAGTCTCCAAGGCCCCAAAAAGCATAAAATGATGCAAATGGAGAACTCTTCTAGCCGATGTGACTAGAGTATTGCTTTTTCGTAATTAGTCTACAAGGTTCAGAAAAGGGGTAAACTTATACCAGGTAGACGCCCTTTCAGATACGTTTAGTGAGCATGAAAGGAAGCAAGGTTGCTCGGCGATATTTTCATTGTTTTAGGAGTCATAAAAGAGCTTAACAGAAACTCCCTAAGTGCCTTTTTCGTAAAAGGGATTGCTCGGCCCGAAAAAGGGGTAAAACTATACCAAACAAAAAGGGATTGATGAGAGCGAGAAAAGGTCTCAAGCATCGTCATGAGAGCGGAATACTGAATTCGGTAACATAAAGATTGTATAAAAGGGGCAACGACCAACGTGGCATGCAAACTGAGGCGACGAGGGGCATGGGAAAAAATTCCCGAAAAATATGGAGGTGAGAGCGATAAATGATCTCAAGCATCATCAAAAGCATGAAAAACAGAATCCGGTGATATAAGACTTGTCAAAAATGGATGACGGTCGATGTGGCACGCAAAACGAGGCGACGAGGGGGCATGTAAAATACGCCCAAAAAATCTGGGCGTGATAGCAAGAAATGATCTCAAGCATCATCACGAGTGCAGAAAACTGAATCTAGGAATTATAAGACTCGTAAAAAATGGACGACAGTCGATGTGGCATGCAAACCGAGGCGACGAGGGGGCATGTAAAAGATGCCCGAAAAATATGGAGGTGAGAGCGAGAAATGATCTCAAGCATCAGCACAAGTTTGGAAAACTGAATCCGATGGTATAAAAATCGCCAATAAACTGACAACAGCCAATGTGGCATGCAAATCGAGGTGGCGTGGGGCATGGAAAGAATGCCTGAAAGTTTTTGGTGAGAGCAAGAAATGATCTCAAGAATCATCACAGGCACGGAAATATGAATCCGACGGTGCAAATGGTGCGGAAAACGGAGGTCATAAGGACTCCGGAATGGTCAAAGCAAATAACTAGGTTAAAAAATGGCTACAAATAAAGGTGAGCCCACCAAGCCAAGGATGTAGTGGTGGGGAGAAATGATGACCTGTAGGGGGAGAATACTAGGTGTATCAAATCAAATCGAATATACAAGTGATATGTGACCTCAAAAAATGGTTGATATCACGCTTGTGAAAAAGTCAGTAGGGTTAATGACCTGCCCCCATGCTATGTGCATGGGGTTTGTGATTGTGGATCACATATCTGTTGGTTTGAAAAATGGGATCATTGGAATACTGAGATAGATGTGATGGGGAAGGTTCAAAATGATTGATCATGCCCCCTATCCCACGGTCGAGGTAATCTATTATGCCCCCTAACTCAGAGGTGTCAATGTTGTGTAGATGTTGTCTCAGAGAGGGATCAATAGGGCACTAAGCAACCGTTGGCGGGGGGGTATACCATGAGGCTGTAGGCTGTGGTGGCATATTTAAGTGATGATATGATGATGGGGGATTCCCCTTGTGGGGTGGATTCTCCCAGTATCTCTGACAAGAATCACAATGATGAAGAGTAGACAAGGTTTTGGGCCTGCCCCCATGTTGTGGACATGTGGTTTCCTCATCGATTTGAAAGGGTTGAACATGTGTGTCAAAGGGATCAATGGAAGAGGCCGACCAGAAAGAGGGGTATCCAGTGGAAATCGTGTAAATGGTGTTAATTTATTCCAAGGAGGAAGATGGTGGGGGATGAATTTCCTCAATGAGAAGAGGGGATATCTCTAGGTCTACATTATTCAACTCGTACAGTGCTGCTCTGTAATCTGGGAGATCGGGGCAGTGATGTGAATAATGGTTGTAGATTCTGCATATTGCACAAGGATGGTTTGTGCGCAATGATTTATCACGAGGTTAAGGGGAGAGTTCTAGTTTGACTACTGGAACGTTGGTGTCGTCATCCAACATATTCATGTGTTCTTGAAGTGCTAGTAACTGTGGACATTGATGGGTGACATGGCCTATGTGTTGAGATATTGTAACTTCAAAGAATATTATATTTGTACTTTATTGTATATCCGGAGATGTTTATTCCTCCGTCGGAATGTGGTAACTTGGGTTATTAGACTTCCCTAGCGGGGGTCGGCCCTGTATGTGTTATGTGGGTCAAAGGGTTATTAGACCACCGTAGAGGGGTCGGCCCAGTCAGCTATAGTGGGGTATTTAACCCAATGGTTAAATACGAGCCTACATGTCTTGTGTAAAATACAAGTCGGAGTAGTGTATAAATAGAGGAGGTGTATTCCTCATTTGACACACACTCACTCACTTGAGGAGGCACACTTGTGGAGGAGAGGTCTGCTATGATGGAGGAGGATATCATGTCTTTGGTTTGCATCTTTGTATATTGCTGGTCATCTATATTGAGGAAGCTTTACTGGGTTTTCTACCCCATGAGGGTTTCCCAGGATAAATCTGTGTCTCTTGTGTTTATGCTATGCTTGTTGTTTCTTCAGTGATCCTATATATGCTATTATTTCCAAATGAAATGTAATGCTTCTATTTTCTATCTTAGCATATTAAATCTTAACATGGTATCAGAGCTAACCTGAAGGAAGGCAAGGTATGGCACTTACGACACTTGCTTTACTTACAACAATTTGAAGGTTAGGGTTTTACATAGCAAAAACCAGTCATCATGGAACTTTCACTATAAATCCATTTATGAGAAGGTTCAGGATCTGAAACGTTTACAGGTAGAATATAACATTCCTAGGTACCTTGTGTCCAAAGGGAACCCTCAGATTCATTGTACTTTGTGAGTTATGATCAGTACAAGTTAGGGTTTCTGCCTCTTCCAGATATCAGTCAAAATCAGGTGACCTAGGAAAAAAGGTCATAACTTGGGCTAGGAAGCTCCAAATGAAATTTAGTAAAATGTGATAGGTAGTACACAGACTGTACTATCTCAGGAAACGTTTTTAGAGGCTGAAGGTGAACTAGTGACATGTGGCACACCGTACAAGTTCGATCTCTTGTTTTATCCCATAAACAGGTCACGTTGTGACACTTGGCATAAATCTCTCTCAGAGAGTCCAATTGAGGTCAGACCTATCAGGATGGAAATATAACAGGACGAGCTATCTCAGGAAATGTTTTCAGAGGCCGAAGTTCAAACAGTGACACGTGGCACTACCTACAAGTTCACTCTCCTGTATTATCCCATAAACAGGTCACGTTGCAACACTTGGCATAACTCTCTCTCAGAAAATACAATTGAGGTCAGACCTATCAGGATGGAAAGATGACAGGTCAGGTTACTGCAAAAAATGTTTTCATACCCTGTGGAGTGAAAATTTTGGAGTTACAACAAAAACAATCAGGTACATATTTCTGTCAAAACAGAATTATTTTTTGAGCACCTTCATTCATGGCTTCCGAAATTTAGGGTTTCAGAGAAAGTTAGAATTTTTGGAATCGGAATCCACGGCCGAATGATACTCAGGAAAATCGAAATTTAGAGACCAAGATCGAATTTTTTGGTTGGGTAGAAGACCGGGCTTGATCAAACCCTAGTTCAGGATTTTGATTGGAAAGATGGAAAATTAGGGCTTTAGCAAAAGTTGGAATTTTTGAAGTCTGTAACCACGGCTGGAAGCTCCTCAGAAAAATAAGAGTTTAGAGCCTTGGATCGAACCTTTTGATTGGACAGAAGGGTGGGATTCATCAAACCCTAGTTCGGGTTCCTGTCCAGAAGATCCAGAAGTTTCGAAGGCAATTTTGAGGGGTCAAATTTTGGAGATTTCAAAATTGAAGTATGGTAGCAAGACACATCCTTCCATCCATTTAGAAGTGTGAAAGTCAAATATTGAATATTTAGGGTTTCTCTAGAAAACCCTAATCAAGCTCCAGATCAAGTTTCAGGGGGAGTTGAGGCTAAGGCCTTACATAAGAAGACTACAAGAAGTCTCGACAGGTATGACTTAAGGAGGTTCAGGTATGTCTTGAAATATGATTCTTGATTAAGTTCATGATGTGTTTGTCTTCATATTATTTATTAGTACAATCTTGATTAATGTTAGAATTGTCTTATCACCCTAGTAACAGTATGAATGTATGTGAATGATCGAAGACATTCATTGATTAGGGCTATATGATTGTACTAATGCATTATGGTGTTGTGTGAGGTTGATGTTGTCTGCTAACAAGATACAGGTACATCACAAAAGACAAATCAAGTTCCACGACCATGACAACATGAAGACAAAGACTCATCCATAATCTTTGTTCTGCTTACGAGGTATGTATGACCTTGTTATATTATGCTTAACCTATGAGACATGCAAGTTCTAGCTCAGGATCTCTAAATCATTGAAGAGATTGTTTAGGTATGTTGTACATAACTAATCAGGTATACTAATCCAGGTATGTTTTCTTATGTCAAGTTAGAATCTTACTTTGTGTTAGAATCCCTTATATAAGTATACATGATATGATTGGTTATGCTTATTCATAAAGTTAGTAATCAAGGGTTTATGCATGATTTAATTAACCAGAAGAGTACTATGATCAAACAAGAATATGCATAAGTAAAAGAAGACTTCCTTGAAACCCTGTGTTACCCCTAAAGTTTAACCTAGACTACGGGATTCAAGATTAAGGAAATCTTTGTATAAATGAAATAAAATCACACTGAAAACACCAATTGGTATGAAATCGAAAATTGTAAAGGCATCACACAATTTACAAGAAACCAAACTGGTATATGTCAATTAATATAAAATCAAATCTGTTCTGCACATATCACACAATCCATACTGTATTATATGGGTATTTACAATCTTTACAAGCAAACATGACACTTTTAAAAGGATAGGCTGGTGTGAAATCGGAGTTACAGGAAAGTCAAATAAATACTGCATAACATGGAGTATATCACAAAGTTCAATATATAGGTACTATGATCCTAAATCATGAAGTGAAACTGTCAATGTTTATAAAAATAAAAAAGATAACTGTCTTCTCATGATAAGAATTATTGCAATGGAATATATATGACCATATACATAACAAAATTATCAGAAAGACAATTCATATAACACAAGGGCAAATCATCATCATGTTTATTCAAAAATAGAACCTGTTACTGAAGCTGCAAAATGCTCATGTTACACAGATGTGCTCACAATTGATCATGCATTACTCCCAAAACTGCCAACCTCCAGTTCTCTAATCGAGATTCCTTTTTATACAATAATTTTCTATCTAGAAATTAACCATAAATCCTAAATTTCTGGATCGAACTTCCTTCAAAAGTGGGAAGTTAATCCCTTACAAAATTTTAGGCTACAAGTGTCATACAGATGTCAAATATAACAACATAAGTTCAAAATCAAATAACTTTTAAACACCTAAAGGCTTCTAGAAACCTCAGCTAAGGCAGCTAAGTCACTAAGCACCTGTGAGCGCTTTTGAAGCCTCGCCAATTCAACATCTTTATCACTTTCCTTGTTCTGGGCTTTGAGCTGCTCCAGTTGTCTTTGCATGTCTCGCTTCTCCTTGAGGATATTCTTAGAAATCTTCAGTAATTTTTGGAACTCTGCTTCCTTATTTTCCATATCTTCTCGTAATCTTTTGTTTGCCACCATTAATTTCTCATTAATGTCCTGCAGGTATATTGTTTGTTCTTTATAAGTTTGAAGAGATCTTTTACATTGACCAAGCTCTGAGGAAATATCCAAATCTTCCTCTCTTATGCAACCCCTTTCTTCAGGCAGATTTCTTGATACTAAACCTTCTTCAAGATTGTTTTGTTTTTCTGTACAAAAAATTTCTGGTGTGGAACCTACTACACCCTGCATGTTGATAAACTGTTCCATATCCTCATAATACTTGTCCTCTGCTATGTGTACTGGTCCTTCACTTGCAGCATCTTCAATAACTACAATTTCCTTATCATCTTCCAGAACTGTTCTTTCTTCCATCTGCATTTTCTCACTTAGTCTGGTTCTTGGTCTGCCTTCCCTGAATAACTGTTTACAACTCTTCTTTTTTGAAGCAATGCTTTTAATCATGTCACTGAGTTTTTGCTGGATTTTCTTGTGTGCAAGGTGTTTCAGGGCTCAAACTGCTCTGTACAGCATCATTGTCTTTATTTTTACCCTTTTGAACTATCTTTGTAGGGTTTGCTGTCTACTGGTTAGCGTCCTCAATCATCTTCTTGCCTTTCTCTTTAGGATTATCACTAAACCCTAACTCTGTCAGCAGAGAACCCCATGTTCTTTCTTCTTTTTGCAGCTGAGTTAGAATCAACAACTTAATTAGCCCCTGGTGATAAACCGAGCGAGCTGTATGTGCTGGATGGTTTTGAATCTTAGCAATCATTTTCTGGAGGCTTTTAAACAAGTAAAATGGAAGATTCAACTGTGTACTGCCATGAATATGCATTAGAAGTTTCAAATGGCACTTTAAAACCCTATGATACCTTCCATCACAAGTGATATAATTCTGAATTACCTCCAATGGCACTCTCCATTCTGGCTTCATTTTGCTAACATGAACTCCATTTTTCCAGTCGAGCTTTTCACTTCCCAGGATCAAGAATTCGCTGAAATATTCTTTGAAGTCCTTTTGTTTAAACCACTTTTCACCTTCTGTAGGAACATTTATAGCTTCAGCAATAGAATCTTCATTGACTCTCACGGTTAAGGTTTGTAACTGAACCCTGTCATCATTATAATTTTCAATAAAAGCCATTGTCAATTGTGAATGGTATCCCTGCAATTTATCACAAAAACTGAACCATCCCGACCTCTGTATCAACTTTGCAGTCCTTGGAAATTGTTTAATCCAATCTGTATTACTAGGTTCTAACCTACAAATGAAACCCCCTTGCTTTTTCTTCACGACCATCTCTGGCTCCTCTTCAATTTCAGTTACCTTTGACATTATAAACCCAAATTAACTTCAACTCGGCTGTATGATCCAATAATGCTTTTATATTTCAGCTACAAACACTTATATTCTGCTGCACATAACCCTGTTAAACATTCAACTCAGCAAAGTTTTCATGCAGTATTGTTCTGAACAGGGCATTTGTCATGCGACGGTGTGCTTTAAGAATGGCGGTGCTGAAGCTACATGCTCTGCTATGCAAGGAAGCACAAATGTATTCGACTTCTAAATTTGCAAGCCCTATGGTTCGAACATAAACCCAAAATTTTCTGAACGTTTTCCTACACTGCTCGTGATTAGATGGAGATGAACAATGAACCAAACCATTCTGCGAATACCCTTCTTCAACAAAATAATAAAAAACATTTTGATAGAACATGTGCATTGGGCTATTCTTGTTATGATGACCACACTTACTCATTATATGAACGGTTTTAATCTTGACATGACAACACCTGTATTCTTCCATAATTGCCACCATACCATATGACTCATTATTTCATGGTCAGGAATGTAAAAACATATTAGATGTCGAATACCTATGATATAAGCTTATATTCATGGCTATGATAAAGGGTTATTTTCATTATATATTTCATGAAATAAATCATAAACCTTTTGATAAATGTCATGTGATCATTCTGACATTGAGTAAAATCAATATGCTGCAAGCTAACAATATGCTGCCAGTCTGGAAAAACGCCACCAATTTGTAAGATTGCACCCTGTAACACATACTCTTTTGCACATACATGGGCTCATAATTAATGAATAAAAACTTTGATGATTTTAAGTAACCCAGGAACCCTAATGGTGAAGAACCAAATATAAAATATGAAACAAAGTAAAATTAAAAACCAATCAAAATAAAAAAAAATTAAAAATAAGTAGGGGGAACAACCCTAGAGATAACACCCTGCATACTAATGATCATGACGATACATATTCAAGATTATTTAGAATTAGAATGTTTTGAGAATATACTAATGAATGAATGTTTGTGTATGATATCATGAGGATGACACTAGTGCACACTTGAGCATGCATAGTGGTACAAAATGAATAGAAGTTCAAAAGACATATAGAAGATCAAGCGGGAGGCAACCACACAAACATAAAAGATAAGTATTTGAGTTGTTATTTGAAATAGTAAATGATATTTCTTGTATGCATATTTGTATTCCTAGACTATATCATGCTGAGTGCAAACATTCATAGAGAATTGAACAGTATACTACTAATATGCATATGATTGGTAAGTTGGACAAACATTCCATTGTTGCTTGTCTAGAATGAAACCTCTTTGCTGACATGCTGAGAGCTGTGCGCACTCTCGATAGTATGTTCTGGTAGAGATGGAAGGCATCTAGATAGCCACTGTATGCATACAGGATATGGGAAAGTGTTGTGCCAAAGTATTGGTCAAGATAGTTGCATAACTATGTAAATAATATCTGTATGCATAATAGGTTATCATGTCAACATGATTTCCTAATTATGAAGTATTACTAATCATGTACTTAATTTTGTTTTGTAGGAAAGATCATGAAGAATGATGAACATCGAACAAGTGATGGATGTTCAACAAGAAGATTTACAAATCAAACAAAATATAGAAGGCTCATGGCTAGAAGATTCTCTTAGAAAGAGGAAGAGAATCATAACAAGATGTTTGCTCCAAGTGGATAGATAAGACCATTCTCTTAATGGTGTAATTAAAGAAGAAGTGTGAATCAGGTTCTGTATGGGTACCCAGGATCGATAATCAATTGATGAGCTTAATGATCATCATGGGTGATGTGGATCTCAACCTTTGCTACAAGGTTGAATATGGCTTCTATGCACAGATGACATGGATACAAGAAGGAACTCACCTCATAGTTTGAATGATGTTGAGGTTCATATCAGTAGACCCATCTAACGAGAGATGGCACAGATAGATGGCTGCATAAAAGAAAATGAAAGATCTCAGATTAATGTATTACTTCCTAGGTTTGGAAGTATGGCAAGGCTCAGAAGGAATCTTTCTCAACCAGGGAAAGTATGCTGAAAAATATTAAAAGGACTTGATGTGTTGGAATGGCCACTCTTGAATTTGTTAGCAGATGACTCATCAGAGTTAGTGGATATAACTCTGTACAGACAAAATATTGAGTCAGTATCTAGTGGAAACTAGATGTGTTCACCTGTTAGTTGCAAAGCATGTGATGAGGTACCTAAAGGATACAATAGACTTTGATCTATGTTATCTTGGAGATCATGACTTCAGATGGCTACACAGATGTTGATTGAGTAGAAAGTGTGTCGAACAGGAAGAGCACATCGAGAAGATGTTATTGTCTGGGATCAACCATGATCTTGTGGTTTAGCAGGAAGCAGTCTAGTGTGGCTCTCAACACAAGTGGAATATATGGCTGCTTGCTCTGCTAGTTGTGAAGCAGTATAACTTCAGAATTGTTTGACATAAAAATGGACCCAACTGTGATCCTATGTGACAAACAGAGTCATACCAAAGTGGCAAAGAATCCAGTGTTCCATGATAAGTCAAAAGCACATAGAGATCTGACATTTCTATATACAAGATATGGTGCAGAAAGGAATTAAAGTTCGAATTTGTAACAAGTTACCAATGTACTAACCAAACCTCTACCGATCCAATGTACTAACCAAACCTTTACCTCAACTAAAGTTTTCTGAGACAAAATTAATATAGTTCAGAAGGACCCTCCTCGAAAGGGGGAGTGATGTGATCACTTATGATGAGATTGCCCGCATCGACTGTAAGGTCGATGATGTGGATACCTATATTGGTAATGCCAACAGAGAGGTTGATGGATGGTTTGTAGACGTATGTCTTCGATAATGAAGTCCTTGGTGGACATGTGGATTGTATCATCCCTGGACTTCAGTCCTAAAGAGAGCCATATACGTATGTCTTCGAGAATGAGGTCCTTGGTGGACATGAGGGGATTGGATCATCCCTGGACTTCAGTCCTAAAGAGAGCCGTAGATGTATGTCTTCGAGAATGAAGTCCTTGGTGGAAATGAGGGGATTGGATCATCCCTGGACTTCAGTCCTAAAGAGATCCGTAGACATATGTCTTCGAGAATGAGGTCCTTGGTGGACATGAGGGGATTGGATCATCCCTGGACTTCAGTCCTAAAGAGAGCCGTAGACGTATATCTTCGAGAATGAGGTCCTTGGTGGACATGAGGGGATTGGATCATCCCTGGACTTTAGTCCTAAAGAGAGTCATAGACGTATGTCTTCGAGAATGAGGTCCTTGGTGGACATGAGGGGATTGGATCATCCCTGGACTTCAGTCCTAAAGAGAGCCGTAGACGTATGTCTTCGAGAATGAAGTCTTTGGTGAACATGAGGGGATTGGATCATCCCTGGACTTCAGTCCTAAAGAGAGCCGTAGACGTATGTCTTCGAGAATGAAGTCCTTGGTGGACACGGTGAGGATTAAGTCATCCTTGGACATGGTCCTAAATGCACGGTGAGGATTAAGTCATCCTTGGACGTGGTCCTAAATGTACGGTTGAGGATTAAGTCATCCTTGGACGTGGTCCTAAATGTACGGTTGAGGATTAAGTCATCCTTGGACGTGGTCCTAAATGTACGGTTGAGGATTAAGTCATCCTTGGACGTGGTCCTAAATGTACGGTTGAGGATTAAGTCATCCTTGGACGTGGTCCTAAATGTACGGTTGAGGATTAAGTCATCCTTGGACGTGGTCCTAAATGTACGGTTGAGGATTAAGTCATCCTTGGACGTGGTCCTAAATGTACGGTTGAGGATTAAGTCATCCTTGGACGTGGTCCTAAATGTACGGTTGAGGATTAATTCATCCTTGGACGTGGTCCTAAATGTACGGTTGAGGATTAAGTCATCCTTGGACATGGTCCTAAATGTACGGATGGGATTGCATTGTCTCTGGACATGAGACTTGTCTTAAATTGATAAGGACTGATCATCCTAGAACTGGATCGGGATTGCATCGTCCCTAGACATGAGACTTGTCTTAAAGTGATAAGGACTGATCATCCTGGAACTTGATCGAGATTGCATCGTCCCTAGACATGAGACTTGTCTTAAAGTGATAAGGACTGATCATCCTGGAACTTGATCTGGATTGTATCATCCATGGACCTATGTCCTAAAGAGAGCGGGATTGATCATCCTGTAATATGATCGTGTGTGTTGCAGGGTATGCTGCTATGTTTTGATGATAGATGTATTAGTGAGAATACATGCTTTTGATGATAGATGTATTAGTATGAATACATGCTTTTGATGATAGATGTATTAGTGAGAATACATGCTTTTGATGATAGATGTATTAAGTGAGAATACACGTTTTTGATGATAGATGTATTAGTAAGAATACATGTTTTGATGATAAATGTATTGGTGTGGATACTAATACAGATGATCCAGATGCTGTAGATCGAGATGATCCAGATGCTGTAGATCGAGATGATCCAGATATTATAGATCGAGATGATCCAGATGCTGTAGATCGTGATGATCCAGATGCTGTAGATCGAGATGATCCAAATGCTGTAGATCGAGATGATCTAGATATTGTAGATCGAGATGATCCAGATGTTGTAGATCGAGATGATCCAGATGCTATAGATCGAGATGATCCAGATGCTGTAGATCGAGATGATCCAGATGCTGTAGATCGAGATGATCCAAATGCTATAGATAGATCCAGATACTGATGATTGTATGATGACGATGCTGATGATCGTGAGGATCCAGATGTTGATGTTGTTATAGTTGTTCGAGTGCTGCAGAAGATAAAGACTCAGTACTGAAGATGTTGATGTTCCAGTATTGAAGATATTCCAGTAACTGCTTGAGTTACTGATGATGTTGAGAAAGCTTCCAATGATTTATAGATGTATCATGTATGATGTTGATGACTCCTTGCTCATGCAGATGCTATTATAATATCCTTCTCGTTAAGGGGGAGTGTTGAGATATTGTAACTTCAAAGAATATTATATTTGTACTTTATTGTATATCTGGAGATGTTTATTCCTCCGTCGGAATGTGGTAACTTGGGTTATTAGACTTCCCTAGCGGGGTCGGCCCGATATGTGTTATGTGGGTCAAAAGGTTATTAGACCACCCTAGAGGGGTCGACCCAGTCAGCTGTAGTGGGGTATTTAACCCAATGGTTAAATACGAGCCTACATGTCTTGTGTAAAATACAAGTCGGAGTAGTGTATAAATAGAGGAGGTGTATTCCTCATTTGACACACACTCACTCACTTGAGGAGGCGCACTTGTGGAGGAGAGGTCTGCTATGATGGAGGAGGAGATCATGTCTTTGGTTTGCATCTTTGTTTATTGCTGGTCATCTATATTGAGGAAGCTTTACTGGGTTTTCTACCCCATGGGGGTTTCCTAGGATAAATCTGTGTCTCTTGTGTTCATGCTATGCTTGTTGTTTCTTCAGTGATCCTATATATGCTATTATTTCCAAATGAAATGTAATGCTGCTATTTTCTGTCTTAGCATATTAAATCTTAACACTATGTCGTTGCACAAAGAGCACTTGGGGGGTATGCGGATTGTTGGGGGATTCTTCTCTAACTTGGGGGTCACTGGGGGGGTGTGAGTTGTGGGTCTAGTGGTGTAGGTTTGTGGACCTCTGCCCCCAGTGTTTCGAAGTGGTGGGGCATTTTTGGATGTTGATGCCGTAGTCACTATTGGGGGTGGTCTGTTTTGCAGATGAGTGATAGGAGGGGGTGGGTGGTTGGTAGTAGGGATAGGTTGTACCGGTTGTAAAATAATAGTCAGAGTCGTCAGGGGGCTTGGAGCAGGTAAGTAACATACAGGTATCCCTAATGTGAAACCAGGAAGGTTGAGTGTAGCCATTACTGGCAAACTGACAACTCCGGAAAATGGGAACAAGAACAGGATAGTGTGAATTGGTGTTGTGCCAATATGAGTAGGCACTGTGGGTGTTTGTGGTAGTGACGAAGGATGCTGTGTGGTGTGCGACAGGGTGCACAAATCCGATGTTTTTGTTATTGGTAAAGGTGGTGGGATCGATGGAAATGTGGAAGTCATAGGTGACTCGGTGTAGATTCCAGGACCAATTGACGACACAAATGATGTTGGTGCGGTTTGAATGGTTTGTTCAATCATTGGTAGCACATTTTGAGGGGATATGGGGGCATTAGGATCATAATATGTGAGTTGATCAATCTTGATAACGCGTCCTTCATGTGGGAACATCATGAGGCATAAAACAGGTGAAGCCACTGCTTTCATTTTGTACATATAGCTACGTCCAAGAAGGAGGTTGTAGTCGAGCTGGGCATTGATCACTTCGATGTCGATAAGAACTAATTTACCGCCTAGTTCTATGGGTACATTTGCTAAGAGGCCTTGTGGTTGAGCTGATCGCTCGTCGTAAGCTCATAATGTCATGGTGGATGGTTGTAAAGCGGGGGAGCCAAGTTTCTGCCACACAAGGGTGGACATGACGCAGGTTGAAGCTCCTTCATCGATGATGCATCAATGCACAACAAGGTTTTGAATGTTTACTGATACTTGGAAGGCCAAATTTGATGGCAATCGAGGTTCGGCTTGGTCTAAGTCGAAAGCCATCATGTGTGTGTCATCAGGGTCTACTCCTTCGATGGCGGATAGTAGTATTTTTCATTGTGCAGGGCATGTTTTCAGTACCTCTAAAGCAGACATAGCAATGGGGGATTGTGCTAGGTCTTCCACGACATTATAATTGGATGTTGCGCGAGCATTAGGATTGTTGTTAATCCTTCGCAAAGGGATGTGAGGGATTTTAGGTCCTCTGTCCAACAACATATTTGGTATGTGTAGTGGTTGATCTGGTGGAAGGGAGGTGGATGTGTCAGTGGGAGGAGTTTCTGGAGGTGGGCCATACTGATTCCTGCGAATTTGGAGGTTAATGGCATTGGATGACATCATTAATAAATGGTGTGTGCCTAGATCTGTATGCTGATAATCAGTTGCGGCATAGGTGATTTGTTGCTGGGGTGCAGCAGATCCTTATGGGGGACCCATAGGGCGAGTATTTACTACTCCCTGGTTTGGAAATGAGTTTCGTAATATCATGGGTTGCGGTTGATTAAGTGGAGCTGGTTTTCCAGTATGGCCCTGGTGTTGGGCATCGTCAGCCCAAAGTTTATGTGCTTTCTCTAAATGGGGGAAGTTGTGAGTGTAGTGTCCATAGACTCCACATATAGAACATGGATGGTTTGTTCTCAGGTTATTATTTTTTGGTTGCTTGGGATGACGATCAAGATTCTGGTTGGGAGGGAGGAGTAGCATTGTTATTATTTGGAGGATTGGGAGGTGGTGGACCTTGATTATGTTGTTGGTTGTTGCCACGGTTATGTCCTCTTCCATGGTTTTGTTGTCCACCCTGGTTGCATTGGTTGTTTTGGTGTTGGGGCTGATTGTGTTGTGTGTACACTTGCCCTTGAGTAGTGGGAGGATTTTGGGGTGCCGCAGGTGCGGTAGAAGGTTGCGGTGGATAATAAGCTGGTGGGGCTGGAGGTGGTCCAGTTGCCTGCTGGGGTTGTTGGTAACCCTGAGCTATTGGAAGTGTTGGGTTAGCTAGTGTAGCTTGTTGTGGGTAATACATTGGTTGTGCTGGTAAATGAATTGGGTTATGGGTGGTTGGTTGGTTATAGTATGTGGGTGGTAAATATGTCGATGGTGCTTTCCCATAGCAATGTTGTGGACAAGAGGGTCCATGAGTGTGATGAGTCTGATTCGTTGGAGCGTACGAAGTTGTCGCTCCAAAATTAGATGTAGCCCTAGAGAAGTCTGGGGCATTTATGGTGCTCACCATGCTAAAAAGTTTATTTTGTGCCGTGACTTGGCCGATAATACCATCAATGGCATGTGATGCCCTCAGAGCGTCACCGCATGAAGAATTGCCTCGTGGGGCGTCTGGTATGATGGTGAGATAGCTTGACTGGGCATAAATCAGGTCGAATTGCTGAGCTTTTAAGATAGCTTCTTCCTCTGACTGGGGTCGTTCGGAAGCTACGTCTTTGGCTATGAGGGGTAGGAGTGATTTAAGAAACTAGTCCAAAACTATACGGTCATCTAGTTTTATCTTACAGAGGCTACGATGCTTGCGCCACTCATGGATATGGTCGGTGATGTGGGTAGCTGTGTTTTGTTTGCAAGACAACAGTATTTCAACTCCTACATCATAGCGTACAGGTAGCTAAAAAAACTGAAGGAAAGTGGAGGCGAGAGACATAAATGTATGGTGGGTCCCATGTGGTTGTTCGATGTACCACTTGGCTGTAGAGCTAGTGAACGTTCGTTGCAACAGTCTTAGTCTAATGGAGTCATCCACTCTGGAGTTAGATGAACACCATAGGTGAAATGACATTATGTGGTTTTGGGGATCCTCCCCAGGTTTTCCTTCAAACTTGGGGATGTCCGAGGGGAGCTTTGTAGGCATGGGTGGCCATGTAGGGTTGTGCTTGATAGGATCGTTGGTTAACCTAGCTAGGTCTGGTAAATTTAAACTAGCCATGTAAGGTAAACTGGCAAATGGGTGTGGCGTAGTGACTGGGAAATAACTATTAATGGTGGCATTATGTAGTGGTCCAGTAGCCCCTAAGGGTATGCTAGGTATTGAAGGTATGTGTCCTCCAATCGTTGTGGTGTGGGATGGGCCAGCGCTCCCAAGTGCAACATGGGTTGCAGAGGGGTTAGGAATAGTGCCAGGAATTCCTGGGATCTGGGTTGTGGTAATGAGAGGTGGTGTGATTCCTATGTTGAGCATACCCATAATAAGAGGTAGTCCTGTGTTGGAAATACCTAAAGGTGGAGTGGCCCCTATATTAGGCATGCATAAAGGGGTTGTTGTTACCATGGGTGGCACAGTAGTAGAAGGGTTTGTGGATGTATCTCCAATAGTACTGGTGAAAACTGGGTTGTATTGTGATCCAACCATGAGTTTGGTTGGTGATATTTCAGTAGGGTTTTCGGATTCATCCTCAGAATAAGATGTGAAGTGAGGCGTGTCAGAATCGGATGATTGTGTGTTTGGCCGATGATGTGTCGAGTCAAGGGATAAGGCTCTACGTCTATGACGTGTAGAGCCAAGTATACCGAACTGAGGGGGTTCACCCTGAAGATGACGAGATCGTCTTAAATTCTCAATGGTGAGAAATATTTTAGAAATTTCAGTGTAAGGTGGTGATGTAAAAAACTTGAAAACCTAATGCAACAATGAGTGCAAGAGGGGAGTGAAAAAATAAAGGCTCTCAGGCCAACAACCAACCTCAAAAAGCACTTATTATAGTAGTTGTGCTATAATAAGTGGAGGGATGTAACAAAATTGGTCAGAATACCAAAAGTCAAACAGTTCCTAGAAAAAAGTGGTGTTATGAGACCAAAGGTGGGTAATGTATCATGCAAACACCTAACTAGAAGTATTGTGAGTCAACAAACGATATTCTATGCAAGGTGATGAAATCCAAGTCAGACAATATAGAGTGTTGAATCAATGACTGGAAACTAGGATACACCGGGTAGACAATCCTAAAGAGTGGCAACTAGGATACCCTGTTCATGACATGTTCGGTTGGGTGAATCTGCAGTTTGGTTCTATCGCCACTGTACACCGTCTTGGGTGTACACCGAGAACTTCGAAAGGTATCCTTCGGTTACTGAATGGATTGCGGTATTCCACTCAGACTTCCTGAACCAGTCTGGCTACTTCAACCCTCCTAAGGGAGAGGCCTTCCCGATAAATTGGTTGATAACCGTGTCAAAATTATAAGAAATTTTTGGACCCTAAAGACAACCACTATGTCTCAAATGTAAATAATTGAGAGGTGTTATTGGTACACCTATCCTCTCAATTCTACCTAACTACAAGATTCTTTTAAGTGCTCCCCAAGTGGGGTTAAAAGTTTGTTGAGTTAAGGTAAATTTTAAGGCTCAGTTTAAATTATGTGGCAGAGTGGGTGCAAGTGTGGTATTTAAACTGAAATTGATTTGCCTTGCTTGGGCGATTGATTACAAATGAAAGAAAAGACGCTGCCAGTTTTGCAAAAAATAAAGGCGTTTTTGAAATGTAAATGCTTGAAAAAACTATTAAAAAATAATGGATCTTTGAAATAATTTAAAGGGAAGCAAATAACATAAATATTTCAAGAAAAAAATGGATCTCTTAAAAATTGCTTGGGCAAAGTATTAAGCAAATAAACAGTAAAACCTTGATCTAAATAAAATGCAGAAAATCTTTCTTTCAATTACTGAAAATTTTTAAAAAGACTTTTAATGGATCATATATAAATAGTAAAAGATTTAGTATGGTCGTAAAAATGCAGAAAAATTAATGTTGTAAAATATGCTAAATGGGCAAAAAATACAGCAAAAAATATCTTCAAAAAATTGGCCGAATTCAAAAAAATTGCATCGCAGGTTTTGGGAAAATAGCCGTGATCTGCACCGCGGGTTTCCGTCATGCAGTTGCGATGTGCAGCGCAGGTTTCAACCACGAAGCTGCGATGTGCAACGCGGGTTTTGGTCACACAGTTGCAATGTGCAGCACGACAAATGGCCGCGAAGTGCAGCGCGACAAGTGGCCGCGAAGCCGCGATGTGCAGTTCGTAAAATGGCCGCGAATCTGTGGTGCAACGCGCAGAAGAAAGCCACGAGGTTGCGATGAGCCGCGTGACTGTCAGTCGAAAAGCCGCGAGGCAAAAGCTGAAAAACATACGTCGAAAAATGAACCCAAAAATGGAAATTTCAGGCTGTTAATGGCAATAGAAAGGGCCAAGATCTAGAATAGTAATGGATCTGGTGTCTAGGATGGCAGATCTATGAATTAAAATGATTAAAACTAACAAACACTAATATCTAAAGCAAAAAACTGAGAAATCCAGTGGAGTCGCCAAAAACTGTTGGCTTGGTTTTGCAACCAAGCTTTGTGCAATGGGCACCTATCAACAATGTGATAGCAGTTTCAATATTGAAAGGAAAAAACGTTTATGAATTAAATCTAAATCTAAACTAATATGTGCATATAACAAATAATTTTTTTTAAAAATGATATAAGAACAAGAAATAAAAGAATAGATGTTTTGTATTTATATACCTCAAAAGCTGAGGATTTGTGTTGAGCAACTCCCAAGGTGAGTAGCTCCAAGCTCCAAAGGTCTCTTCTCCAAGATGCTGAAAATGGCCAAAAGTCTCATGAGAGATTTTGACAGCGTGAGGATAGGATGATGGATGGATGGAAAGTGAGGAGCCCCTACCACCTTTTTATAGTTTTTGGTGGTGGGGAATACCATTATGGTTTTGAGGAAACCAATGGTATTGACCAACATGCTTTAGGTACCTTTTTCCCTCTTTTTTTATTTTTTGAATATTTTTATTCCCTTTTAATATTTTTTGGGAATTTTGGACCCTTTTTGAGGGCTTTTTTATGTTTTTTGAGGAAAAATATATCTTTTGAGGGGAAAAAGGGTGTAATATGGTCTTTTGGTGACCTTTTGATGGCTTTAGAGGCTCAAATGGTGGAAAAGTCGACAAATAGGTCATGTGAATAAGGAAGTGAGCTAGTGAGCACTTTTTGGGTGTTAACACTGTCTAGTCATCGATGTAAAATTCCAGGAATTTATGAATATAATCCTTAAATGCAACTACAACCACCGTTAAAAAAATAGCAGGTGTGTTCTTCAACCCCAAAGGCATAACATTGTACTGAAACGCCCTTGCTGTAATAAGAACATTTAGTCTTATCATTTCCCTCTTTTCCCTTCTGTTTGTTTCTTGAATCGGATGGCTCATCCGACTACTTGGTTTTCTCTCTTTGCTTGGAAGAATCAAACTTTGGCTTCTCTTTCTTTTGCTTCCCTTTTCCATTTGTAGCTTTGGATACTCCAACAAATAAAGCTTGATCTTTGGAGCATATGGTCCCCATTTAAATGAGTTTATCATGCTCCTTTGTCACAGATTCAATGAAGGCACTTAAGGTAGGCATTTTCCAATTGGGAATTGTGAGCTTTCCGTAGTGAAAGTTGAAACAAAAACTGAGTAATCTTTTCCAAGTTGTTATCACTCCAGGAAACTACCTAGGGTTATAAGCTAGGTATGCCTGGTAACTTAAGAATTCAATGTTTTTGTGTTTTCTGAAAAGGTGGATCAATGGGATATCTGAGAAGACTAAGCAGTAAGACAACATAACATGCCTCTAAATAAGCCAGTGCTTCGAGAAATTAAATATCAGCCACAGTAAATAATCAAGGTATGAAGAATATTGCCTAGACAACCAAATACATTAACATGCAGGGTTTATGCAACCAAGTACATACATAACGCAGGGTCACACTAAGCAATAAGAAGTTCCTCCGTTCAAATCATGAGCATAAGCTAAGCTAATTTGAATAGAGTGCAGAATAATGATGGATGAAAATATCTGATAACAACAACAAGAGAAAACTGTGATTTTTTATTATAATAAGCGACCAAAACATATGGCAAAGTCTCTCCAAGCTCGAACCTCCTCCTAATAGTCTTGTTTCTGTGGCTTTATAGCCTTTACTCTGCTAGTTCAGCGAACAAAACTGAGATCTGGGCGAAATTAGAGAAAATTGGCAAAAACAGGCTTTCGGCAGTTAACTCTTCTGCTGATTTCGTGCCTTAGCCGCCGGAAGTCAGACCTTTCGGCAGCTAATGAGCTCTGTGGGGCTCGCCTAAGCTGCCGAAAACTGTAACCGTTTCAAAAATTTAAACCCAAAACGTTGCTTTCTGCTGATTTCGTGCCTTAGCCGCCGGAAGTCAGACCTTTCGGTAGCTAATGAGCTCTGTGGGGCTCGCCTAAGCTGCCGAAACCTGTAGGATTCCTGAAAAAACTGCCTTTGGAAAAAATCGATTTTCTCAACCGTCCGATGTCCGTTTTGCACGTTCGAATAGTCGATTTTGATCTACAGATCATAAGCTATCCAATGGTGCTTCCAGATCTGAATTTGGCATTCGGGAAGGCCGTCAAAATCGCCCCGCAAGATCACACGATTTCAGCAAAAAATTCCTCTTGAGTTATGGTTCAACAATGAAAATACCTCACAGGGCAGCCAAGTGACAAATCATAGCTGAGCATTCAGGATTTATTTAATAACAGAGCATGTTGCAATAGACAGATGACATAATGACTGGAGATTTAGCCTGAGATTGTAGGGATGAAGCGTTCTAGTTCAAACTGACTTTGTGGCTAAAATTTAGGAATGGAATCGAAACCACTTTCACAGACTCAGTTAACTGCCGAAAAGCTGGGATTTTTTGATATTGAAGGCCAAGACTCACAAAAATAAAAAATTTTACCCATTCTATCAACCAAAATGACGGTGGTCAATTTGGGAGATAACATCTGGCTCCTACTCGGGGATGGAATCCTCCTAGTGAGGTTCCGAAGAATCCCAGAACCAAGTAGTTCCAGTAGCCTTTAGCATTGGGCATGGAGTCATCAAGTCTTTAACACTGATCCCTCTACAAACCTGTAGCTTTCCTGCCCTTCATTGAAAAATGACTTCCCAAAAGGAAAACTGTTGTAACTACTAGCATCCTGTGGCCTAATATATCTTCAATCTGGCTTCCCTGTCTGAAATGCAGCTTGCTTCAAGTCCGAGATCATGCATTTATCATAGCAGTGGGATTCTTCAATTCTTTCATCAGAAAAAGGATAGGCAGAGCTGCTGCAAACTGTATCAAAACCAGGTCCAGTTCCCTGATGGGCTTACCAATACATCCATAGATCTCTAAACAGCTTTCAACAGATCTTCTAATACAAGTCACTAATCAAGAGAATATGCCACCCAGCTTTGCAGCAAAGTCATCATCATCATCATCTTCTTACAGCTCATCTCCATTGCTGTGACCAGCTTCATTGTTTAACTTTGGAATTCCTCCAAAATCTTCAGTTCAAAACAGAAAACATCCTTCAAGTGTAAATCTTTTTCCAGGAGAAAATATGCACGAAAAGTTACATATATGAAAGGAGGATAAAGTGAAAGGTAACAGATATTTATAAAGCCATAGATCCAGTAGATAGTGCCAACCAGATGCCAGTAAGCTACAGCCAAGTGCAAATATAGTATTCAATAAAAATAGTGCACAGATGTAGTTATAAAATGCGGGTCTTTGCTGGTAATCTGTTGTGTCATTTGGTGTGAGAGAGGGATAGCATAGATTGCAACAAAGATGAGTTTATAATCAAGCCAGAAACCCCATTTCTGCCAATCTCCCGTATCATGGCTGTTAATGAGCAATGGAACACCATAACAAAAATATCTTTGTTTATGAAACAAGATCCCTGCAGGTACAAATTACCTACAACATCTTATAACTTTTGAACACCGCCCTCCTTTGTGATGTCGGAAATGTCATCCTCATTATTTGCTGGGAAGAGCATTGCATGCCTCTCATAATCATCCACCTGTAGCTTACATGCAGCCTGCTCTACTCATTCATGAACTAAACAAAACTGAAAATTATCTTCGTGCTCATAACAAGAGTTTATTCACCTACCTACCCCTACACTAACCAGTAGATGCAGATTAATCAAGTAACAACATACTTCCAATGCAGCCATGTCAGATTGTGATTTACAGGCATCATGCTGAGTCTTGATCCCAACAATAACAAATACCATATCATGCAGAAGAAAGGTTTGAGCAGATGAATAAAATAGCCTTCTTCTGACATAAATATCTTAACATTCATGCTGCTGAAAGAATCCAACAAATCAGCAATAGGGTGATGAAAAACATGATGAAATACCTCTTGAAGCTGCTGCTCCGACTGACTGTGTTGCAGCTGCTCTTCGTTTCCTTCACCAAACTCATTGATGAATGCAGATTGCTGGATCTTTGTTGGAGGAACATATACGATAGGTTTCTGATCTGGACTATTCAGTTCCTCATGGTTGGGACAACTTCCCTTGGTTTGTAAATCCGGAAGTTGAGAGCTACCTTTACTGCTTTCCATATTACATGTAGGCAGTTCAACCTTTGCTATAGATCCAAAACTTTCGATTTCTGATCTATCACGCTGCTTATCATCTTTAAAGCTTTCAAAGGAAACAATTTGATCTGCATAACAGTCTAAAGTAGTAGATGCATGTGGTATATTGTTTAAAACATCTATGCAATGGTCATCACCCTGAAGACTACCTATCTCTTGATCATGGTGAGGGATATCTTCTGCTGCAACAAATTCATCATGAGTATTTGGATCTTTATTCAATAAATAAAACTCATTACAGCATTGAGGATAGAGAAGATCAACTGGAAATATTCCTTCACAAAACACATGGAAGGCATCATGAAAATCAGCCAATGAGCTGATACTAGCATTAGGCAAAGATCGATACCAATCACGGGAAATCCCTTTTAATGAAACACAGAACAGCCGGATCTGAACATCCTCATGCACTACCTGCAACCGATGCATGTAGTCATGAAAGTCCAGCAAATGCTCAGCTGGCACTTCCCCCTCTTCTCCTCGAAATCTAGGAAGACTATTCTCCCATTCATCTCTAGCAGGCACTTGATTAGGAAAACCAGCAATGCCTGAAAAATCACAGAACGCATACCTCTTGGCTAAGATTCTGTTCATGTCATACCAGTGGAATCACCAACAGAATTCTGAACAATGGAGTCGCCACTGAGTTCGTCCTTCATGGAGTCGCCAGATAGAAGATTTATAACCAGTGAAGTGTCTGATCCTTGTCTATCATCAAGGACCAGATCTGTGTCGTTCTCCCAGGAAGATCAGCTTCTCACCTCGCTCCCCGGCAACGGCGCCAATTTGTTAGCTCCAAGAAACTACTTAGTGGTTATGGCTAAGTATGCTTGGTAACTTAAGAATTCAATACCCTTTTCAGTAAATGGATCGATGGGATACCACAATAGCTCAATGGAAAAGTTGCTTATCAAATAGTTAAATGAACCAGTGCTCTTAGAAACTGTAAATCAGATGATAAAATATAGAGATGAAATGTAGAATATTGCTAAGACAACCAAGTATATTAATCATGCAGGGTTTATGCAACCAAATACATGCATAACATCGGGTCACACACAGCAGTAGGAAGTTCCTCAATTCAAATCATGAGCACAGGCTAAGCTAATTTGAATAGAGTGCAGAATAATGATGGATGAAAATATCTGATAACAACAACAAGAGAAAACTGTGATTTTTTATTATAATAAGCGACCAAAACATATGGCAAAGTCTCTCCAAGCTCGAACCTCCTCCTAATAGTCTTGGTTCTGTGGCTTTATAGCCTTTACTCTGCTAGTTCAGCGAACAAAACTAATATCTGGGCGAAATTAGAGAAAATTGGCAAAAACAGGCTTTCGGCAGTTAACTCTTCTGCTGATTTCGTGCCTTAGCCGCCGGAAGTCAGACCTTTCGGCAGCTAATGAGCTCTGTGGGGCTCGCCTAAGCTGCCGAAAGTTGTAACCGTTTCAAAAATTTAAACCCAAAACGTTTCTTTCTGCTGATTTCGTGCCTTAGCCGCCGGAAGTCAGACCTTTCGGTAGCTAATGAGCTCTGTGGGGCTCGCCTAAGCTGCCGAAACCTATAGGATTCCTGAAAAAACTGCCTTTAGAAAAAATCGATTTTCTTAACCGTCCGATGTCCGTTTTGCACGTTCGAATAGTCAATTTTGATCTACAGATCATAAGCTATCCAATGGTGCTTCCAGATCTGAATTTGGCATTCGGGAAGGCCGTCAAAATCGCCCCGCAAGATCACACGATTTCAGCAAAAAATTCCTCTTGAGTTATGGTTCAACAATGAAAATACCTCACAGGGCAGCCAAGTGACAAATCATAGCTGAGCATTCAGGATTTATTTAATAACAGAGCATGTTGCAATAGACAGATGACATAATGACTGGAGATTTAGCCTGAGATTGTAGGGATGAAGCGTTCTAGTTCAAACTGACTTTGTGGCTAAAATTTAGGAATGGAATCGAAACCACTTTCACAGACTCAGTTAACTGCCGAAAAGCTGGGATTTTTTGATATTGAAGGCCAAGACTCACAAAAATAAAAAATTTTACCCATTCTATCAACCAAAATGACGGTGGTCAATTTGGGAGATAACATCTGGCTCCTACTCGGGGATGGAATCCTCCCAGTGAGGTTCCGAAGAATCCCAGAACCAAGTAGTTCCAGTAGCCTTTAGCATTGGGCATGGAGTCATCAAGTCTTTAACACTGATCCCTCTACAAACCTGTAGCTTTCCTGCCCTTCATTGAAAAATGACTTCCCAAAAGGAAAACTGTTGTAACTACTAGCATCCTGTGGCCTAATATATCTTCAATCTGGCTTCCCTGTCTGAAATGCAGCTTGCTTCAAGTCCGAGATCATGCATTTATCATAGCAGTGGGATTCTTTAATTCTTTCATCAGAAAAAGGATAGGCAGAGCTGCTGCAAACTGTATCAAAACCAGGTCCAGTTCCCTGATGGGCTTACCAATACATCCATAGATCTCTAAACAGCTTTCAACAGATCTTCTAATACAAGTCACTAATCAAGAGAATATGCCACCCAGCTTTGCAGCAAAGTCATCATCATCATCATCTTCTTACAGCTCATCTCCATTGCTGTGACCAGCTTCATTGTTTAACTTTGGAATTCCTCCAAAATCTTCAGTTCAAAACAGAAAACATCCTTCAAGTGTAAATCTTTTTCCAGGAGAAAATCTGCACGAAAAGTTACATATACGAAAGGAGGATAAAGTAGCTAGTGCCAACCAGATGCCAGTAAGCTACAGCCAAGTGCAAATATAGTATTCAATAAAAATAGTGCACAGATGTAGTTATAAAATGCGGGTCTTTGCTGGTAATCTGTTGTGTCATTTGGTGTGAGAGAGGGATAGCATAGATTGCAACAAAGATGAGTTTATAATCAAGCCAGAAACCCCATTTCTGCCAATCTCCCGTATCATGGCTGTTAATGAGCAATGGAACACCAGAACAAAAATGTCTTTGTTTATGAAACAGGATCCCTGCAGGTACAAATTACCTACAACATCTTATAACTTTTGAACACCGCCCTCCTTTGTGATGTCGGAAATGTCATCCTCATTATGTGCTGGGAAGAGCATTGCATGCCTCTCATAATCATCCACCTGTAGCTTACATGCATCCTGCTCTACTCATTCATGAACTAAACAAAACTGAAAATTATCTTCGTGCTCATAACAAGAGTTTATTCACCTACCTACCCCTACACTAACTAGTAGATGCAGATTAATCAAGTAACAACATACTTCCAATGCAGCCATGTCAGATTGTGATTTACAGGCATCATGCTGAATCTTGATCCCAACAATAACAAATACCATATCATGCAGAAGAAAGGTTTGAGTAGATGAATAAAATAGCCTTCTTCTGACATAAATATCTTAACATTCATGCTGCTGAAAGAATCCAACAAATCAGCAATAGGGTCATGAAAACATGATGAAATACCTCTTGAAGCTGCTGCTCCGACTGACTGTGTTGCAGCTGCTCTTCGTTTCCTTCACCGAACTCATTGATGAATGCAGATTGCTGGATCTTTGTTGGAGGAACATATACGATAGGTTTCTGATCTGGACTATTCAGTTCCTCATGGTTGGGACAACTTCCCTTGGTTTGTAAATCTGTAAGTTGAGAGCTACCTTTACTGCTTTCCATATTACATGTAGGCAGTTCAACCTTTGCTATAGATCCAAAACTTTCGATTTCTGATCTATCACGCTGCTTATCATCTTTAAAGCTTTCAAAGGAAACAATTTGATCTGCATAACAGTCTAAAGTAGTAGATGCATGTGGTATATTGTTTAAAACATCTATGCAATGGTCATCACCCTGAAGACTACCTATCTCTTGATCATGGTGAGGGATACCTTCTGCTGCAACAAATTCATCATGAGTATTTGGATCTTTATTCAATAAATAAAACTCATTACAGCATTGAGGATAGAGAAGATCAACTGGAAATATTCCTTCACAAAACACATGGAAGACATCATGAAAATCAGCCAATGAGCTGATACTAGCATTAGGCAAAGATCGATACCAATCACGGGCAATCCCTTTTAATGAAACACAGAACAGCCGGATCTGAACATCCTCATGCACTACCTACAACCGATGCATGTAGTCATGAAAGTCCAGCAAATGCTCAGCTGGCACTTCCCCCTCTTCTCCTCGAAATCTAGGAAGACTATTCTCCCATTCATCTCTAGCAGGCACTTGATTAGGAAAACTAGCAATGCCTGAAAAATCACAGAACGCATACCTCTTGGCTAAGATTCTGTTCATGTCATACCAGTGGAATCACCAACAGAATTCTGAACAATGGAGTCGCCACTGAGTTCGTCCTTCATGGAGTCGCCAGATAGAAGATTTATAACCAGTGAAGTGTCTGATCCTTGTCTATCATCAAGGACTAGATCTATGTCGTTCTCCCAGGAAGATCAGCTTCTCACCTCGCTCCCCGGCAATGGCGCCAATTTGTTATCACTCCAGGAAACTACCTAGGGTTATAAGCTAGGTATGCCTGGTAACTTAAGAATTCAATGTTTTTGTGTTTTCTGAAAAGGTGGATCAATGGGATAACTGAGAAGACTAAGCAGTAAGACAACATAACATGCCTCTAAATAAGCCAGTGCTTCGAGAAATTAAATATCAGCCACAGTAAATAATCAAGGTATGAAGAATATTGCCTAGACAACCAAATACATTAACATGCAGGGTTTATGCAACCAAGTACATACATAACGCAGGGTCACACTAAGCAATAAGAAGTTCCTCCGTTCAAATCATGAGCATAAGCTAAGCTAATTCAAACAGGGTGCAGAATAATGGAAAATGTAGACAGACTGATATCTAATGACCAAAGAAAACTGTGATTCATATAGCAAGAAAGTGTCAAGTACATAGCCCCAAATGTCTCCAAACTTGAACCTCTCTCTAATAGTCTTGGTTCTGTGGCTTTATAGCCTTTACTCTGCTAGTTCAGCGAACAAAACTGAGATCTGGGTGAAATTAGAGAAAATTGGCAAAAACAGGCTTTCGGCAGTTAACTCTTCTGCTGATTTCGTGCCTTAGCCACCGGAAGTCAGACCTTTTGGCAGCTAATGAGCTCTGTGGGGCTCGCCTAAGCTGCCGAAAGCTGTAACCGTTTCAAAAATTTAAACCCAAAACATTGCTTTCTGCTGATTTCGTGCCTTAGCCGCCGGAAGTCAGACCTTTCGGTAGCTAATGAGCTCTGTGGGGCTCGCCTAAGCTGCCGAAACCTGTAGGATTCCTGAAAAAACCTCGTTTGGAAAAAATCGATTTTCTCAACCGTCCGATGTCCCTTTTGCACGTTCGAATAGTCGATTTTGATCTACAGATCATAAGCTATCCATTGGTGCTTCCAGATCTGAATTTGGAGTTCGGGAAGGCCATCAAAATTGCCCCTCAAGATCACGCGATTTCAGTAGAAAATTCCTCTTGAGTTATGGTTCAACAATGAAAATACCTCACAGGGCAGCCAAGTGACAAATCATAGCTGAGCATTCGGGATTTATTTAATAACAGAGCATGTTGCAATAGACAGATGACATAATGACTGGAGATTTAGCCTGAGATTGTAGGGATGAAGCGTTCTAGTTCAAACTGACTTTGTGGCTAAAATTTAGGAATGGAATCGAAACCACTTTCACAGACTCAGTTAACTGCCGAAAAGTTGGGATTTTTTGATATTGAAGGCCAAGACTCACAAAAATAAAAAATTTTACCCATTCTATCAACCAAAATGACGGTGGTCAATTTGGGAGATAACACAAGTTTTGAAAGAATGCATAAGATCAATTGTTTATCTTCCTTTTCCATTCTTTTTCCACTCCACATTGCTTCAATAGCATAACCAAGCTTTTAAACTTAGTGAAGAAGTCATTGATGGTCTTGAAATTTTCAGGATTGAGGGCAATCAACTCATTCTCTAAATGATAAGATCTCATATCATACTGCTTCACAAAGAGTGTGGCAATTTTCTCCCATACCTCTTTCAGAGTAGTCAATCTAGTGAGATGGAAAAGAAGATCCTTAGAGATGCTGAGACAAAGGAAACCATAAGCTTCATCAATCTTATTGAAATATTGTGCCTTCTCTACTACTGATGTAGCTTCGACTTCTAGGCCCATGGTAACTTTGTAGGAACCTTTAGAGTGCAGCAATATCTCCATATCAGCCTTCCACTGAAAATAGTTGAAGGGAGTGAGAAGATTTCATGAAGAAGTGTCCATCTTTCAACAGGAGCGAATGCAATAGAAGGGGTGAATAACCTACAAATAACAAGAAAAAAAAGAACCATACGGTCGAACAATCCACACTTTTCAAGTTGCTTCACACTCGACATAAGACAATCAAGCAAGATTGAAGATCCAATGATTCGAATCCAGGAATTATGTTGAAAACTCTCGGCTTCTGGTGTGGATTGGAAGCAAATTTTTGGCACTGCATGCCCAATAGTGAATGCACATGAGAGAATGCATGTCACTGCTGCAATATTTTTGTGAGAAAATTCACTCAATCTTCATGAATAATCCCTGTAGAAAAGAAGTCTTGTCCCTACCATGGCTATGATGCGATGTGAATGCATGCCACTGATGCAATATTTTTGTGAGCAAATTCCCTCAATCTTCATGAATAATCGTTGTAGAAAAGAAGTCTTGTCCCTGCCATGGCTCTGATACCATGTGAAATTGGCTTTAATTTTTGGCTTTTGGATTTTACCTTAGGTAAAAGCCAAAAATATCCCATCTCAATAGTGACTTTCATGACGAACATTTAAAGTCCATCACAAGCATGACTATCACCATAGGCCTTTTTTTCTTGTAGTGTACCTTAGAAATATGAAAGTGTTTTTTTATTAATATTCATTTTTTAAATGTTATTATCACTTTTTTTCTTAGTAGTATTGTTAACACCTAAATTTTGTCATCCTACCTTGACATTATCCCCATCAAACCCTTACATCATTAACACATTCCATTTCCATTATTTTTACCTTTGTAAAACCAATAAAACAAAGCCTTACATAAAAGGGCCATTTTACAAAATTAATTTTCTCAATTATCTCAAAAAAGAGCAACTTATGCCCTAACTTGTTTTTTGGATGTTTCTACAATAGTTGTGCTATAGTCCTTCACTGGTTTTTCTTATGCCCATCTAGTTAGATAATATATAGCTGTAATGATATATCTCGAGCTGGTTCTCTTCTCTAGTGGGGTAATAGGTCCCACAAATTCAATATCCCATTTGTCAAATGCTTGTAAATTCAACTGTGGCATCAATGGCATCTCATCTCTACGAGAAGGATTTCTTGTTATCTAGCATACATCGCAACTCCTGCAATGTTCCTTTGAATCTTTATGTATAGTAGGCCACCACAGTCCTGCTCTCAAAATTTTCTGCACAGTCGATTTCCATGCATAGCGTCCTCCATATACTCATGAATGTGCTTCGATAACTATGATAAGTCTCTCATGCTCTAGTACACACCTACAGAACACTTCATCTGGCCCTAATTTATATAATTGTCCTGCAATCAAGGTGAAATCAGTTCATCTTACCACTAATTGTTTCTTCTGCTACGTAGTGAATTCTACAGGTGCTAACCATGTGGTTAGAAATTATACAATGTTTATGAATTAGTCATCTTCTATGTGGATATAAAACAACTGCGCATCTGGTAAATTATCCTCCAAATTACTAGGTTCCTCCCCTGACTCAATCCTTGATAGATGGTCAGGTCTTGCATTCAATCTTCTTGGCTTCACTATGATCTCAAAATCATATTCTTGAAATAGTAGAAGGCATCTGCATATTCTACCCCCTAACACTGGCTTATTGACCAAGTACTTTAAAGTTGAATGGACAATGAACATGGAAAAGAGTGAACCTAGAAAATAGTGCTCGAATTTCTGCAATACGTACATGATAGCTAAGCCTTCTCTCTCTGTTTTGGTGTAATTTTTTTCTGCCGAGGATAGATTTCTACTATAAAATGCAATTGGATGATCGATGCCTCCATCACCAGGTTGTGATAGTACAGTTCCAAGTGCTATATATGAATCATATACGTGTACATGCAATGAATTATTCCAGTTAGGAAAGACTAGAATAGGTGTTGTGAACATCTTCTCTTTCAGTCTATACAATCCTCTTTGGAAATCTTCAGTCCACTCGTACTTCGCTTCTTTTTTCAATAGTTTCTCCATAGGCGCAGTTATCTGCGCATATTCCTTAATGAATTTTTTATAATATCCTGTGTCCCAATGTAGTGGGTAGATAATTAATCGAATTAGGTGGTGGGATATTTACTATGATAAATATCTTCACTGGATCAACCATCAATCCTTTCTTGCATACTATGTGTCCTAAAAAAATGCCATAAGGAACACAAAAGACACACTTCTTTAAGTTCAAGAAAATATGATACTATCTACACTTTACTAACATCATCCTTAAGTTTGCATGATGGTCCTTCAAAATGAACAATATTGTCCAGTCATCGACGTAAAATTCCATGAATTTATGAATATAATCCTTAAATGCAACTACAACCACCATTAAAAAGATAGCAGGTGTGTTCTTCAACCCCAAAGGCATAACATTGTACTGAAATGCCCTTGCTGCAATAAGAACAGTTAGTCTTCTCTTTGCCCTCTTTTCCCTTTTGCTTGTTTCTTGAACTGGATGGCTCATCCAACTGCTTGGTTTTCTCTCTTTGCTTGGAAGGATCAAACTTTGGCTTTTCTTTCTTTTGCTTCCCTTTTCCATTTGTAGATTTGGATCCTCCAACAAATAAAGCTTGATCTTTGGAGCATATGGTCCCCATTTGAATGAGTTTATCATGCTCCTTTGTCACAGATTCAATGAAGGCACTTAAGTTAGGCATTTTCCAATTGGGAATTGTGAGCTTTCCCGTATTGAAAGTTGAAACAAAAACTGAGTAATATTTTCCAGGTTTTGAAAGAATGCATAAGATCAATTGTTTATCTTCTTTTTCCACTCCACATTGCTTCAATAGCATAACCAAGCTTTTAAACTTAGTGAAGAAGTCATTGATGGTCTCAAAAGTTTCAGGATTGAAGGCAATCAACTCATTCTCTAGCTGATAAGATCTCATATCATCCTACTTGCCAAATGTTGGTTGTGGAGCCAGATCTTCCAGTATCATAAATGATATTGTCTTAGCCGTGCACCCCATAGGGTTGTTTTCGCCAACAGTTTTCGGGCCCATGGTTTTGGGTATCCCGTGGTATTTTCCCATTATATTTCCCTTATAAAAGAAAATCATTGTAATATTGCTAGGGTTGATGTATTAGGTTTTATGCATTGTAAAGATCTTTGAGATTGGTAGAGAGATTGTGAGAAAGTGAACAAGAAGTGCAGTGGTTGTGCTGCAGGTTGTATCCATTCATTTTGATGGACGATATAATAATAAGGACTGGCAACTTCAGTGTGGATGTAGCCCAAGTTGGGTGAACCACAATATATCTATGTTTCTCTTGTAATGTGTATGTGTGATTATATTTGCATTTCTGTTTATTGTTATTGCTTTGCGATCCTATTTTTCTAACAATTGGTATCAGAGCCAAAGGTCTATTTGGAAGATAAACCCACAGGAAGCTAGGGTTTCTCGTTCGAGTGGAAGTAATGGCAGAAGAAGGAAAGTTTAAGGTCAAGAAGTTTAACAGCCAAAACTTGAGTTATGGAAGATGCAAATAGAGGACTATTTGTACCAGAAGGATCTATTCCTACTGTTGGGAGGGAGAGCAAAGCAACCAATGGCTATGAAGGATGAAGAATGGGAGGTTCTTGATAGAAAGGCACTGGGAACAATACGGTTGTCCCTAGCTTCATTGGTGGATTTCAATATCTCAAAAGAAACGACAACATAGGGGTTGATAAGCGCATTGGGTAAGCTATATGAAAAACCCTCGGCCTCCAACAAGGTATTTCTAATGAAGTGTTTATTTAATGTGAAGATGTATGAAGGTGGATCTGTTATTGATCATTTAAATGATTTTAATACGGTTACAAATCAACTAAGTTCTGTAAGTGTAAAATTCGATGATGAGGTTAGGGATCTTCTAATGTTGTGTTCATTGCCAGAAAGATAGAATAACTTGGTCATGGTTGTAAGTAACTCTGTCTTTGGTTCAAACACCTTGAAATTTCATGATGTTATTGGTGTTATTCTTAGCGAAGAAAGAGCATAGGTGAGACATCAGGGAATGCGTTGACCATGGAAAGTAGGGGAAGACAAAAGGAGAGAGGAAAGAGCCAAGGTAATCGCAGCAACTCTAAAAAGGGAAAATCTAAGTTGAGACTGGGAAAAATAGAGTGCTGGAACTGTGGAAAGAAATGACATCTGAAGAAATACTACAGATCTCTAAAGAAGAAAGGAGATGGACAGAAGGAAACTACCCAGGAAGCAAATGTAGCAGGTGATGTGTTACAAGATGCTTTGATTCTTGCATTAGATAATACTAGTGATTATTAGCTAGTATATTCAGGGGATTCATGTCATGCTACACCCCATAGGAAATATTTTCATGATTATGTTCTAGGCGATTTTGGACATGTTTTATTGGGTGATGATGAGCCATGTAAAATTGTTGGAATGTGTAAGGTATGGACAAAAGTTAAGAATGGAATTGATTTGTTGTTGAAAGATGTAACGCATATTCCTGCTATGAAAAGAAATATGATCTCAATAGGGCAGTTAGGAGATGGCAGCTGTCTATCTACATTTGGATAAAAGTGGTGGAAGATCACTAAAAGATCAATGGTGATAGCAAAAGGAGACAGGGTAGGTACGTTGTATTTATGTCCTCATAATACTGACCATTCTATCTCTTTAGCTTCCACAAGAACAGATACAACATTGTGGCATCATAGGCTTGGCCACATGAGTGAGAAGGAGATGCAGATTGTCTACTCAAGGAAGTTGCTGCCAGATTTGAAGCAGGTAAGTTTGGAATTCTATGAAAATTGTGTTTATGGAAAACATAAGAGAGTCATATTTCTCAGGGTTGGGAAATAGAAGAAGAATGGAGAGTTAGAGCTTGTGCATACAGATGTATGGGGACTAGCTCAGGTACAATCTCTTGGTGGATCTCATTATT
The DNA here is from genome assembly GCA_027924585.1 of Larix kaempferi. Classification (NCBI taxonomy): domain Eukaryota; kingdom Viridiplantae; phylum Streptophyta; class Pinopsida; order Pinales; family Pinaceae; genus Larix; species Larix kaempferi. Next base: position 4,389,235 of record BSBM01000723.1, on the reverse strand, counting down.
ATGTTACATTTATTGATGATGCAACTAGGAAAACTTGGGTTTATTGTATTAGACAGAAATCTGATGTGTTTTCTACTTTTAAGAAGTGGAAAGCTTTGGTTGAGAATGAGACAAGAAAAATGTTGAAGTGTCTCAGATCTGATAATGGAGGAGAGTACTGCTGCAAGGAGTTTGATAGTTACTGTTCATACCATGGGATTCGTAGAGAGAAGATAGTCCCAAGAATACCGTAAGAAAATGATGTGTCAAAAAGAATGAATAGAACGATCATGGAGCGTGCAAGGTGTATGAGATTGCATGCAGGGTTGCCCTTACAGTTTTGGGTGGATGTTGTAAATACTGTTGTTTATTTAATAAACATAGGACCTTCAAGTGCTTTGGATGGTGGTATTCTAGAGGAGACATGGACAGATAAAAAGGTAAACTACACATTTCTGAGAACATTTGGTTGTGAAGCATTTGTCCATATTGATAAACAAAATAGAACAAAGCTTGAAGCTAAATCCAAGAAATGTACCTTTATTGGATATGGGGTTGATGAATTTGGTTATTGCTTATGGGATTATGAAAATAAAAAAATCATCAGGAGTAGAGATGTGATATTCAATGAAAAGGTCATGTATAAATATCAGTTGTCGGGAAAGAAACAAGAAAAGGAAACCACTGAGTACACAGTACTTGATGAAATTGAAGAAAATGAAGTTCCAAAGGTGCCAGAAAATCAAGAATAGCAGCAAGTACCTAAAAATCCTGCAACTACAAGAAGATCTACCAGGTTAAGTAGAATCCCTGAACAGTACTCTCCTTCAATGTATTATTTATTGATGACTGATGCTGGTGAACCAGAGTGTTATGAAGAAGCAATGTAGGTGGAAACTAGAAAGAAGTGGGAGCATGGCATGAATGAGGAGATGGACTCATTGGTAGGAAACTAGACTTGGGATTTGGTTCAACTGCCTGTTGGTAAAAGATCATTGCAGAACAAATGGATTTACAGGTTGAAGGAAAAAGAAGGAGGTAAGAAGAGGTACAAGGGCAGACTTGTTGTAAAGAGGTTTGCACAGAAGAAAGGTATATATTTTGATGAAATATTTTCTCCTGTTGTTAAGATGACTTCAATTAGGACTATTTTGAGTCTAGTGGCGGTAAAAGATTTTCACCTTGAACAGTTAGATGTAAAAACAACCTTTCTCCATGGGGATTTGGAGGAAGAGATATATATGCAGCATCCACAAGGGTATGAGGTCAAAGGTGAGGAGAACTTGGTATGCAGGTTGAAAAAGAGTTTGTATGGCTTGAAGCAAGCTCCAAGGTAGTGGTATTTAAAATTTGACAGGTTTATGATAGAACAAGGTTATAGTAGATGTCATTATGACCACTGTGTTTATTTCAAGAAGCTAGACAATGAAAGATATATTATCTTGTTATTGTATGTGAATGACATGTTTGTTGCAGGGTCTAACATGCGGGATATAAATGTACTCAAAAGGAAGCTAGCTAATTCATTTGGGATGAAGGATTTGGGTGTTGCAAAGAAAATCCTTAGTATGAGAATAACGAGAGACAGGAAAAAACGCAAATTGACATTGTCTCAGAGTGAGTACATACAAAAGGTGTTGGAGAGGTTCAGAATGCAGAATGCAAAACCAGTAAGTACACATTTGGCCAGCCATTTCAAACTAAGTAAGGAAATGTGTCCCAAGGCATAAGAAGAGATAGCTTACATGTCCAAGATTCCCTATCAATAAGTAGTTGGCAGTTTGATGTATGCCATGGTGTGCACAAGACCAGATATTGCACATGCAGTGGGAGTTGTGACAAGATATATGAACAATCCAGGTAAAGAACATTGGAAAGCAGTATAGTGGATTCTCAGGTATTTGAGAGGTACTACCACTCAAGCATTATGTTTTGGAGGTTCAGACACTATTCTACAGGGATATGTTGATGCAGATATGGCAGGTGATAAGGATAGCAGGAGGAGCAAAACAGGGTATGTATTTATTGTAGGGGGAACAACAGTAATTTGGATTTCAAGATTGCAAAAGGTTGTTGCACTTTAAAAAATGGAAGCAGAGTATGTTGCTGTTACAGAGGCTAGTAAAGATATGATTTGGTTGTAGAGGTTTATGGAGGAAGTGGGTGAGAAGCAGAAGGATAACAAGTTGTATAGTGACAGCCAAAGCACCATTCATCTTGCAAAGAACTCAACATTCCATTCTAGGACTAAACATATACAACTCAAGTACCATTTCATACGCTCTGTTCTGGAAGATGAACTGTTGAAGCTAGAAAAGATATAAACTAGCCAGAATCCTGCAGACATGTTCAAAAAGGTAGTGACCAGAGAGAAACTGAGTTCCTGCTCAGTTTTAGTTGGCCTTCTAGCATGAAGGTGAAGATGAGAAAGTTCCCAAGTCCAAGGTCCAGCAAGTATAGCAACGGTGGATTTGTTGTGATCAGTATCCAAGTGGGAGATTGTTGGTTGTGGAGTCAGATATTCCAGTCTCATAGATGATATTGTCTTAGCTGTGCACCCCATAGGGCTATTTTCGCCAATAGTTTCTGGGCCTATGGTTTTGCGTATCCTGTGGTATTTTCCCATTATATTTTCCTTATAAAAGAAAGTCATTGTAATACGGCTAGGGTTGATGTATTGGGTTTTATGCATTGTAAAGATCTCTGAGATTGATAGAGAGACTGTGAGAAAGTGAAGAGGAAGTGTAGAGGTTGTGCTGCAGGTTGTATCCCTGCATTTTGCTGGAGGGTATAATAATAAGGACTAGCAACTTCAGTGTGGACGTCGTAGCCCAAGTTGGTTGAACCACGATATATCTATGTTTCTCTTGTAATGTGTATGTGTGATTATATTTGCATTTATGTTTATTGTTATTGCTCTGCGATCTTGTTTTTCTAACACCAAAGAGTGTGGAAAGTTTCTCCCATACCTCTTTCGGAGTAGTCAATCCACTGAGATGGAAAAGAAGATCGTTAGAGATGCTGAGACAAAGGAAACCATAAGCTTCATCAATCTTATTGAAATATTTTTCCTTCTCTACTGCTGATGTGGCTTCGATTTCTAGGCCCATGGTAACTCTGTAGAAACCTTTAGAGCGCAGCAATATCTCCATATCAGCCTTCCACTGAAAATAGTTGAAGGGAGTGAGAATATTTGATGAAGAAGTGTCCATCTTTCAAGAGTTGCGAATGCAATAGAAGGAGTCAAGAACCTGCAAATCACAAGAAAACAAGAACCATAAGGTCGAACAATCCACACTCTTCAAGTTGCTTCACACCCGACATAAGACAATCAAGCGAGATTGAAGATCCAATGATTCGAATCCAGGAATTATGTGGAAAACTCTCGGCTTCTGGTGTGGATTGGAAGCAAACGTTTGGCACTGCATGCCTAGTAGTGAATTCCCATTGGAGAATGCCATTGCTGTAATATTTTTGTGAGAAAAATCACTCAATATTCATGAACAATCCTTGCAGAAAAGAAGTCTTGTCCTTGCCATGTCTCTGATACCATGTGAAATTGAAGCAGTACAGATCTAACTGAACAAGTAAATCAATTACAACAAATGAATAAATAATAATATGTGTAAACTGTGCAAGAGAAGTGCAGCAGTGCTCTATTGAACTCAGAAGTAGAATACAATACAATGTGTAGTCACAATGACTAAATAATTTGAATTAACTAAGGAGGTCATTCAAATAGCCTGCATGGAATAGCTTGGATCAACTAGGAGTCCTCATCATCAGACCAGTGGAGTTATCAATCAACAAGTAACGATCAACCAGGTGTCAAACTGAGTCTAACTGAATGTGGTAGGTGTAATTGGCACATAGGAGCACTAATGTAGTGAAGGAGTCTCAGTGGAGGGCGCATCGGGAGTTGAATGGAGTCAAAATAGGAAATCTAGTCACATTGGGGGTCCAACAGAGTGTTTCAGTTAGTTAACAAGTCAATCTAGCCTTAAATCAAGGAAATATCCACAAATAACTCAACTAACTAAAGTGTAACTGAGTGGTAGGTGAAGAAGGGCGCCTTTCACATGTGGTAGGTGAAAGGTGGGAGCACCACTGACTAGGAGGGATAAAAATGAGTGGAAAGAAGCTCCCGGGCTAGAAAACTGGGGACTAGGTGCTGGATGACACCAAACTGATGACTGAGATGCATGCAATTGCATGACATGCATGCTGCATGCAAAAATGCATGCATAGATAAAACTGAATGATGAATATATCCTAACAAATTTATTCCAGTCCAGTTCACTCATAAGACAAGTGACATAGAATATATTTTCATGAAGGATATATTTAGATTGCATGGATTTCCTAAAGCAATAATATCATATCGAGATGTAAAGTTCACATCCAATTTTTGGAAGGGACTATTTCAGGAATTTGGAACTCAGCTGAATTTTAGTACAACATATCATCCTCAAACAGATGGTCAAACTGAGATGCTGAATCAGGTTCTTGAAGACATGCTGATGATATATGTGATGGACAAACCATCCAAGTGGGAGGACTACCTACACTTAGTAGAATTTTAATACAATAATGGGCATCAATCATCATTGGGGATGAGTCCTTTGGAGGTATTGTATAGCAAAGGATGCGGGAGTCTAGTGAATTGAGATAGTCCAGTCAACAGGGTAGTTCTTGGACCATATATGATCAAGGAAATGGAACATCAAATTGTTAAAATTAGGAAAAATTTAAAGGCAGCTCAGGACAGGTAAAATATTTATGCAGATTTGAAAAGGGTGCATAAGGAATTTGAGATTGGGGATCATGTTTATTTGAGAGTGAAACCAAGGAAAAGTTCCATAAAGTTGGGGACTTGTGCCAGGTTGCCACCAAGATATTGTGGGACATTTGAAGTCCTTGATAGGATAGGACAAGTTGCATATAGAATTGCATTTCCTTCTAACATGAAAGCTCATAATGTTTTTCATGTTTCTTTTCTTAAGAAATATGTATATGATCCTAATCATATAATTGATTGGAATGTGATATAGGTGAAACCCGAAGGAGAGTTCCAAGTGGATCTTATGCACATCCTCGACAAGAAGTTCGCATTGCTCCAGAACCAAGCTATCAGGCATATGAAGGTGCAATGGAAGCACCTTAGTCCCGATGAGGATACATGGGAGCTGGAGGATGCCATGAGAGAGGCATTCCAATTTTTTTTAGTTTTGAGAATACCGAGGACGATGTTGTTCTAAGGGAGAGGGAAATGTAACATCCCCATTTTGACCCTTAGGACATATTTGGATTTCAATGTAAATATTGTATACATGCGATATATGTTTTCCTAGCATGGAGCTTAAGGCCAAGGCCCCGCTAGTCGATGCTTGATTTTTATGTAAAAGAAAAGTATTAGATATTCTGTTATCCACGTGTTATTAATCCATACGACATTGCAAATGATTTAAATATTAATATTGTAATAAAAATACCCAAGAAACTGGCTATGGAGGAAAATAATAAGAGGGGTGATGTGTATCCACCGAGGACAGGTGAGGGGGCTTTTGGATTGAACCATAGACTTCCAAATGTCATATTTAGAACCCATTTGACCTTCCTTGTTGACATTTAATTTTGTTGCAGGAAGTGGTTGAAGAAAACTATTCATGAGGTCGATGGAGTGTGGGAAAACCCAAAATTTGGATGGAAGGGTCTAGGACTCTATTTTCCTTTATCCAAAAGTCACTCTTCCTCATAGGAATTTGTTTCATCATCCCCTTTCCATTAGGTACTAGAAACATAATTTGCGAAGTAGAACAGAGAGTCGAGCAGTGAAGAGAAGATGAAAATTGCTATTCTGGGAGAAACCCTGATTGGGAGTGTTGAATCTTCCCAGAACGTCTGTGTGGGAAGTTCAATCCAGGAGGGTAATTTTCGGTGTGAACCCAAGGGAAAATTTAAAGAGAGTCAAATGCTCAAAAACTCATGAGAAAACCATGAGTGGGTAGCCGAGAAACTAGTTGCGGGATATAGTTTCTTTGGCCATAGAAATCAAGAAAATACAAGTGGGAATAACACAGAATAATAGGACATAAGGTAGTGTTTATTGATAAACCCAGTGAAGGCTAGAGTCTCAAGGAATCAATGGCTTGGAACTTTCTATGCCCACCTTGAAGAGAACTCGAGGGAAGGGGCACCTGAGGGACTGTGCAACAGAGAATGGGACCTTCCTTATGTTGGGTGTTGTAGGTATTGTGGGTGCCAGGACTGTCTGAGTATGAATTGTGAGGCCTGTAGCTGTAAGGTTGAGTGCATTGGCTTAGCATCCTCCTCCATTGTTCCTTAAATGCTTGATAAACCCAACTGTGTGTTGGCTTAACATGTTTGTTGTGTGAAGACATGGATGTGAGTGAGCCTGTTTAGTTGCTCCCTAGTGGATACACAGCCGAGCTTAGGGGTGGTCTCTCAACTAAAATAATCTAGGCTGGATAGAAATCTATGTTTGGGTGGAATGTTTCTTTCACATAACCATGTCACGTATCTTTTATGTGATTTTTTTTCAAGAAACTTAACCAAATACATAATGCATAAAATATATAACCACTAGCCGTCATTACGGCATCATTAATAGATTAACTGATTACGTGAGCATACTGCTGCACTAATACTTTTGTCGCTAAACATGCAACTTCACCACTAGACTGACTTGTACCGCTGTGATGGTGCACTCATATATACACGACGGTGTAGGGCCCACTTCATAAACAAGTTCCTAACCACATGAGTACCTATTGCTAGAGCAGTTGCGACACTTGCATTTTAAAAGTGACATTGATACTTTAATATTTACAAAAGTATTAAAGTCTTAACATGTCATTATGATCGATCAATAACATTTAGAGACTTTATGCTAATTATGTTATGAAGCACATATTATCATGGTTATACATCTAAGCTCTAGGGTTAATTTATAACACACCTAGGCTTAATGTTTTTAACTTAACCATTTATGTTATTCTCCTAAAGAAGTCTCAAAACAATAACATTATCAAATGATCATAATGATCATATGTTAACATAACATATATTAACTATATAATATAATATATAACTATATATATATTATATATATAAACATAACATAAATTACAATGGTTGACATAACGTCGAACCATAACATATTACTTACAACGATATAACATTAACAATATTGGCAAGAAAATGTTAAAGTGTTGACATCACACTACATATATAAACATATTGCAATAATATAGTTTCATTACAATGGTTACAATGTATATTATGAATCATACATGAACATGAAACTATATGCTACAACCATTAAACATAAAGCACTTTGGGTTATGCACCTAACACCAAACCTTAACGCACATAACCAATAGCATGACGGCCGTCCAACCTTTGGCCACGGCGTGAATGGTTTTGATGCTATACGTTTTAATGTTTGGTTTGTAAACTATGCAAGGTTTGTATGATACGCATACACCGGTGGACTTTGTGACTGCTGAATTAGTCTCTTTCCATGCAGAAAACACTGATGAACCACGTTTTAACCCCGTCGATAGTGCCCTCCTAGCAGGTAAAAAACATTCTTGGTGACATGGGGACTACCACTTAGCATGGAAAACAAACGCGTGGCCAACTAGCCAAGTTGGCTCACACGCAGTGTCACCCACCCGACCTTCATGCAATTAAGGATCCACCAGTTCAACTTAATTCCATTGTGTTTTGCACCATTGATGGCGATCCGGTTGATCTCTTGGGTGGTGTGAAATCCTCTGAACCATTTAGTAGGTTCTTGGATTTTTGTGCCAATACCTCGACGTACTAAGCAACAAATGAAACTCCACCGGGCTCAGTTGTCACTATTGACTTTTGTGGTTCCTCCAAGCTCACAAAACTTTGGTCTGTGGCTGTTGGTTCATTTGGAAAAGTGAAGAAGCTCATTGAGCATCTCTGCTCCAAGTAGAAGGATCATGCCCGTTAAGCTAGCTACCAATGAACTCTTCAGCGTGGAGAAATGCAACCTTGAGGAAAACGCTGGCATGCTACCACACAGTTCAGGTAAACAAACTTGTCAAGCTTGTTATCAGTTTTTTTTGTTGGTTTCAGTTGTAAATTCTAACGCTTCCCATGACACCTTCGTGCTTCCATTGTGCAGGTGTAGAATGGCCATGACTTGGACGTTGCGTCCATCTCGAACCCTAAAGGTGAGCGGTTACAAGGTTTTTGTTTTATTTACCACCAAGTTTTTATGTTTCACTTCTTACTACACCAACTAACACCATTATGTTGGTTTGTTACGACAGGAGCCAGGGTTTGATAGATGTGTTGGGCGCTTCCACAGCTGGCACCACAACCTCAGCGAAGGAGAAGGGTCTCCATGTTGCCCAGGTAACCCGTCCTCACCTTGTCTCTCGGGTTAAATTCCTGGGTGTTGAAAGGGTTACTTAAGACTGGTTCCAGTTGTTGGTTTGCAACAATGAAATGTTTGGCCCTCGGTCATACTCATAGGTGCATGTGAGAGTGGTAAGAAAAAATGTGAAGGATTTCGCAGCCTCTATGTAGTTACATGTTTTTTATATATCTTTTAAAAGGTATGCTGGGAGCATCAAATGTTACGAATGTTGGGGTTCGACCACGTCTTAGGTCGTCGGTTCTCGAACCTCAGTTTGTCATTCAGTTGTCCATGCTGGGACTTGGAGCTGTAAAGAATTACTAGCTCTGCACCACAATTGCTTTGTAAATAATGAATGCATTTGGAACTGTAACAACCCTTTTCAATTTCCTTCACTGTATTGTATTAATATATACAATGTTGTTCCTGTCATTACACTTCGGGTTTATATGATGAACAGTATTATGGTTATATATATATATATATATATATATTTATGAATATAATGTGAAGAATTCGCTTACTTCGATTTCCATTTGTTTGAATGGTTTCTTGATGTATTAGTAAAACTTGGCAGGAAAAACTAAACATAGCCTCAACGCCTTGCCTCGCAGCGATTAGGGTTTGCATTTAAACTTAACATGAAAATCATATTTATAAAATTAACAGTGCATTCTACGCACAGTGCTTAGCGTAGCTAAGTATTCCAGGTCTAACTCGACCAGGAATCTGTAGTTCCCGATCCTCGCTCTCAACGAAAACACTTTGCACATGTTTGATGCAAAGCCACTGACTCTCGCGTGGTTCAGGGTCTAAGTAGAAACCCAACACAGTTGGCATGCTCGTTGAGCATGGGTCAAACCTCCCTACCTTGTCTATATTAATCAGGATCGCCCACATAATATGACTCAACAACAAGCGTTTAACGCTGACTGTGTATACACGTAGGGAGAAACTACCCAGTACCTAGGTCGTAAGCTCCAGGGTAATAACCCTTAAATAAATAATAATGTATACCCACATATATATAGTATGTCTTCCTTCGTAGGGTTCTGAAATGATGTATACGAAGGGTTTGGCGCTTAATGGACTTTAAATTGTCCAACATTGAGCTCCTATGCTGAGGCATAGTATGGACTTCATTCTTGTATTAATGTCTTCGGGCATGACTTAGTGCCTCCTGCACATTACATTGTATTGTTTTATAAAAGGCAAAGGGGTTGTATCGAATCTCATCCCCAACAATACGTAATAATAGAGTTGTTACAATATCATATTTCACATAGGAACTTAGAATAGCATGCATACTCAAATTTAAAATCATTCTAATTGTAATGTCCCTTGTTAGGAATTTTATTAAAATGGCAATTTTCCACTTTTTTTCCCTAGTTCGACCTTTGACTAGTTTGATCTCTAGGTCCCAAATTTGCCCCAAATGATTTCAAATCTTCTGAGAAGGTATATGAATGAGATTAGAACATAAATATGTATTTTAAGGATGCCTTTGGACCTTTAAAATACTTCTGCAAATACTCTTTCAATTCTGGCCAATGTAGGGAACTTTACTAGTAATTTGCCTTTGACTAGTATTGGTCTCTATGTCTCGAATTGACTCCAAATGACTTCAAATCTTCAAGGAAGGTGTATGAATGATATTAAGACTTGAATATGATTTTCAGGGATGATATATGGCCACCAAAATACCTCTGCAAACTCTCTTAAGATTCTGGACCAAGTATGCAATTTTACTAGTAATTTGGGGTTCAAATCCCCCTGGGGTAAGTATTGAAAATGGCTTCCCAAATGCCTCCAAAGCCACTCAAATTTCTGAAAAGAGGTAGGGAATGTATTAAGGATGTTATTAAGGTATCATGTGCACCATTAATTGATTATTATATCTGTTCCAACCCTCTCCCATTCAACTGCAAAAATCACCAATTCGACCCTTGGGGAAATGGCACTATTTCTTCTCCCAGTGCAATTAAACTAAGTAAAAATACTTCAAATGCTCAAGTACAGTACATGAAACTTGTAGAAGACATCCATGGAATTATATTGACCACAAATATATCAGAGAATCATCCATCCATTCGAAATCATCATCAATACATTGGCTCACAACAAGGTAGTGGGGAAATGGCATTGTTCTTCCATTAAAAATGAGATTTATACATTTCTACTTGGAATTTCGACCTGAAACTTTTTGGAGATGAAGAACAGAGTATTTACTTCATATTAAAAAAGAAATAGGGCATTAAAATCTCCCCCAAAGAGTACAATAGCTCACCAAAAACGCCCTCCCTCAAGGATCAAGAATATGCCATCAAAACCGGAAATGGTTGAAGGAGTGAGCTGCAATAGAAGAAACCATGAGCTGCCCTGTAGCTTACACCTGCAAATAAAGACTCCATTAAAGCTCCAAATGAAAGGTCTGAATGGCCTTTCCAATTACCAACTTGGATGGGAATCTTTCACCCTCGAAATTGGCTAAGGCAAGAAACTAGTCATCCACTAGCTCTCCCTCTTCACAAATGCAATTACAAATTCTACAAATGATCAAAAGCTGGTTTCATTCTTTGTTATTGACATTTATAAAGTTCTAATGGCCTCCATGGGTCGAATTCCTTCCAAGAGACTCATGCCAACTCAAGTTGGGAAGAGATTCCAAAGAACGCCACTTGTACAACAATTCCTAGTCTCCCACTTCCACCAAATCACATGTGGAAGCATCTTAGCTGCCCTAACACCCTTGAGCGCCCTCTTGGAGTCTATTTTTAGCCCTGACATGTCATATATGTCATATGTCAGCCTTCAGGTCTGATTTGTGTCATAGGTGTCATAGCATCTTCATCATTGTTGTCATAGAGCTAGGGAATCTAGCCCAAGTGTCTCACTAGCTCCAAATTGCCTCTTCCTCTTCCATGGGAGTTACTCTTCCTCTATATTTCGACCTTGGATGAGTTATACCATGAATAATACCTTTTGGACTTCCCCAAGTATGTTACCATTCACCTTGAATTCGAATTGGTGAGAGAATGATGCCAAATGTAGTGGGGAAATCTAGCCATATGTGGGTCCCACTTCCTCCATGTGTCTTCATGATGAAATGCCACTTTGATTTTCACTTGTATATATTTATTTATCTCCTTTATTAAATATGTATGCCATTCTAATGTTCAAACATCATTTATTATCCCCATTATTCCAAATCCCAAAGCTTCCACCCCAAACCTAGGAAACTAGTAATTTCCTCCTTGGCAATTATTTGACCTTTAGCATCAATTTGACAAACTCTAATGAATAGGGCCAATGTGATTAGGCCATTTTGACCCAATACCAAATTTGGGACATGACAAATCATCCCTTCCCAATATTGCTTGTCCTCAAGCAATTTCAAACATGGGTGTTGAAGAACTTGCTTTCTGTATAATTCTTTGAAGTTGCCATTGAATTGCCAAACCTTGAGTCTTTGAGTTTCCATGAAGATCTTAGAGAGGAACCACCATGCTTGCTGCTGCACTACTCTGATAAAAATCACTTTATTAAGTGGGAAATCCATCTCCCATACTTCTTGTTTCCCCTAAAAAATTGAAACTAATGAGATAAAAATTATTCCAGGGTCCCATTGCTTGTATTGCACCCCAACAATGAAGAGTGCTCTCCAACCCACACCATCAGATAAAATGATTCCTGGATCCCATTTTCTTGTATGCATTCTTCCAAACATCATGAGTACAAAATATATGTCATCAAAGTACATAACTACATAATGAAAATGTACATCAAGGAGGTGCTTCATCAAAGAATCATGAAAGTGCTTGTACCTCCAAGCAAGTAGACCACGATTTTCCAAGTGCATACAAGCTTCAAGTGACCAATCAAATCTGCTCCAATGACATAGGTGAGGATCCCATGTCCTATAATGCTGCTCCAAAAGGATGTGATATGCATCAAAATATTCAACCATGTATTCTTTCATCCAAGAAGTGAATGAAGAATCTCCACTAAAATCTGAACCAAATAATGAACAGAAAAAACAAGGAGACTTCCAATGACTCAAAGAAGTCTCACCCATACATCCACAAATGTGAGAATCATAAAGATGTAACAAAGTATGTGGCTGCCAAAAAAAATGTTCTCCCATCATAAATCTATTCACCCAAGTGTTGGATGAAGTTCCTCTAACATCAAATGAACCCAGTGTTGAGCAAGAAAAACCATGAGTCTTCAAGTGACTCAAATCCATATCATAGGTGCATCCATGTAGATGTGAATCATCATAAAGTGACAAATTATGCTGCTGCAAATGTGAATAAGAATGTGCTCCAACCATATCATCATAAAAAGTAAATCTAGGAGTTCCATACTCCTCATGTGGCACCATCAAAAAGAACCCTTTCACCCATACTTCATTGAGACTAATGTTGCAAAACATGGAATTGTAGGATGTAGGAGAATGAATCAAATCACCCAAATGATCAAAAAGTACATAAGTTTCATCATGGGAAGGATCCATATGGGTAGTATCATGCAGCTCCTTCAAAAGTGTGAACTCTTTGTCATAGTTTGGTTCCAGTGTAGATGAATCATGCTCTTCTCTAAAAATTGCATAACCTTCATCAAGAGGCAATTCAAATTCCTCTTCCACCAAATAAAGTGTTTGGATCTCTTCAAGTTCATCTTCAACCACATCAAGAACATTCAAATTTTCACATTTCTCATGATCCACCATGTCATGAGAATCCTCCAAACAATCTACCATTTGACAATCTGAAACATAGGAGGAAAAACAAGTATCTTGCAACCTTTCAAGAAGTTGCTCATTTTGAATTGTGAGCTTATGAATATCCTCATTATTCTTCAAGTATGCATCATGTAACAATTCATTAAGCTCAAACAAATGGTTTCTATCAAAAAGCAAAGACATGAAATTACCTTTGATGTGGCACATTGCTCTTTGAATCTTCTCCATGTCTTCAAGGAAGGATGTTTCCTCCAATGAAGTAACTCTCCAACAAGAATTTGACACCAATGCTTGAGTGTCATGGAGAATGCTAAGGGACTCTTGGATCTTCTTTTCATTCATCTTTAAGGACCCTTCAAGAAAATGAGGCTCTTGCAAATGAACCTCCTCATCTTCTTCATTTTTTCTTGGACCAACTTCATGAAGCTCAAGTGGTGATGGAGAAGTTGATCTTGGTTCTTCTTCAACTGCTGCAAGGTCTTCATTATCATGCTTAATGGAACTTGGGCTTGCAGCAACACTTTCAAAAGTGATCTCTATGTCACCAACATAGAGGTGTGAGCACCCATCAGTAGGTACTCCTTCATAGTTTAAGCATCCATCAGTAGATGCTCTTTGGTTCATGTCTAAGCTAGAAGGTGTCTCGAAATGATCTTCCATATTTTCAATAGAATCTTCTTCATGATCTTGTGATGTCTCTTCCTTTTGCTCCTTCAAGCAAGCTGATGCATTTTTCCCCTTGGTTTCCTCAAAATCAATAATTTTTTCCACAAGTTCGATAGAAAACAATTCGAATCCTTCCTTAAGTTGCTTGGTCATATCTTCAAATATTGTTTTCATAATTTTTATATGCTCCTCACCATCATATGAGGCTCCCTTTTCATCCCTAGTCATAGTTTCCTCAAAAAATTTGCTCTTCTTCTCCTACTTTTTTTTTCTTCAACAAAGGCACTTTTGGTTTCAATATCTAATGGTGGTACCTAAATTATTGTCCTCATGAATATTATACCACATCAGGTGCCAAGATCATGCTCTGATACCACTGTAATGTCCCTTGTTAGGAATTTTATTAAAATGGCAATTTTCCACTTTTTTTCCCTAGTTCGACCTTTGACTAGTTTGATCTCTAGGTCCCAAATTTGCCCCAAATGATTTCAAATCTTCTGAGAAGGTATATGAATAAGATTAGAACATAAATATGTATTTTAAGGATGCCTTTGGACCTTTAAAATACTTCTGCAAATACTCTTTCAATTCTGGCCAATGTAGGGAACTTTACTAGTAATTTGCCTTTGACTAGTATTGGTCTCTATGTCTCGAATTGACTCCAAATGCCTTCAAATCTTCAAGGAAGGTGTATGAATGATATTAAGACTTGAATATGATTTTCAGGGATGATATATGGCCACCAAAATACCTCTGCAAACTCTCTTAAGATTCTGGACCAAGTATGCAATTTTACTAGTAATTTGGGGTTCAAATCCCCCTGGGGTAAGTATTGAAAATGGCTTCCCAAATGCCTCCAAAGCCACTCAAATTTCTGAAAAGAGGTAGGGAATGTATTAAGGATGTTATTAAGGTATCATGTGCACCATTAATTGATTATTATATCTGTTCCAACCCTCTCCCATTCAACTGCAAAAATCACCAATTCGACCCTTGGGGAAATGGCACTATTTCTTCTCCCAGTGCAATTAAACTAAGTAAAAATACTTCAAATGCTCAAGTACAGTACATGAAACTTGTAGAAGACATCCATGGAATTATATTGACCACAAATATATCAGAGAATCATCCATCCATTCGAAATCATCATCAATACATTGGCTCACAACAAGGTAGTGGGGAAATGGCATTGTTCTTCCATTAAAAATGAGATTTATACATTTCTACTTGGAATTTCGACCTGAAACTTTTTGGAGATGAAGAACAGAGTATTTACTTCATATTACAAAAGAAATAGGGCATTAAAAGCTCCCCCAAAGAGTACAATAGCTCACCAAAAACGCCCTCCCTCAAGGATCAAGAATATGCCATCAAAACCGGAAATGGTTGAAGGAGTGAGCTGCAATAGAAGAAACCATGAGCTGCCCTGTAGCTTACACCTGCAAATAAAGACTCCATTAAAGCTCCAAATGAAAGGTCTGAATGGCCTTTCCAATTACCAACTTGGATGGGAATCTTTCACCCTCGAAATTGGCTAAGGCAAGAAACTAGTCATCCACTAGCTCTCCCTCTTCACAAATGCAATTACAAATTCTACAAATGATCAAAAGCTGGTTTCATTCTTTGTTATTGACATTTATAAAGTTCTAATGGCCTCCATGGGTCGAATTCCTTCCAAGAGACTCATGCCAACTCAAGTTGGGAAGAGATTCCAAAGAACGCCACTTGTACAACAATTCCTAGTCTCCCACTTCCACCAAATCACATGTGGAAGCATCTTAGCTGCCCTAACACCCTTGAGCGCCCTCTTGGAGTCTATTTTTAGCCCTGACATGTCATATATGTCATATGTCAGCCTTCAGGTCTGATTTGTGTCATAGGTGTCATAGCATCTTCATCATTGTTGTCATAGAGCTAAGGAATCTAGCCCAAGTGTCTCACTAGCTCCAAATTGCCTCTTCCTCTTCCATGGGAGTTACTCTTCCTCTATATTTCGACCTTGGATGAGTTATACCATGAATAATACCTTTTGGACTTCCCCAAGTATGTTACCATTCACCTTGAATTCGAATTGGTGAGAGAATGATGCCAAATGTAGTGGGGAAATCTAGCCATATGTGGGTCCCACTTCCTCCATGTGTCTTCATGATGAAATGCCACTTTGATTTTCACTTGTATATATTTATTTATCTCCTTTATTAAATATGTATGCCATTCTAATGTTCAAACATCATTTATTATCCCCATTATTCCAAATCCCAAAGCTTCCACCCCAAACCTAGGAAACTAGTAATTTCCTCCTTGGCAATTATTTGACCTTTAGCATCAATTTGACAAACTCTAATGAATAGGGCCAATGTGATTAGGCCATTTTGACCCAATACCAAATTTGGGACATGACACTAATCCAAAAATAATTTCTGCGATTTATTTATTGTTTACAAAACAATTTCCATACTAGAATTGCAGATGCTATGTATAAGTCAATTTATTCATACTTTATGAACTTTGTCAACATTAATGATAAACTGTGCACAGTAGGTTTATAATCATTCTCAGCATTTTTGTTTATTTATACAATAATAGAAATAAACTTAAGTAATGCAGGGCTAGCGATGTAAACCCCATGGTTTACATATCTGCCTCTTTTCAGCCAATAAATTGGAACATAAATACTAAAGACATGATGAATACAAGAAACATGTTCTATCAAATTAATCATCGGCCTAACATTTAGGATAACATATCAACAATGATTATTTCATCTGCCTCCCTAAGGCTTACAAATCATTATATACATTATCACTGCTTACTGTATCAAGATTGTATAAATCATAACTAGACTATGAAAATGAAATGTCTCCAATAGATCATGAAACTGTATAATAAGCATAGACCTAAAGGTCTATAAGTAATCTATAAGTGATGTTTAGTATAATCACAAAGGTCATATTCAGTTTTGATAAATAGTCCCTCCTACAGTAGATCAGAGTTATACAACAATAACCCTAGCAACTGTTCCATAAAACATAACAGATAAATGCAAAAACATGCATATATACTTATCTGAAAATCTGAAGACCATTGGACCTAGCACAAACTTCCCAACCTTAGACCAACAAGATCACCTTGCTCTCAGGTCTCCCCTGAGATGAGTTCACAGTACCCTCTAGTTCAATATTATATTTTATTTACCCTTAAGTTGTTCCCCGAGTTATTTAGTAAATTTCAGTGGCAGCAGGAAACCCAACCTCCAACTTAGTACTCCTGAGCTCCAAGATGCTCCAAGGCCTTTTAAGACTCAGCCATTAAGAGAATCAATTAAAATCACATCACATTCAGAGTAAAATGCAGTGCTCCTTTAATCTTGGGGTAGTTCTCCTACCTCCACACAATCAAGTGGCCAAGTCAATACCCAACTGGATGATTTCTCTTAATCTTGACTAGTTTGGTTCTCCCAAATCTGTCCTCATTCATCTCTGGTCATTGGTGTTCTTCGCAGTTCCCATTTCTCTTGTGTGTTCATTGTGATGAGAAGTGAATAATGATAATTATCCATGGAGAGTTTCAATGAGTTTCACTTTTTTATATTCTTAGGTTTGAAAAACTCTCATTTAGTTAATTATTTTAATTCATTATTCTCTCGAATCTTTTCTTTGGGGTTTTCCATATTCTCCAATAATAATTTCTCATTATTATTAATTGGATTTTTCCCTCCAACCCATAGGGGATTGTGACTCCCATCTAATTAATGTGTTGGTCCACATGGTCATTAGAAATCAACTTTTCATATTTCTAATATCAACTAAGTAAAAATGAAATAATACTTAGCAAAATATAATAGGGGTTCAATGTCCAAAATTGGGGTATTACATTTCCCCTCCCCTTAAGTTTTCACCATCCTCGGTGTTAAACTGTTTTGCAAAACAACAATAAAATAATAAGAAAATTGATTTTGTGTCATATACTTCTTCGAACAAGAAAGGATATGTTGCTCGCATTTCCCTTTCCATTTCTCAGGTAGCCTCCTTAGGCTTATAGTGCTCCCATTACACTTTTACCTGAACGATGGTTGATTCCAAAGTACCACCTCTTTCCGATCCAGTATGCATACATGATATATCTGGAAGTCTCCTTCCAATTCCACCTGACTCACATGCCAATTCACAAGATGCTTAGGATCATATACATATGTATTCAACAATGAAACATGAAAGACATCATGTACTTTAAAGTTTGCAGGTAAAGCTAACTGATAAGAATTAGGTCCTACTTTAGCAAGTATTTGGAAAGGACCACAAAATCTTGGTGCGAGTTTGGAAACCTTTCCTAAGCTCAAAGAAATTTTCTTTTCTTTCACTCTTAGGAATACATGATCCCCAACTTCAAATTCTTTATGTTCTCTATGCAGATCAACATAGTTTTTCTTCCTGTCTTGGGCTGTTTTTTAAGTTTGTTTTAACTTTCTACACATTTTTTTCTATTTCAGCTAACATTTTAGGACCCATCATAATCCGATTCATTGGATCTTCCCAAGCCATAGGGGTTTTGCATTTTTTTCCATACAAAAATTTGAATGGACTCATTCCTAGAGAAGTTTGATACCATTATTGTAGGCAAACTCAACCAAGTGTAGGAAATTCTACCACTGTTTTGGGTTATCCATGACATACAAGCGTAGCATGTCCTCTAGGATTTGATTCACCCTCTCGGTCTACCCATCTGTTTGAGGATGGTAGGCTGCACTAAAACTCAGTTTAGTCCCCAAACCAGTGAACATATCCTTCCAAAAATGTGAAGTGAACTTTGTATCCCTATCAGATATAATCACCTTCGGAATTCCATGAAGTCGAAAGACTACTTTCATGAATACCTATGCAATGTTTATTGCCTTGAAAGTGGATTTGACTGGTATGAAGTGAGCTTCCTTAGTCAACTTATCCACCACAAACATGATGGCATCATGTTGCTTGTTATTTTTAGGTAACCCCGTGATAAAATACATAGAAATTGTCTCCCATTTCCATTCTGGTACGGGTATAGAATGCAACAAACTAGCTGGGTGTTGATGTTCCACTTTCACCCGCTGACACTCCATGCACCTTGCAATGTATTCAACAGATTCGGATTTCAATTTGGGCCAATTGTGTTGTTTTTTAATAGTTGTTATCATTTTCTGATAACCCGGATGACCAGAATATGGTCTTTTGTGAAACTCATCCAGAATTAGATGCTTTAGCTCTGCCTGATCCGATATGTAAAGTCTATTTTTAAAAAGTAGCAACCCATTTTCAGATATACTGTAATTTGTTGCTTGTTGTTCTGAATTTTCTGCAAGACACTTTTGTCTTAAATTCAGATATTTTTGGTCTTTTTCAGCTGCTGTCCGAATCTGCGACATTAAATCAGATTGAAATCTGTTAACTGAAGCCATAGTTAGTAGGTGCATGCGTCTACTAAGTGCGTCAACAATTTTATTCTCTTTCCCTTTGATATGTTGAATCTCAAATTCAAACTCACTTATCAATGCCAACCACCTTGCTTGCCTTCCATTCAGGTTTGGCTATTCAAAAAGGTATTTCATCCCAATGTGGTCAGTTTTAAAGACAAACCTTTTCCCAAGGAGGTAATGTTGCCACATTCTTAAAGCATGAATCATGGCAACCAGTTCTAAATCATGCGTCGCATAATTTACTTCATTCATCTTTAATTTTCTAGATTCATATCCAATTACAGAACCATCCTGCATCAGTATGCCTCCCAAACCATCCTTGCATGCATCCTTGCATACTACGAAATCACCGTAAGGATCAACCACTTTCAGTATTGGAGTTGAAGTAAGCAATTGTTTCAGCTTCGCGAAACTTGCTTCACATTTGGCTATCCACAAAAACTTGACTTCCTTTCGCTGAAGGGAGGTAATAGGATGAGCCACTTTGGAAAATACTTCAATGAATTTTCGATAGTACCTGGCTAATCTTATTAAAGAGAGGACATCGGTTACATTTTCAGGTGTAGTCCAGCTCATGATGGCATCGATCTTTTTTGGATCCACTACAATGCCTTCGGCTAATATGATGTGGCCCAAATATTGGATTTGGTCCTTGTAAAAGTCACACTTAGATAACTTGGCATAAAGCTGTTTTTCTCTTAGAACTTGTAGCACTAACCTCAGGTGCTCCTCATGCTCACTTTCGTTCTTTGAATAAATGAGTATGTCATCAATAAACACTACTACAAATTTATCCAAGTACTTGCTGAAAACATTACTCATTAGGCACATAAATGTGGTTGTGCATTCGTCAAACCGAATGGCATCACCACAAATTCATAATGTCCATAACGGGTATGGAAAGTTGTCTTATGCACATCTTCTTCTTTAATTCTGATATGATGGTAACCCGACCTTAGATCAATTTTTTAGAAGATTGTGGCACCCCCAACTTGATTGGAGAGATCATCAATCCTTGGAAATGGATACCGATTCTTGATAGTCACTTTATTCAGCTGTCTATAATCAATGCATAGTAGGAATGTTCCATACTTCTTTCACACAAAAATCACCGGTTCTCCCCACGAGGACACACTCGGACGGATATAACCTTCTTCCAACAACTCTTGCAGTTGTGCTTTCAGCTCTATCAATTATGGGGTACTCATTCGATGAGGTGCCTTAGAATTTGGTACTATTCCCAGGGCCAGTTCTATGGTAAAATCCAGTTCTCTTTTAGGAGGTAACTCATGAATCTCCTTGGGAAACACATCCTCAAAATAATCCAAAACAAGATGTTTAGTGAAGTCTGAAATTTCACTTTTCTTATTTTTTGTCATGTGGATAGCGTAAAGTTTACACCCTTTACGTGCATTTCTTTTTAGTTGAAGAGAAGAAATTTACCTTGATTTCACTACTCTTATTATTCCTTGAATCGTTTTGTGGTCTCCCTCATTATTTAAAAATGTAACATATTTTTGATAGCAGTCTATGATAGCCCTATGTTTTTCCATCCAATCCATACCGATAAGCAAATCATAAGACCCCAATGGAAAAAAGTTTAAATCTGTACTTCTGTAAGATTCGGTAATATTCAATGGACACTGATTTACTAATTCGGAAACCTTTCTTTTTGTTACCGTGTCCATTTGGACCAGCCAAGGCTGCATGTATTTACTTTTGCTAACTTTGCAAGACTCAGAAATTTTTGGGTCTATGCAACTTTTACATGCACCAGAATCAATCAAGATAGACACATGTGTCCCGGAAATCATACCTTCAATCTCGATTGTAGAAGCTTGATGTTCTACTTGATGGTTGTTCAATGTAGCATAGATTTTCAGACTCCTTGCAATATCTTTAACTGTAGAAGCCTCTTGAAGATTATGCACTATTTTTTTTTGTCCTTTTTATCAGGACACTCATACCATCTGTGATTTTCTCCACAGCCACAACATTTGAGTGGCAACTTAGATGGTGTGTCTTTTGTTTTTTTGGTGCCTTCAGTGTGCATCTTCTGGTTTGGTGGAACAGTATTAAAGTTGGAAGTTCCTGCCCTCAAATTTGTTGTTGAAAGGTGCCTGCGTAACCTGATTTCTGAAGTGGTTGGGTTGTGTCCTTTTTGCTTACTATCAGATTTAGTTTTCTTTTTTTCATTCAACTTTTTTGATACCTTAACTTTTTTTTTCCTATGTTCATAACATAGTCTATATTTTTTGAAAGCATCATCTAAAGTCTTGGGATCGTCAAACTCTATCCGATCCTTGTAACCAAACGGAAAACAATTCAGAAAACGCTGAATTCTGACTTTTTCATCTTGGATGTAAGGAACATACTTGACCAAATCCAGAAATTTGTTGATTAACTCCTCCATGGTTTGTTGTCCCAAATTAAGGTTGTAGAAGTATTTTACTTTTCTTTCAAAGTACCTCTCAAACATGTATTTCTGCTTGAAGAATGTTGCAAAAGTTTTCCACTTTACTTTCTTCTCGTTTATTTCTCAGGTCAACTTGAGATCGTCCCACCAAGCTGAAGCTTTTTCCTGTAGATTGAAAACAACAATCCTAGCCTTTATGACGCTGGAATAGTCAAACATGCGTAAGTATTTTTTCCATGTCCCTCAGCCATAGTTCAGATTCTTCTCTAGTTTTAATTTCTCCCTTAAATGTCAGAGGCTTGATCTTTCTCAATTCTAAGTGTAGATGATTTACTTTTCCTATTTTATTTTTCTTCTTAGGAATGTACTCTTCATAATATTCGCCATGTGACTCTTCGTCACTGACGTCCATATTCTAACTCGCAAAATTTCTTGGAGATATAGTCTTAAATTTTGAATTTCTTTTTGTGACTAATTGTTTTGCATGCT
Organism: Larix kaempferi; assembly: GCA_027924585.1. Taxonomy (NCBI): domain Eukaryota; kingdom Viridiplantae; phylum Streptophyta; class Pinopsida; order Pinales; family Pinaceae; genus Larix; species Larix kaempferi. The sequence goes on along the minus strand of BSBM01000723.1, from coordinate 4,367,070 downwards.
ACTCCTCCAGTGTTGGGAGATGACTGTTTTCTTTTTCCGTCAACTTTTGCAGTAGAATAGCGTTTATTTCTCATTGTTCTTTAAAGATTTTAATGTTGTCTTATTTAATGCTGATCAATTCATCCTTCAGACTTTTGACTGTTCCCATCATCTCGCTGGAGGTTGTCGTGCCTTGTGGAGAGTTCTGATTTCTCCCTTACCTACTAGCCGTTTCTCCTCGCTGACTAGATGTCTCCATAGTCAGCCCTCCATTCTGTTCTGTAGAATTTATTTCTTCCATTTACTGTTTTAGCCACGGTGCTGTCTAAGTGTGGCCAATCAGCTGTTTATTAGAAGTCGTAAACAACAATGTAATTATTCATTGGAATTTACAAAACAACATGATACAAAAATTTTATAATTTTATTTCTACACAACACAATGTTCACACAAATAAGCTTTCAGGTCCAAGTGTAGTGATCGTGCTTTGATACCAATTTGTCACGTCTCTTCTACGCGATTGTTTTTTTCAAGAAACTTAACAAAATAAACAATGAGGAAAATATATAACCACTAGCCGTCATTACGGCCTCATTAATAGATTAACTAATCACGTGAGCATACTGTTGCACTAATACTTCTCTCGCTTGACAGACTTGTACCGCTACAACGGTGCACTCATATGTACATGATGGTGTAGGGACCACTTCGTAAACAAGATCCTAACCACACGAGTACCTATTTCTACAAGAGTTGAGACACTTGCATTTTAAAAGCGAAATTAATACTTTAACATTTACAACAGTATTAAAGTCTTAACATGCCAATATGATCAATCAATAGCCTTTAGATACTTTATGCTAATTATGTTCTGAAGCACATATTATCATGGTTATACATCTAAGCTCTAGGGTTAATTTATAACACACCTAGGCTTAATGTTTTTAAATTAACCATTTATGTTATTCTCCTAAAGAAGTCTCAAAACAATAAAATTATCAAATGAAATAGCATAATGATCATATGTTAACATAAGATAGATTAACTATATAATATAATATATAAGTCTATATATATTATATATATAAACATAACATAAATTACAATGGTTGACATAACGTCGAACCATAACATATTACTTACCACGATATAACATTAACAAGGTTGGCAAGCAGATGTTAAAGTGTTAACATCACACTACATATATAAACATATTGCAATAATATTGTTTCATTACAATGGTTACAATTTATATTAAGAATCATATATGAACATGAAACTATATGCTGGAACCATTAAACATAAATAACCTTGGGTTATGTGCTTAACACCAAACCTTAACACACATAACCAATAGCATGACGACCGTACAACCTTTGGCCACAACGTGAATGGTGTTGATGTATATGTAACTTTGGAATGTATTTCATCTATGTATTTCATATCTATTTATTATACCCTTATAAGAGATGTGTTATTCCTCTATAAGGAAGTGTCGTCATGTGTATTGACAAGTGTCGCAAGTGTGTGTACTTGGAGATGGGTTATTAGACCACCATGTGTGGGGTCGACCCTAAAATATATATTATATTATGGATGTACCTAGCTAGACAAGTCGGCCCCATAAGGTCACTGGGCAAACAGACTAGTATAAATAGAGATCGGGAGATCTCTATTTGGATCACTCGGAAACTCTCACTTCTCTCACTTAGAAAGTGGCACACTAGTGAGGAGGAGGATCATCTGCTACTAGGAGACTATCTCAGTGTATTTTGGTTGTACTTTGGTTGAGCCATTGCTCTCTCTATCTCTGAGGAAGTTGTGGGTTTTTTCACCTTAGGGTTTTCCCCACGGAAACTCTGTGTCTCTTGTCTCTCATGCTTTTGATTCTTGTGATGATTGTCATGCTTATTGTGATTGTTATGCATTGATATAATGTATATGTTATTCTCTCAGTGAAGATCCTAGAGTATTGTGAATTAATGCTCAAAATTTAACATGGTATCAGAGCTAACCTGAGAAGAAGACATTTTGCAGTGACGGAAACTTGAGTTTCTTGTTTATTGGGTTTCTCTCCACATTTTTTGGAAAAGCAGTATAGGAGATTGACTCTACTCATCAAGGATAATCTATCTGTCCAATCAGAATTCAATTCTGAGCATTTTCAGATTTGGCCCTAAAAATTAGGGTTTCCACAAAAATAGCAATTTCTGAAATCTAAAGACATAGTTGGAAGCTCCTTGCAAAAATCGAAGTTTAGAGCTTTGGATCAAGATTTTTGGCTGGGTAGATCTCCGGGAAACTCAAACCCTAATTCAAGGCTTTCCTAGTGAGCCCGGGAGGACAAAAAGACAAATCTGAAGGGTAAATCTTTGCTTATCTCAAATTCTAAATACACCAGGCTGATAAGCTCATCAAGGCGCATCTTTCTATCCTTTCTAAAAGTTGAAATTCACATTTTGAATTTTTAGGGTTTTTTTGACAAACCCTAATCTAGGACTAGATCCAGTTTTCAGCATTTCAAGTGGTAAGATCTAAATCTTTTCTATTTCCATTTGAATTACTCTTTAAGATGTCTCACCACACCAAGCTTGAGGATAAGCTTGAAGGGGCTGATAACTTCCGAGCTTGGAAGTATAGGATTGGGTTAATCCTGGAAGAGAATGAGTTGGACTCATATATAAAAGAAGACATCCCTATCCCAGAGGATGAAGAGGCTAAAGTATTACATAAGAAGAACTTGGTCAAGGTAAAGAGAATCATTAATGATTCTATCAAAGACCATCTCATACCCCATGTGTCTTCTAAAGACACCCAAGGAGATGCTTGACTCTTTGACCAAGCTATTTGAAGGGAAGAACATAAATTGGAAGATGACCCTGTGAAACCAATTGAAAGGAGTAAAGTTTCAGAATGGAGAAACCATTCAATCTTATTTTTCTAGGGTCTCCCAGATTAAGGAACAACTGGAAGCGGTAGATGAAATGGTGGAGAATGGTGAAGTTGTCATGACCACTCTAAATGGCCTACCCAGGTCATGGGATTCCTTTATTCAAGGAATTTGTGCAAGGAAGAAGTTGATCTCCTTCAACAGATTGTGGGAAGAATGTTCTCAAGAAGAAGCAAGGCTTGTGGCCCAAGAAGAAAAGATGGGAAGTGAAGATCAAGCTCTCATAGTACACATCAAGAAAGGAAGGTCAAAGAGAGAGCACTCTCATGCCAAGAAATCTTCACACTATCATCAACATAAAGATAAAAAAGATCTCAGATGCTTCTCATGTAATGAGAAAGGTCATTTTGCTTCAGAATGTCCCAAGAACAAAAGGAACAACAACATCAAGAAGAAGAAGGGCAGTAGGAAAAGATATCATGCTCATGCTGCTGAAGATGATGAACCACCCAAGAAGAAGGCTAGGGCAGAAAGTGATAATAGTGATGATGACTCATTAAGTGAAGAAGAGTATGTTCTAATCTCTTCTCTCACAGGTACTATCTCCCATGGTTGTAATGATTGGTTAATTGACAGTGGGGCTTCCAAACACATGACTGGGTTTAAGGAATATTTTCTAAACCTATCTGAACATGAATCACCCCATAAGGTGAAACTTGGGGATGATTATCAATACCCAATCAAAGGAAGTGGTGAAGCCTCCTACAACCTAGATTCTGGAAAATATTTGAAGATGAAAGAAGTCATTTATGTACCTGGGCTCAAGAGAACTTACTCTCCATCTCTGCATTGGATGCAAAAGGTATGAGGGTTGCATTTGTGGATGGCCAAGTCCTAATGTGGCCAAAGGGAAAGACGATAGATGATGCAGTAGTGATTGGAGAGCAAGAAGGAGGTTTGTATAAATTGAAGGGACAACCTGAACATGCCATGGTGCATGAATCCATGGAGCCAAGTGAACTTTGGCATAGAAGACTTGCCCATATGCACTATAGGGCACTTCCAATTGCAAGCAAGGTTGTAGAGGGTCTTCCTGAAATCAAGACCAAACATGAAGGTGTTTCCAAAGGATGTGAAAAAGGTAAGAACATTAAGAAGGCTTTCTCGAGAAGTGAAAGCAAGGCAAAGGATATCCTGGAAATAATCCACTCAGATGTATGTGGTCCTATGTCATCCAGTTCTCTAAGTGGGTATGTTTACTATGTCTCATTTATTGATGACTTCTCCAGGAAGACTTGGGTATACTTCTTGAAGAACAAAGATGAGGTGTTTGATAATTTCAAGGAATTCAAAACCTTGATGGAGAATCAAACTGACAAGAAGATCAAAACATTCAGATCCAACAATGGTGGAGAATTCATCTCAGGTGACTTCAAGAAGCTTTGCAGTGATTCAGGGATTAAGAGGGAGTTGACTGCTCCTTATAATCCTCAATAGAATGGAGTTGTAGAAAGGAAGAATAGAACAATCATGGAAGCAGCAAGGGCAATGTCGCATGACCAGGATATACCTATGCATCTATGGGAAGAAGCAGCTAGAATAGTTGTATATGTGCATAACAAAACACCCCACAAGATATTGGACAACAAGACACCAGAAGAATTATTTTCTGGTAAGAAACCTGAAGTCAGCCATCTTAGAATATTTGGTTGTCCAGTATACACTCATGTCCCAAAGGAAAAGAGGACTAAACTAGATCCTTCAGGAAATAAGGGTATCTTTGTGGGTTGAAGTGAAAGCTCGAAGGCTTACAGAATATACTTTTCAGGGTTCAAGAAGATTGATGTCAGCAGGGATGTAACATTTGATGAAAACTCAGCATTCATCAAATCAAGGAAGGCACCTATCGAAGTTTATGAAGAACCTAAGGAAACTAGATTTCAAGACACTACCATGACTGAAGCAATTCTAGAAGTTGTTCGTGAGTTTGAAGATCTACAAGAACCTGTAGATCCACCCCGTGAGGATAAATCTCACAAGAGGAGACTTGCATGGGATAGAGAGCTCATTCAAGATGCAGAAATATTTGGCATTCCAGAAGAAGAACACTGAATAAAGAAGAGAACCAGATCACATACCAGATATGTTGCTTTACTCTATGACATTATGAACAAAGAACCTTCCAGTTATGAAGAAGCATTGGAAAAGAAAGAATGGAAGGATGCCATTGTTGAGGAATACCAATCAATAATGAAGAATGATGTTTGGGATGTTGTCCCAAGACCTAAAGAGAAGTCTGTTGTGACTTCCAAATGGATCTACAAAATCAAGCATGCTGCAGATGGTAGTGTAGAGAAATACAAGGCAAGATTCATAGCTCGTGGCTTCTCTTAGAAAGGGGGAATAGATTATGAAGAAACGTTTGCACCTATAGCTAGGTATACTTCCATCAGAACAGTACTTTCCCTGGCTGCAGCAATGAAATGGAAAATACACCAGATGGATGTCAAGACTGCTTTCTTGAATGGTGTAGTTGAAGAGGAAGTATATGTGGAGCAACCACTCCATTTTGAAATACATGACAAGGAGTCATATGTGTGCAGATTGAAGAAAGCCTTGTATGGCTTGAAGCAAGCTCCTAGAACTTGGTATCGTAGGATGGACAGTATTCTATCTAGTTTAGGCTTTACCAACAGTAAAGCGGATTCCAACCTTTACTACAAGGTTGAGGAAGGAAATCCTGTGATTCTAATTCTGTACATGGATGACTTATTTGTAACAAGAGATGACAGATTGATTGCAGATACTAAGAGGAAGCTTGCTGCTGAGTTCAATATGAAATATTTGGGAATGATGCATTATTTCCTAGGTATGGAGGTGTGGCAGAATGCAGGTGGGATCTTCCTTGGTCAAGGGAAGTACACAATAGATATCCTGAAGAGATTCAGGATGATGGATTGCAAGGCCATGGCCACACCCATGGCATCGAACCTGAAGCTTCTATGCGATACTTCATCTGAGCCAGTTGGTATCTCTATGTATCGTCAGATGATTGGGTCCTTGATGTACTTGACCAACATGAGACCAGATATTTGCTTTGCTGTGAACACATTGAGTCCGTTCCTGACAGATCCGAGGAGTGTTCACCTAGTTCCCGTAGAGCATGTTCTGAGGTACTTGAAGGGTACAGTGGATTATGGGCTCAAGTATGAAGCGAATCAAAAGTTTAACCTGCAGGTTTATGTTTATTCAGATTGGGCAGGCAGTGCTGCAGATAGGAAGAGCACATCTGGGTGCTGATTCAGTATGGGATTAGGTGTGATCTCTTGGTTTAACAGGAAGCAGTCCTGCATAGCACTGAGTACAGCTGAGGCAGAGTATGTTGCATCCTGTTCAGCTAGTTGTGAGGTAGTATGGCTACGAAAGCTACTGTCTGAGTTATTTGATCTCCCATTGGATGCTACTGGTATCTTCTGCGATAACCAGAGTTGTGTGAAGATGTCTGAGAACCCAATGTTTCATGACAGGTTGAAACACATAGAGATCAAATATCACTATATCAGGGATATGGTGCAGAGAGGAGCTGTGAAGCTCTTGTATGTTGCGATGGATGAGCAGATTGCAGATGTGCTGACGAATCCACTAGCCAGGGTGAAGTTCGAGTACTTCAGGGAGAGGCTTGGTGTTCTTCAGATCGAGGACACTTTGAGGAAGAAGTGATGGACACATTTGCTGAATCCATTCCAAGCATGTTGGAAGGAGGATCCTTCACATGGTTGTGGATGTAAGCGTTGGATGATGAGCATCAGGATGATGTTCTAGTTTCTGCTTTGTATGATCAGTTGGATCATTTATATATGTATGTACACATCATGTTGGATGCTGGATATGATCAATTGGATCATTTATATGTATATGTATGTACGCATCATGTTGGATGCTGGATATGATCAGTTGGATCATTTGTATGTATTTTGTATATGCATCATGTTGGATGCTTGGACCATGTATCTGTATATGTATTAGGTGGATACATTGTATGATCAGGTGGATCATGTATGTTGATATGTATCATGTATCTGTATTTGTATCAGGTGGATACACTGTATGATTAGGTGGATCATGTATGATGATATGTATCAGGTAGATACTTGGTATGCATCAGGTAGATGCATTGTATGATCAGGATGATCATGATGACTAGCTTCAGGATGTTGCTCCAGATGATATGTACCAGGATGGTACAATGATGATGATCAGGATGATCATATGTATCAGGTGGATACATTACATAATCAGTTGGATTATGTGTGATGAGTTCCGAAGACACAGATGCACAGTGCCTTTCCGACATGGTGGTAGATGTGTTCTCCCATGTGTGTTGATGTAAGTGCAGAGCCTTTCCGACATGGTGGTAGATGTGTTCTCCCATGTGCATTGATGTAAGTGCAGAGCCTTTCCGACATGGTGGTAGATGTGTTCTCCCATGTGCGTTGATGTAAGTGCAAATCCTTTCCAACATGGTGGTAGATGTGTTCTCCCATGTGCATTGATGTAAGTGCAGAGCCTTTTTGACATTGTGGTAGATGTGTTCTCCCATGTGCGTTGATGTAAGTGCAGAGCCTTTCCGACATGGTGACAAATGTGTTCTCCCATGGTCGTTGATGTAAGTGCTATGAGCCTTTCACGGATGGTGGTAGGTTGGTCCTCTCATGACGGTGAGTGTAAGTGTTGTGTGTGTGCATCTGGGTTATGCTTCATGATACTCTGTGGCCGTGGATAGGTTGTACAGTAACATGTAAAAGATACTGGGAGATCCGATACGTTGAGATGTGTGCTCGTAATCAGTCCTGGGATGCTCTTTCGAGGTTTTGTTGACTCACGTAATTAGTCCCGAGGATTCCACGGTATGGCCAGTGATTATGAATACCTACAGGTGGTGGGCCTACATCCAGTATGAAAAAGGATTGGCTCTGTAAAACTTCCTATGACGAGTAGAGTCAGAGATTGGTTGAGATATCAGTAGTAGTGACGATGATGATGACGATGATCCCGAGAAGAAGACTTGTCTAGCAGAACTGTGTCGAGAAATACCTTCCTAGTTAAGAGGGAGTGTTGATGTATATGTAGCTTCTGAATGTATTTCATATATATTTATTGTACCCTTATAAGAGATGTGTTATTCCTCTATAAGGAAGTGTCGTCATGTGTATTGATGAGTGTCGTAAGTGTGTGTACTTGGCGATGGGTTATTAGACCAACATGTGTGGGGTTGGCCCTGAAATATATATTATATTGTGGATGTACCTAGCTAGACAAGTCGGCCCCATAAGGTCACTGGGAAAACATACTAGTATAAATAGAGATCGAGAGATCTCTATTTGGATCACTCAAAAACTCACTCTTCTCTCACTCAGAAAGTGGTGCACTAGTGAGGAGGAGGATCATCTACTACTAGGAGACTATCTCATTGTATTTTGGTTGTACTTTGGTTGAGCCATTGCTCTCTTTATCTCTGAGGAAGTTGTGGGGTTTTTCACCTTAGGGTTTTCCCCACGGAAACTCTGTGTCTCTTGTCTCTCATGCTTTTGATTCTTGTGATGCTTGTCATGGTTAATGTGATTGTTATGCATTGATATACTGTATATGTTATTCTCTCAGTGAAGATCCTAGAGTATTGTGAATTAATGCTCAAAATTTAATAAATGGTTTCGATGCTATACGTTTTAATCTATGGTTTGTAAACTATGCAAGGTTTGTATGATATGCATACACCTGTGAACTTTGTGACTACTGACTCAGTCTCATGACATGTAGACAATGCTTATGAACCACGTTTTAACCTCGTCGGGCATGCTCTCTTGGTAGGTAAAAAACATTCTTGGCGATGTGGGGACTGCCACTCAACATGGAAAACAAACACTGTTGTGGGGAAAATGCACCTATAGTTCAGGGGAGAAACTACCAACTTATGGTGATAAAGATAGACTTACAAGCATTCTGCAAGTACAACAAATAAATGAAGAGATTAGGGTTTAGAGATGTAGGCACCTTATTCAGAAGGTTGATCCTAGCTTTGCCTCCCTCACTCTTCAATGCTATTCATTGTCGCAATGCCCAGACCTGCAAAACAACTTGATACCTTTCTCAAACACATTTGACTACACATATAAGACTGATATTCATAATAGAAGAAGACATCAGATAATAAACAAACTGTAATCAAATCGAATACACATTAATAGGTCATATTTCGAAAGAGAAGAATGTCTGATCTTTATTAATGAATGAAATCAAGTACCTACAGTTATACCTTCTTTCAAGCTTGGCACTTCATGAAACCTAGATTCAAGGTCTCCTACTTCTGTTCTCCAAGGATTCCAGCCTCTAATCAACTATGCTAGGGTTTACCAAAACTAAGCACAAGAGAGGGGGATGAGCGTCTCCATTCCTCCAGCATAACAATATTGTAGACTTGGTCCCCTCACATGGCCCTTCTACCCTCCTTATATAGTCAATGAAGGATAATAAAAGAAGTTATAACCGAGTAGGAGGTTCCCCCAACCAACTTAACTTCCCAAAATTTCAAGATTTTGACCAAAAAAGGGGTGTACGCAACTCTACAGTAGACAAAGTAGCGTACATATGGAGTTGAGAGCTACTATTTCAATAGTAGAGTCACGCTCAGAAGGTTTGAGCGCTACTCTTGTACACTAGAGTCGGGTACACACGCTACTATCATGCGTGTGTACCAGCGCTCATGTTAAAAAATGGCCAAAAACAGGCTTTTCTGCTCATTTTCAGGAGATGGTTTGGTTTGGAAAAATGTTCCTAAGGGTCATATACATCAAATGGGTCAAGAATGAAGTAATTTCAACCATTTTTAGTGTCCCAAATGACTCCTCCATCCACAAATGTCCTACTATGTGACTGAAACTTGATCTCAAGAAGTGTCGTCATGCAACCAAGGGAAGCAAGTGTCGTCATGCGACCAAGGGAAGCAAGTGTCATCATGGACAAAGAGGTGTCATTTCAAGCTATAACAGATGCCCCCTAATGTATGAGGTCAGAGGGAGTACGGGAAATGATGGCCATACATTATAAATAACAAAGAGTTGAATCATGGAGGAATGGAGAAACCAAGAATCATAGGCTCAAATGAAGTACCTGAAAGCAAAGGCAATGTCAGACAAACTTATCCTTGGGGTAACTATCCATGTTCAAATGATGGAACATGACCTCCAAGAGGATACAATAATGATCCAAATACTGATGCATATATCATGGCCACTAAAATACAAGCATGGATCCATGAGGAACATAAGTATAAACATAGCCACATAAATACAAGGTGGATCTATGTCAAAACTGGAGAACATAGCCATAGAGAACAAGTTGGATCTATGTCTCATCAAGAGCCAAAAAGAGTGTGGCTTAGTCTTGCGCAACTTGGGCGATAACATAAATGAGGTGATGCTATCGAGGATCCCAAGGTCTTCATCCAAAAACAACCCAAGATACAAACCTATCCTTGCGAATAAATGAGTTGTTGTCGAACATGGGAAGTATTGTTTGATTACCGGTCATTGATGTATACAGTTAACAAACGTGAGGGTGTCCATCAATAATGAAAATGGAACCCAAGGTACTTAGTACATTCAAGCAAGTGCGAATAGATGGTCTTGCTGTCGAACACTTGAAGAATCCATCGGATAGGAGACATTGATGTATTCCCATCTATCCAATAGCGAGGGAAACTTCCACTAATGACGGCAATCCCCAAGGTACTAACCGAAACTCTAAACTTCATTCCCAGAGCACAATGAGTTGAAGTCGATGGGAAGAAGTCCGTTGGAAGGGAGGCCTTAATGCATCCTCCATCATCCAACATAAGGGACACTCAACAGGTCTGAGCTGATTTGGAGTAGGACTGAACACATGATGAAACATACTGACACCAAGGAATGGCCGACACATGACGTCAAGGAAACTGCAAAATGGCCGACACAGGTTGTATCCTTGAACAGTGAGCACGACACAAGAGTGACTTAGGTAGCTTTGAACACAAAAGAACCACGATGCAAGTCTGCAATGTAGGAGACATTAACAGATTCTCCATATGATTGTAAGACTAACCAAATGGAGGAGTAAGAACTCTAAGATCAGGTTTATCCTAAGGCCAACACTAGAACCCAACTTGTTTGATAGACTCAAGACAGGTGCTTTGTTCAAGGAGATAGTTGACCTGCTGCCATCATATTGAAAGATATTTTAACATTCTTCTCTTCCCTTTCCTTTTTAATTTTTTAACGAGCTTGACAAAGAACTAAAGCATGCTCGACGGTATTTTCATATTTAAGGAGTCTGAAAAACCTAGAAGAAAACTCCATACACCTATTCGTGGATTTTATATCGAGCCCGGATTGGTCTGTGCTCGGCGGTGTTTTCTTGCTTATAGAGTTGAAAAACTTAGACAGTCCTCTATACACCTATCCGTGGATTTTATATCGAGCCCGGATTGGTATGTGCTTGCTTGGTGTTTTCACATTTCGAGAGTCTGAAAACCCTAAAGACGACTCCAAAGGTCCTTTTTCGTAAAGTTAGTCTCCTTCCCCGAAAAAGTGTAAAATAATGGAAGAAGAACTCTTCTAGCGCATACCAGAGTATACCTAGAGTATACCTTTTCCGTAAATTATCCACCAAGGCCCAGAAAAGGGGTAATTCTATACCTAAGTGGATGTCGGTTTAGTTATTTTAACGAGCTAGAAAAGACAACTATGCTCGGAAAACTTTTCCTATTTAAGGAGTCTGAAAAGGGCTTAAAAGAACTCCATAGGGATCTTTTCCGTAAAGGTTTAACGAGTCCAGAAAAGTAAACTCATGACCTCCTTACTGTTTTTAATGAGCTCAAAGGAGATACAGAAAATGCTCACAACTTCCTTGCTGTTTTTAATGAGCTCGAAGTGAAGATGAAAGAAATGCTCATAGCTTCCTTACTGTTCTTAACGAGCTCGAAGGAAAGGTGGAAGAATGCTTATAACTTACTTAATGTTTTTAACGAGCTTGAAGTGAAAGAAGAATGCTCGAAATGGGAGGAGACGAGTGTCAGGGACATGCAAAACTAGCTCCAAGCGCATGGAACAAAGCTATGCCTAATGCAAGGAACATGAGTAAGATAAGGACACTCAGGGTGTGTCTCCCCCAGGTAAAAGGTGTCAAATTGCAAAGGAAAAATGATACAAGGTTTAGCGGAAATGAGATCAGAGATGGAGGCTTATATAACGAGCTAAAAGCGTGGAAACCAGCTTCAGGCTCATTAGCGCAAGCGGGATCATAACAGATGCATATGCAATTTGAACACAAGGATGGGAGTCTTATCAGGGATGGCCATAAATATATGAGGAAGAAAGATATGAGGCTTCTTCTCAAAGTCATGGTAAATCTAAAAAGGCTCCCGAGCCTATGAGAAAAACTCAGCATGGGCACCAGAATGGCATAAGGGTGCTAACTAGGGTGACCCATGTTAGGTAGGCTCTGCTGTCGGACTGGTGCACAATGCATAAAGAGATGGATAACACACAAATATCTAACAGGTTCAACCCTATGGCGAATTCGGATGGAAAAAGGTTCAAATGCAACATAAAAGTGGGGAAGCCTAAACCTATATGCAAGGTTCCGAATATACTTGACATGGTCACACAAGGTGTCGAAAAGGACCAGTAAGCAAGTATACATCTAGCTAAGAATCCTGTCTCCAAGAAACATCAGTACCAAGATCATATCTAAAACATATGTAAAGAAAGACCCGATACAAGTCACTGTGGTAGAAATACTTTCAACTTCACTATCATCAACAACAGGCATAAACAAGGTAGAGTTTTCAAATGAAGACTCTATGGTACCCAAGCCCGAGGACTTACAATCAACAAGATCAACTTCAGGATGATGATCAAAGTTGAAGGACATGATGGAATTTGCAGAAAGAAATTCATCATCACGGGAGTTGAAAATTCTAGAACCATAATCAAACTCAGCAGGAACATCGATTTGCAGATCTATAGGAGAGTCCAAAGACTCAACAGTAGGAAGATCAGAACTTAAGTTCAAACTGGGGTTGGACATAACTGCGACTGGATTGACATCCAAATGAATAGTAGACTGTACTATGGACTCTAGGAAAACTTCATTCGAAGGAAGTATATCATCCCAGATAGAACACATATCTAAACATTCAGATGGAGGTGTCACTTGGTCAAAAGCTGGGACCAAGTCCCGAGAAGGTAAGCATCAACTCAGAGACTTCTTCTCAGTAGCAGTTGAAATCATGGAACAATATGCCACATAAGTCCCATGTGACATAGTAGTGCCTACTGACGAGGGATCTGACTGGTATACAGTTGGGTAATAAGGAGGATCAACGAATGCAAGCTGGTCGTTAGTGACGATGCTTTCGTTATGAGGAAAATGCATCACACAAAAAAGCGTAGACACCACAGCATGCATAGCATAAACGTAATCACGCCTGAGGATCATATCAAAGTCCATAGGGTCCTTTAAAACCATAAAATCAACTAAGACTTTTTTTCCACCCAAGGTCATAGGTGCCTGACGGAGGAATCCGATAGGTTCGCTAGGTCTTCTATCGAAGGTCAACGGCCAATTAACAGCTGGAATAACATTAGGGAAACCCAAATCTCTCCAAGCATAAGCGGATAAGATACTAACAGAAGCACCTTCATCAACAATGCATCGATCAACCATATGGTTCCCGATATCAACCTTTATCTGGAAATGTGTCGAAGATGGAAGACGAGGCCCAGCTAGACTATTCCATTCAAAAGAAACAATCCTAGGGCTTGGTAGGGGTTCACATGGCACAGATGAATTGCCCCCTTTTTCAGGAACATCCAAACTGGTAATGTAGAAGACTTCAGTAGTAGGTGCATCAATCTCCGAAGGACTGATGGGATCGGTCAAATATTACATCGATTCGATCACTTCACTCTCTGGAGGAAGAGTGGGGTCAACCAAATATTGCATTGGTTCAACCACTTTATCAACCAAAGGTTTATCTGACTGTAGGGAATCTATAGACAACTCAGGAATAGAGGTTCCTTCAGACATGCACCACACTCTTCATGCCTCTGGAATGGCAGGGCATCGGTGAGTAAGGTGATCTCCCTTACAAAGTTTACAAGGGAACTTTGGTTTCTGTCCTATAGGTTTAGACTCCTTTACAACGTCAGTACTCTCAGCATGACTAGCATTGGCTGACAGCTTGCCCCCAGCATAACTGGCAGTGGCTGGTTGCTCAGAAGCAGAATACTTTTGAACTAAGGACCACACTTTTTGCACTTTTGGAAGTGCAGGGCACAAGTAAGTAAGGTGATCTCCCTCGCAAAACTTACAAAGGAACTTAATATTCTGTTTGTTTGGTTTTTCGAAAATGTCAACTCCCTCAGCATGACTTGCAGTGGCTGATCTGGTGTCTCCAGTATGACTCACAAGAACTAGTGACTTGTCATTAATATGAATAGCAATGATCAATGACGTGTCCTCAACATGACTGACAGTGGTTGAAGACAAACTTTCAGTATGATTTTCAGTGACTAAAATTTTTCTCCCAGCATGACTTCCAGAGGCTGGGTAGGTGCCCCCTGCATGACTTGCAGAGGCAGGGTGCTTTCCCCCAGCATGACTTACAGAGGCTAGGTTGTTGCCCCATTGTTTTGGCATCTTCTTCCTATTCTTCCTCCATCTATTCCTTTTAGACTGTTGCCTACTAGTATTGCTACTTTCGCCACATGAGGTAGAAGGAGGAGGAGAAGATTTTATTGGCAAAGGAGGCATAGGGTTTTGATGCTCTTGATTTGAGGTGCTCACAAAAGAAGCATCAGGAGCATGCAAGGAATTCGGAGTGGAAAACAACCAAACCGGTAGCCCTATGGTGAATCCAGGAAGATTCAAAGTAGCCATTAAGGGAGTACCAATGTTTCCAATGAATGGAACAACACAAGGATCCCCCAGAACAGGGGTACCTTGATTGGCACTCGCCAAAATGCTAGACATAGTTTCCTGCTCAAATGAGCAAGAAGTTCTCTAAGGAAAACTAAGATAGTAGCACAAAGAGCACACCACTAAAAAAGGTCCTAGGTAAATCAAACCAGGCAAATAGATGCCTTCCGGAGAAGAGTCTGGGATGATGAGGGCCCAGAACAGATCAATGAAGGATGAAGAACAGTTACCCGAGGTTGACAATACAATGACTAAGGGTGCAAGCGATGGAATCACCCAACTGCCCTCCCAAAGACCTATAAGGGATTTCCTCCCACGTCTGTCCTAGGTACAACAGAGATACCCTTCGCTGTCACCTACGTATGAACCTATGGTCAGATACTAAGGATACCACAACACCGAAAACTCCTGGGGGAATAGTCGCTGGTCGAATCAGAAGGCATGGGCAGGGTAACTGAGCTCGAAACTCAAAAGAGTCCCCAAACGCGATCCAATCCTGGTATATGCTCGAAACAGAAAGTAGGAGGAGTATTCCCAACAATTTGAACTCACAAGACCTACTGCATAGATCCCAGGCAAGCTTTGAATGAAGTGGGTTTACCTGTGATAGTCGAACTATGATTTTTGCGTAATGTGTGATCTTGGGTGGTTTAAGGTGTTTTAAACCCAAGATCCTAACCAAGACTAGTTGGTGTAGTGTAACCTAGAAAAGAAAATGTTACTAGTACATTTTATTAGGGTTCATTTTAAAGGTTACTTGCTTACTCAAAAAGGTAGTGGGTGTGTGAGAGTGGTTATAATAGAGATAGAGTACTGAAAACAAAATATTTACCACCAAACAAATCTTTTCTTTTCAATGTAAGTCTTAAAATTCTGATCCAGAATGCATATGCAAATGCAATTTTTAATCTTTCAAATGCAAAAAAGGTAAAAATAAAGTCTAAATGTACAAAATTAAACTCAAAACCTAAGAATGCAGCTATTCAAACCAATAAGTATGCAAAAGAAAACTTGTTCTTTTTGATGTAAAGCACTCTAAAATCTTTTAATCCACTTGCAAGGTACTCTATTCAGAAAATGAATCAAAATTCTTTATGCTTTCAAAGGTAAGAAACAAAACTGAAACTAAACTATTATCAAAGCAAAGCAAAGAAACTTTTAGGTTCTCTTTATGAAATAGTAAAAGCTACCAAATATGACTTTCAAATTCTTATTGATGTAAGCATGCCAAACATTGGGAAAAGATTGCAAAAAATACTTTTAGACCCAAACGAAGCAAATGACATACGAAGAAGTATGGTTTGGTAAAGTCACGTCTACACATAAACAATGCAAACAAGGTCTTGAACAATAGCCAAAACACTTGAGCTTTCACTACAAAAGAAAAACTAAAAGCATAAGGAAGGATAAGAAACCAACCTAAAAGAGAAATTTCACTCAAATAGATAAAAACAAGGTCAAGAAGACTCAAGAGGTTTCAAATCTAGTGGAAATGGGGCAAGCAAGTTTAGTCAGACTCAAATTAGGGTACAAAACACCAAACAAGTCCACAACCCCCCAACTTGGGTCAACAAACCCCAAAACTTTCCAAACAAGCCCAAATTGATCAAAAGAGGTTCAAATCATGAATGTAGGATCAGTACAAGGATGGGAGACCACTTACAGTGGTTTAACTTAGACCTAGGGTCATCAGGGACCCCAAAAAATGTAGCCACAGCCCCTAGATTTGGGTCCACAACCCAAAAACTCAAAAATTTCAAACCCAGATTTTGAGCGCTATTGTGTATGAGGCATACCAGCGCCCATAGAAGGATGGGCACTACTGTGCAGAGGAATAGTAGCGTATGGGCGCTACTGTGTTGTACAAACAGTAGCGTACAGGTGGAAAAAGTTGGAAAAATGGGGTTAAAACCCACACACCTGGGTCCACAAAGGTTTACAAGGGCTGGGAAGTGTCTGTAAGAGCCAAGGAGGGTCAAACAGAGCCTACTAAATGATCCTAAACAAGAAAATGAACAAATACCATCAAACAAGACTGAAGAAATGACCTTGGATACCCCTAAGCAGTTAGGCTTTCCCCAGCGGATTCGTCATTATGTTGTGGGGAAAATGCACCTATAGTTCAGGGGAGAAACTACCAACTTACGGTGATAAAGATAGACTTACAAGCATTCTGCAAGTGCAACAAATAAATGAAGAGATTAGGGTTTAGAGATGTAGGCACCTTATTCAGAAGGTTGATCCTAGCTTTTCCTCCCTCACTCTTCAATGCTATTTAGTGTCACAATGCCCAGACCTACAAAACAACTTGATACCTTTCTCAAACACATTTGACTACACATATAAGACTGATATTCATAATAGAAGAATACATCAGATAATAAACAAACTGTAATCAAATCTGATACACATTAATAGGTCATATTTGGAAAGAGAAGAATGTCTGATCTTTATTAATGAATGAAAGAAAGTACATATAGTTATACCTTCTTTCAAGCTTGGCACTTCATGAAACCTAGATTCAAGGTCTCTGTTGAGCCCAGAATTGGCCCTTTTTAATCATCTTTAATCATCTTTCATGCCCCTGTCCTACACCACTTATCATGTCAATCAGACCTATTGTCCTTATTTTATTCCCTCAAGTCGTCAAGGTATGACTGATCATTGCTTTATCTTATTAATGCTTATGAGTGTGATAATTGAAGCTGTTTATCTCTAAATTGTGCTAAAATGTGATGATTTATGAAGGTAGTTGAAATAAGTGGGCTGCAGGAAGGTGGGGCTAAACAAGTCTTTAAAGGTGTTCGCTGCTTACAAAGGGATTCTCGGGGCTCGAATCATCAATTAAGGCACAGCTGTGACAAGGCAGCTGTAATAGAATGCGCTATCTTAAGTATGTTGCTGCTCGAGTCTAGCTGTGATCTGGAAGGATCGCCACTCTTGGGTCAATTGATAACTTCCTCATATTTTGATGTCTCTGTTCTGCCACATATTGTAACAGCTAGTTATTTAGGGCACCTGAAGATCAGAGATCTTCATGGCTGCCCGATTATAGGATTTGATGTTATGATTTATATGAATAAATATGGGGAGCTTCCTCGACCCAAGGGTTAAACAACAGATAATTAATTCATTGTATTAGCAGCTGAGCAAAACCGTGTAATCATTCTTCTGTTAATATAAGGGGTTACTTCTGAGTTAAGGAATTCGCGTTGTTCAGCCATCGTCTCTGTGTGAAGGCTAGGCCCGTCTTCCACAGAGATTGCTGAGTTAGAATAGGATTTTGAATTCATTGTTGTGTGATGCTTTGTTCATGATATTTCCTTTGTACGCAGCAGCGACATTTATGGTGTGGATTTTTAGTACAATCAATATTAGGGTTTCTTGAATTTGGCAAGTAATATAGAGTGACAGTCGACTGAGTAGAGACTTTATGCAATTCATGTGACAATTAAACATAGCCTTGTTCATCTTGTAGTTAAGTTGTGATCCCATGAGCCCTTGCAATTTATCTTTCCTGTTATGATTGTTGATTTCCATTCTGCAATTCAAATTCTTAGAGCAGTTGACTCAATCCTTTGCAATTGGATTTCTAGATTAATGTTCAGTTTATGTCTTATGATTTTCAAGAGTGATTAGATCGAAGACGTGATTGTTCTAGAATATGAATGAGATTTCTTTCCTGCAATTGTTGGTTAGATCTTATATCATTTCTTATTGATGCATGGTAGAGAGGAATTGAAGTTATAGCAATTAGAAGGCAATTGGGATTGCAAAGATTCTTGGGATGGACATGGATGATAGAAGATAAAAGTATTCAATTCTAATGGTTTGGTGTTTAAGCATAGATTGTGCACTTATCCTTTGAAATAAAAAGACTTTCTCGGGTTGACAATAAATCTCGTATGCTGTGTGTGTGTTGGTGATAATCTAATTGCATATAGGGTGCTCGACATTTTGGCGCCGTTGCTGGGGAAGGATAAAAATTAAACATTGATCATTAGTTGCATCTGGTAATTGTTTCTAGTCAGTCTTTTTCTTTGCTGAAATGATTTGGTT
Organism: Larix kaempferi; assembly: GCA_027924585.1. NCBI lineage: Eukaryota > Viridiplantae > Streptophyta > Pinopsida > Pinales > Pinaceae > Larix > Larix kaempferi. The sequence goes on along the minus strand of BSBM01000723.1, from coordinate 4,348,127 downwards.
CGTATGAATACAAGAAGGGTAAAACGCGATCACCTCCCAACTCCCAAAACACCACAAATTACTAACAGCGCAGGTGGTTCGGGTCGTGGTCGAGGACAACAATTGGGCAGGAGAACATTCATTGATGATCTTGTTGACAGAATTGATACATCCACCAAGGCTCGTCATCAAGAAACTCCTATCAGACGAAACCCTGCCGATTTTGGAATGCCAACGTCCACAGTGGAGAATACAGGAGCAGCTGTGATTCCCTCATATACCCCTGCTAAGGAAGGTACAGCTGGCATAGTTGTTCCAACTAAGGAGTACGCAGTTGTCACAACTGAAGAGTACGCAGCTATCACAACTGAAGAATACGCAGCTGTTACAATTGAAGAATACGCAGCTGCTACAACTAAAGAGTACACGGCTGCTACAACTGAAGAATACGCAGCTGTTACAACTGAGGAAAAGAACGCAGGAACGAACAAAGAAGAGGATATAGAAGAAAAGATGAATAACAGACATGAGAATGAAGAGGAAGAGGCAGTGGTAGAATACCATCATGAAAATGACTCCCTGCCAGAAGGAACTACGGCTACATTACAATTTCCAATATAGCAGCTAGAAGGGACAACTCCTATGAAGAACATATCACCATCGGTGTTGCCTCGCTTCCATGGCATGGCTGCAGAAGATCCAGACGAATTCCTTTTCGAATTTGATATCCTCTGTCGCAGCTATGATTATGTCACAGATGCCCAAAAGCTGAAACTTTTTCCTGCCACCGTGAAGGACAATGCATTATGATGGTTCATGAGCCTTGGGGGAGGAACTGTTGCTAATTGGAATAAGATGAAGCAAGTGTTCCTGGAAAAATATCAAGAATATTGCAACACCAGGGACAAAAGAGAGGAATTATTCAAGATGGTGCAGAAGGAGGATGAAAGTCTGGAGGATTTTGTAGAAAGGCTGCTGTACAATGTGCAAAGAGCTTGGCAGATGAACATGGGGCTGGACGTGCTCAAGATAATCTTGCTTCGAGGGATCAGGGATGATTGTTTATACATGTTAAATTTGTTAGGAAAGGGAGATATCTCCAAAGAACCTTTTGAGACGATTGTGGAATTATGTAAGAGATACTCCAGGGGATCTTCCAGGAATAATAAGCGGGATAAACGAGATAAGATGGAACGTGATGTCTTCGATAGAACCCAGAAGTCATCCAATGGAGGAGCTACACGTGCAGAGATAGGCAATCTCCTTGAAAATTTTAAAACAGAAATGATGAGCTCCATCTCTTCGAAAATTGATGTCCTGAAGGCCAAACAAAAACAGGCAGTGGAGGATCTTACACTAGGTGTGTTCTGTCCCCGATGTAGAAAGAATCATCTGCTGAAAGAATGCCCTCTTGACAAAATACAAGTATGTCAGCTGTGTGAGCTGAACCATGACATGAAGGAATGTCCCACACTTCCCCAAGTGAAAGCTGTCCTGCAGGCCTCAACTCCAGAAGTGGAATCAACCTATTTCATTGCACATAAGAAACCTTGGAAGCCTCGAAATCAAGGTATGCCTCTGGACTCGTTTCCATTTTTGAATAATATGAGCAATTGGAATAATAACATGCAAAATGTGAATACACAATTCCCTTCAAATTATGCTCAGTGGAATCCTCCCCAACCTGCAATGCAAAATTTTAACTCATGGGGTCCTTGGACACAGCCACCACATCAACCTACGTCATGGTCTCGTAGATGGAGGAACTTCCCTCTTGGGAACCAGTTTCCTCAACCACCTCCACCTCAGCAGTTACCATATTCTCCTCCATACCCTCAATTTCCTCAATATCCTCAATACCCACCTCAGCAGTCGCAGCTACAGCTGCAGAATAATCCTGTTCCTAATATACCAATACGGCCTCAGCTGCCTGCCCAACCTAATCCTAACCCGAATAATAAAACAGTCCATAAATTGGAAACTGTCAATATGCCATCCTACTCTCTCTCCCCTGTACCTTGTAATGATATTCATCTATGATCTGGGAAGATAATAGAACCTGTAATTACAGAAGATGCTCCACCTTCTGTTCATGAAAAAGGAGAAAGTTCACAGCACCCATCTGACACAGTTCCTATTACTGAAGGTGTTGAGCATCCCTTGGATGGAACGGCTGAAACATCAAGCGATAAATTGGACAATACGCAGCCTACCCAGCTGATAAGGCAACCACCATACCCTGAGAGATTAATGCTACCAAAAATAGGGGGGCAACCTCAGTTTAACCTCCTAGGAGAGTTAAGAAATATTTACGTTAAAATCCCCCTTTTGCAAGCTCTTCAAGACGTACCTATTTATGCTAGAACTGTTCGGGACCTGTGCACTAAAAGACCAGGAAGGAAACCCAAAGATCCTCCCACTGTTCACGTCATAGGGAATTTATCTGCTTTGATGAAAGGAAAAACCCCTGTGACCAAGTATGACGACCCTGGCAATCCTACTGTCACTATACATGTAGGACAGATGCAGATACCTAACGTGCTAGTAGATTTAGGAGCTGCGATCAATGTCATAACAATTGAGACTGTAAAGAAGCTTGGAATCACTAATATTAGACCGACACCTACCATTTTAGAATTGGCAGACAGATCCACCATCAGAGCCGAAGGGATTCTGGACGATCTTGTCATCTTAGTAGACTCATGGGAATACCCTGCCAACTTTTTGGTATTACAACCAAAATCACAGCTGGGGGAACACCCATTGATCCTGGGGAGGCCTTGGTTGGCCACAGCCGATGCTTGCATTAGCTTTCGATCGGGGTCCATGACTATATCTGATGGTATGGAAAACAAAAACCTCACCATGTATCCTCCAGCACAGTCGAGTCTAGAAGCTGAAACTTCCCTTTGGATAGAGCAAGAGGAGGAGGAGGATGTTCAGCCATTATTAATAATAGGGAAGGCCTTAACCTTTAAAAACGAAACAGAAGATGATGCTATCAGTAATTTTATTAGTGAACCGCTTCAGTGGATAAGGAGGCCTATCAAATCCTGAACATTACCCTTGGTAGGGAAGAACAAGAAAATCTTACGGAGGAAACATTAATTGGTGATACAAACATAATCCCAGTTTTGAAAAATTCAAAAAGCATTCCTATTGAGGTAGAGCCTAGAAGAACTTTGAATATCAACCCTAGTCTCTCCTCAGAGGAACAGAGGCGGCTAATCAGTCTCTTAAAGGAACGAAAGGGGGAATTTGCCTGGGAATATACAGATATGAGAGGTATTCCCTCTAATCTGTGCACCCACCATATTTATATAAAAAATGACTCCCGGCCTGTGTGTCAACCTCAATGATGCATGAACCCCAATCTGAGGGATATAGTGAAGGAGGAAATCCAAAAACTTTTGGAAGCAGGATTTATCTATCCTATTTTAGATAGTGAGTAGGTTTCCCCACTTGTAATTGTGCCCAAGAAAAATGGTAAGTGGAGAGTCTGTGTTGATTATAGGGAGCTGAACAAAGCTACGCAAAAGGATCATTTCCCTCTGCCCTTTATCGACCAGGTACTTGATACCCTATCAGGAAAAAAATTCTTCTCCTTCTTGGATGGGTTCAGCGGGTACAACCAAATCCAGATTGCTCCTGAAGACCAGGATAAAACCACCTTCACTTGCCCCTGGGGAACGTTTTCCTACAGGGTGCTTCCCTTTGGCTAATGTAATGCACCAGCAACGTTCCAAAGAGCTGTAATTGGCATATTCTCTGAATTGGTTAATGATAGTATGGAAGTCTTTATGGACGATTTTACCCCCTATGGCAAGGATTTTGAGGAGGCACTGGAAAATTTAAAGAAGGTTTTAATTCGCTGTGAACAGGCTCGCCTCTCATTAAGCATTGAAAAATGCCATATGATGATGAGTGAGGGGGTGGTATTAGGACATTTCATCTCTACGGATGGCATTCAGGTGGATCCTTAAAAAATCAAGGTGATAAAAAATATACCAACTCCTTCAACTCAGAAAGAGGTGCGAAGTTTTCTAGGACATGCTGGATATTACAGGAGATTTATAGAAAACTTCTCCAAACTTGCTTCTCCTTTGTTTTCGTTGTTAATAAAGGACGCACAGTTTGTGTGGAGTAAAGCATGCCAGAAAGCGTTTGATAAGCTTAAAGAGAAGCTGTCCACAGCCCCTATCCTAAGGGGACCTAATTGGACCATACCCTTCCACATTTCTTCAGATGCTTCTGATACTGCCATTGGAGCAGTATTAGGGCAGCAGGATGGTCAAGTACCTTATGCCATCTACTATGTTAGTAAAAACTTAGCCCCTGCTGAACTTAATTATACTGTTACTGAAAAAGAATTCCTTGCTATGTTTATTCTATTAATAAATTTCGGCATTACATTATTGGGTATCCTACATTTGTGCACACTGACCACTCTACCATTAAGTATTTGATGAACAAACCTGTCAGCAATGCCAGAGTAACCAGGTGGCTCTTGTTATTACAAGAATTTGATATTACCATTATAGATAAACCTGGAAAAGAAAATGTTGTTGCTGATTTTTTATCACGCTTTACTAACAGTGATGACAGTTCGCCTGTTGAGGATTCTTTTCCAAATGAACATCTATTCGCACTTTCAGCTCATTCCCCCTGGTATGCAGACGTTTCTAATTATTTGGTTGCAGGGAAGCTCCCACCACATATGTCTAAACGAGAGAAGAGAAAAATTATCCAGCAAAGTGCCAGGTATTGTTGGCTCAATGGTCATCTCTTCTACACATGGCCCGATCTTGAGATGAGGATATGTGTAAGGGAAGATGAAATCTTTCACATACTGAAGGCCTGTCATGATGGACCTTGCGGGGGGCACTTTGCAGATAAAAGAATAGGGCATAAAGCATTGCGGATGGGATACTATTGGCCGACTCTTTTTCAGGGACGCTAAAAGGTATGTTCAGTCCTGTGATAGCTACCAAAGGATGGGCCAGCCTAATAAAACAGATCAGATGCCTTTACAGCCCCAAGTGGTACTCGAACCGTTTGATAGATGGGCATTGGATTTTGTTGGCTCTATCAGCCCTCCTTCCAGACAGAAAGTTTACATTCTGGTTTGTACTGATTACATGACCAAGTGGGTAGAGGCTGTAGCTTTGGCTAAGGCTAATGACCAGGCGGTGATCGATTTTCTGTACAGTGAAATCTTTACCCGCTTTGGGGTACCAAAGGAAGTAGTTACCGATGGGGGACCGCAATTCATTTCACACCAATTTGAATCCCTGCTCTTGAAATATCATGTGCAGCATAGGATAGCTTCACCTTACCACCCCCAGGCCAATGGTTAGGTGGAAAGCACTAATAAAGTCATTGAAGCAATCCTTACTAAAATAGTTAAAATCCATCGAAAGGATTGGGCTGACAGGCTTCCAGATGCACTGTGGGCATATCGCACAACTTGGCGCAACACCACAGGTTTCTCTCCCTATGATCTAGTGTATGGAAAGAGTGCCATCTTTCCAATTGAGTTTGAGATCAAAACTCTGAAAACAGGCACCGAAATGAATTTGGATGTAACAGAAGCCCAGAAGAGAAGACTGAATCAATTAAATGAATTGGATGAGAAACGATTAGCTGCAGTAGACCAGACTGTGCTGCTTCAGCAACAGAGATCCAACTGGCATGACCGATTCATCAAAAAGAAAATCTTCCGTGAAGGAGACTGGGTGCTATTATACGACTCCAGATTCAAGAAGGATTTTAAAGGTAAATTACGTACAAGATGGCTGGGTCCATATTTGGTCGACAGGGTATTTGACAACGGCACTGTTCGCCTGGTGACCATTTATGAAAACCGTATACCATTACTTGCTAATGGCCACAGACTGCGACTGTATCGCAAGCCCATCTCGAAAGATGCATTCATTTCACAAATTGCCGCCGATCCAGATTATCAGCTGGCACCAGAGCAGGAATTTCTCTCTGCCTTTGCCAATCCTTAAACTGAAAATCGTATTTGTTGTACATAAATAATTTCCTGCTATAGCATATAATTGTTGTTTTTTTTTGTTTTTTTTTTCTTCTCTTTGCATTTGATCTTTTCGTTTGCTGTTATCTTTCAAAAATTTTCAGGGAAGCGCCAGGAGAACGACCAGATTGGGTTTGCCAAGCGAAATTCTCCCTGTGCCGTCCTATGCTGTATTTCCCTTTTTCCTTAAAAAAAAAAAAAAAAATTCCGACAGCTGCGACATCTTTTCCGGCAGCTGCAACATCTTTTCCGGTGACCACGAGATCGTTTCCCATCAACCGTAAAATCATTTCCTAGCGGCTGTAATATCTGTTTTCCCGGCTACCATCAATTTTTTCTGGCAGCTGCAACATCTTTTTCCGTAGCTGCAACACCATTTTCTAGCGGCTGCCACCTCTTTTCCCAGCGGCCGTAATATCCTTTTTCCCGGCTGCCATCAATCTTTTCTGGCAGCTGCAACATCGGCAGCTGCAACATCTTTTTCCGCAGCTGCAACACCATTTTCCAGCGGCTGCCACCTCATTTCCCAGTGGCTGCCACCTTATTTCCCAGCGGCCGTAATATCCTTTTTCCCGGCTACCGTCAACCTTTTCTGGCAGCTGCAACATCTTTTTCCGCAGCCGCAACACCATTTCCCAGCGGCTGCCACCTCATTTCCCAGCAGCTGCCACAGCATTTCCCAGCAACCGTAAATCCTTTTTCCCGGTGGCTATGAATCATTCCCGGCAGTTGCAACTTCTTTTCAGCAGCTGCAACATCATGTCACAGTGGCTGCAACATAATTTCCCAGCAGCTGCGTTGTCATTTTTTGTCGACCGGTAAAATCTTTTTCCCGACGTGAACTATTTTCCGGCAGCCGCAACCATTTTCCCGTAGCTGCAACAACAACTTTTCCGACAGGCTGCAACATATTTCCCACCGTCGTAAAACTTTTCCCGCCAGCTGTAATTTTTCCCGCCGCCATAAAACTTTTCCGTGACAGCCGTAATTTTTCCCGATGCCGTAAATTCTTTTCCTGGCTGCCGTGAATTCTTTTCCGGTGGCTGCAACTTCTTCCCGGTGGCTGCAACATACTTCCTGGCGACTGCAACATCTTTTTCGTCGACTGTGCTATCATTTTTTTGGCAACTTGCAGTGGTAAATCCCATGTTAACAGAAGAATTGTTCCAAACCTACTAAATCATGGTGCTAATTCACCTCAGTCGTGACGGCGAACTCATCATTCTAACACTGAGGATGCGATGGTTTGTGTTTCACCGGTGGAAGAAATTATGCCTTATCTGAGTCATCATGATCACACGTCTGACTGTGCATGAGTTGATCTCCACAACATCACCAACTGCATGCTCCACCATTTTCCGCAGCATTCTGACGCACAGTCTTATGAGGTATGGCTTTCATTTATCACGTGATTAAGCATTGATATCATTTAAACGATATTAGTCGTACTTTCACTCGTACCACCATTATACCTGATTAAACCTTTCCCTCATACTACGTAAACACTAATAACTGCCACCTTCCCCAATTCGGCATGGAAATTTCAAATGCTTTTCTGTGCTCAACTTTCCAAATTTGCCCATTCTCTCAATGTCTCCGCTCAGCGATTCGTGCATCCTCTGTGTTGCAACTTCCATTCTGGGATCCTGTAATCCGTGTAATAGCAACTTCAGCTTGCATCCAGGACCATGGGGATTCCAGTTCACCATGAACCTTTCAATACACGAGAACTCAGGCAAAATCTTCAAGTTCTTGCCATTTTTCAAGCTGCTGGCTGGCTTGAATTCTTTGAGCGACTAGACGGATTCGATCGGGATGCAGCCCTGCAATTTGCTTTGAATCTTACCAAAAATCACTCCACGGTGTGGGGGCTGCGCATAGAAGTCTCCGAGACCATTATATCCAAGGTTACATCCATCCCTATGGTGGGAAAACCATGGTTTAACCGACGAGTCCCTGCAACGATTGCACGAGAAGAATTTTTACTCACAGGGGAGCAAGTTGAAGCATCCAGAAGAGGGATTGCACTGAACTCACTGCCGAGGCCATGGGACCAGGTTGCTTTCTTTCTCAAGAAGTACATTACTTGTGAAGATAGATATCAAACTGTGTATAACTCTGAACTTCCTTTGCTTTCTCATCTTCGCCATGGCCTTTTATTGAACATTCCATATTATTTATTGCATGACTTGCGTCATATGGCAGCATTTGTTCAGTCTCCTAAGCACCCACTTTCCTCTCTCACCCACCATGGCCTTATCAAATTAATCATTGTAAGAACCCTTGCCCAACATCATATAACTTGGGAACAATTCATCACCTGACCTCAGCAACCTGTTCCCTTGCGGGTTGTCCCATTACAGCAAATACAGGTTCCACCACAACAGGAGGACCAAAGTTCCTCCATTGAAGTTGGGGGGGGGGGATGAAATGGAGGAAGAACAGCAACCGGGGGCACACGCAGGACCATCTGGGGTGGATGAAACTATATCAGAAGAAGAGCAACAGGGGGCACAGGCAGAGCCATTTGGGGGGGACGAACCTCCATTAGAAGAAGAGCAATTGAGGGATGAAACTCCATCACAGGAAGAGCCATTGGGGGAAGGTATAGATAAAAATCTAGTGGAAAATGCAGACAATAGGGTAGTTTCGATAGCAGAAGGTGAAATTGGAGCAGCAGTAAATGCTGCGACAATGGAACCTGAAGATGATAGTGCCAGGGCAATGGCAGAGAATATTGAGCTGGTAACAATTGAGTCCTGACCTGAGTGGGAAGGAGGAGATGTAATTGAAGAAGAAAAGCATGAGAGGCAAGAAAATATTCCTTCGACCTCAGCTTTGCTTCCCTATGTACCAGCCCCATAGAAGAAAATGCCACAAAAGAAAAGAAAAAGATCCACCAATGAATTTAACTTAATATCACCAATTAGAAAGAAAAGAACTCGATCAGCTACAGCAACAAAGGCAGCCAGGAAAAGATGGGCAACCCTAGAGGCACAGGTTGAGCCCCCAATCCTTGTACCAAGACCAATGGATGCTGCACAAAGGCAAGTGGAGGAAGAACCTGGAATTGAAGGACTTATGGCTGAGAACGCAATGTTGAAAGAGGATCTCCAAGTACTTAGAAGGGAGTTGGAAATCTGGAAAGAAACCTGCAGAAAACAGGGTGAAAGAAAAATGTATACATTGATAGAGGCTACAGAACAACTGGAGGGATCATATTCTGTTGAAGCTGGGCAGGAGGATGAATGAATACTCTGTCCCACCTATGGAGAAATCTTTAAGGAAGCATGCCATAAAATTATACTTAGCACTTATTCAGCACAACAGCCTGTGGCCACAATAGAGGAAGCAGCAGAAAGGAAAGATGCTGTCACACATGAACCAGCATCTTTGAATATCCTTGGTGAAGCTGCCACTTCCCATGACACAGAGATGAGAGAACAGGTAGGAGAAGAACATGGGATGGAGGACACTCTGGAGCTTAATAAGGAATATATTGTAACTCCAGAATGTTCCCACGATACAGAGATCATAGAGCAGATGGGAGAAGAACTTGGAATGAAGGATACTCTAGAGGCCAATGAAGAATTCTATGATGTAACCCCAGAATGCTCCCAGGACACATAAATTTTAGAAGAAGAGACACAAAGGCAGGACATCGATAAATTGGAATAGGATGCTGTAACACAAGAACCAGCAAACCTGAATATACTTGTCCAATCGGCCAAACAGATGGGAGAAGAACCTGGGACAGAGGACACTTTGGAGTTTAATGATGAACTCTGGGTTGTAACCCCAGAGGAATCCCATGAAACAGAGCTCATAGGAGAAGAGTTGCAACAACAGGAGGATGAAGAGGCAAGCCAGGATGTTGCTACATAAGAACCAACACCCTTGGAAGCTGCAGCAGGAACTCCTGCATTTCATTTAAAAGATAACCCTGGAGTGGATATCATTCTCGATACACAGTGGAGTGAAGATGAACAGGTACAGACACCATGCTCAAGTGACACCGAAATCTTGGAGGAGGAGCTGCACAATGAGAAGGATGTCCAATCTCAGCAGCAGAAGGACAAAGAAGACACTGCTACACAAGAACCAGTGTCTCTAAAAGCAATGAAGGTAGCTGCTGAAGAAGGTTTAAAGGATGTTCCTGTTACACAAGAACCAGCAACTCTCTTATTAAATTTAGATGTGCTGGAAGACACTGCCCCACAAGAACCAGTGCTTCCACCCCCTAGAGATGTCATTGATTTGGATTCAGATTAAGGATTTCTTTTCAAGTCCTCCCTAGGTACAACATACAAGAGACTACAGGGAGAAGTGATTTCCACTTGTTCCAGTTACATTTTCAGAACACCAACAGGTAGCATGGGAAGGACAGATGGGGTGCCTGAGTTTCCTACAATTCTTCCTCTCCCATAGGATAGAGCTCAGTACAGGATTCAGATTCTGAATGATGCATGTTGTTGCATGAGGACATGCAACAGGGTAGTTGGGGGGAGATGTTGAGCCCAGAATTGGCCCTTTTTAATCATCTTTAATCATCTTTCCTGCCCCTGTCCTACACCACTTATCATGTCAATCAGACCTATTGTCCTTATTTTATTCCCTCAAGTCGTCAAGGTATGACTGATCATTGCTTTATCTTATTAATGCTTATGAGTGTGATAATTAAAGCTGTTTATCTCTCAATTGTGCTAACATGTGATGATTTATGAAGGTAGTTGAAATAAGTGGGCTGCAGGAAGGTGGGGCTGAACAAGTCTTTAAAGGTGTTCACTGCTTACAAAGGGATTCTCGGGGCTCGAATCATCAATTAAGGCATAGCTGTGACAAGGAAGCTGTAACAGAATGCGCTATCTTAAGTATGTTGCTGCTCGAGTCTAGCTGTGATCTGGAAGGATCGCCACTCTTGGGTCAATTGATAACTTCCTCATATTTTGATGTCTCTGTTCTGCCACGTATTTTAACAGCTAGTTATTTAGGGCGCCTGAAGATCAGAGATCTTCATGGCTGCCCGATTATAGGATTTGATGTTATGATTTATACGAATAAATATGTGGAGCTGCCTCGACCCAGGGGTTGAACAACAGATAATTAATTCATTGTATTAGAAGCTGAGCAAAACCATGTAATCATTCTTCTGTTAATATAAGGGGTTACTTCTGAGTTAAAGGAATTCGCGTTGTTCAGCTAGCGTCTCTGTGTGAAGGCTGGGCCTGTCTTCCACAGAGATTGCTGAGTTAGAATAGGATTTTGAATTCATTGTTGTGTGATGCTTTGTTCATGATATTTCCTTTTTACGCAGCAGCGACATTTATGGTGTGGATTTTCAGTACAATCAATATTAGGGTTTCTTGAATTTGGAAAGTAATACAAAGTGACAGTCGATTGAGTAGAGACTTTATGCAATTCGTGTGACAATTATACACAGCCTTATTCATCTTGTAGTTAAGTTGTGATCCCATGAGCCCTTGCAATTTATCTTTCCTGTTATGATTGTTGATTTCCATTCTGCAATTCAAATTCTTAGAGCAGTTGACTCAATCCTTTGCAATTGGATTTCTAGATTAATGTTCAGTTTATGTCTTATGATTTTCAAGAGTGATTAGATCGAAGAAGTGATTGTTCTAGAATATGAATGAGATTTCTTTCCTGCAATTGTTGATTAGATCTTATATCATTTCTTATTGATGCATGGTAGAGAGGAATTGAAGTTATAGCAATTAGAAGGCAATTGGGATTGCAAAGATTCTTGGGATGAACATGGATGATAGAAGATAAAAGTATTCAATTCTAATGGTTTGGTGTTTAAGCATAGATTGTGCACTTATCCTTTGAAATAAAAAGACTTTCTCGGGTTGACAATAAATCTCATATGCTCTGTGTGTGTTGGTGATAATCTAATTGCATATAGGGTGCTCGACAGTCTCCTGCTTCTGTTCACCAAGGATTCCATCCTCTAATCAATTGTGCTAGGGTTTACCAAAACTAAGCACAAGAGAGGGGGATGAGGGTTTCCATTCCTCTAGCATAACAATATTGTAGACTTGGTCCCCTCACATGGCCCTTCTACCCTCCTTATATAGCCAATGAAGGATAGGAAAAGAAGTTATAACCGAGTAGGAGGTTCCCCCAACCAACTTAACTTCCCAAAATTTTGAGATTTTGACCAAAAAGGGGTGTACGCTACTCTACAGTAGACAAAGTAGTGTACATATGGAGTTGAGCGCTACTATTTCAATAGTAGAGTCATGCTCAAAAGGTTTGAGCGCTACTATTGTACACTAGAGTCGGGTACACACGCTACTATCATGCCTGTGTACCAGCGCTCATGTTAAAAAATGGCCAAAAACAGGCTTTTCTGCTCATTTTCAAAAGATGGTTTGGTTTGGAAAAAAATGTTCCTAAGGGTCATATACATCAAATGGGTCAAGAATGAGGTAATTTCAACCATTTTTAGTGTCCCAAATGACTCCATCCAAAAATGTCCTGCTGTATGACTGAAACTTGATCTCAAGAAGTGTCGTCATGCGACCAAGGGAAGCAAGTGTCATCACAGACAGAGAGGTATCATTTCAAGCTATAACAAACACATGGCCAACTATCCAAGCTGGCTCACACGTAGTGTCACCCAGCCGACCTTCATGCAATTAAGCCTCCACTGGTTCAACTTAATGCCACTATGGTTTACACCGTCGATGGAGATCTGGTTGATCTCTTGGGTGGTGTGAAGTCCTCTGCATCGTTGATTAGGTTATTGTAGTTTTCTACCAATACCTCGACATACTAAGCGATTAATGAAACTCCATCGGGCTCAGTGGTCACCACTGGCTTGTCTGGTTCCTCCAGGCTCACAAAACTCTGGTATGCGACTCTTGGTTCATTTGGAAAAGTGAAGAAGCTTGTCGAGCACCTCTGGTCTGAGTAGAGGTCTCATTCCCGTTAAGCTAGTTACCAACGAAATCTTCGGCATGGAAAAATGCAACCTTGAGGAAAACGCTGGCATGCTACCACGCAGTTCAGGTAAGCAACCCTGTCAAGCTTGTTATCAGTTTTGTTTGTTGGTTTCAGTTGTAAATTATAACGTTTCCCATGACACCTTCGTGCTACCATTGTGAAGGTGTAGAATGGCCTTGACTTGGATGTTGCGTCCAGCTCAAAACCTAAAGGTGAGCGGTTACAAGGTTTTTAGTTTATTTACCACCAAGTTTTTAAGTTTCACTTCTTACTACACCAACTAACACCGTTGCGTTGGTTTGTTGCGATAGGAGCCAGGGTTCAATAGAGGTACTAGGCACTTCCACAACTGGCACCATGACTTGAGGAAAGGAGAAGGGTCTTCATGTTGCCCAGGTAACCAATCCTCACCTTGTCTCTTAGGTTAAATTCTCGGGTGTTGAGGCGGTTACTTAAGACTGGTTCCGCTTGTTGGTTTGCAACAATGAAACGTTTGTCCCTTAGCCATACTCGTAGGTGCAGGTGATAGTGGTAAAAAAAAAATGTGAAGGCTTTTGCAGCTTGTGTGTAGTTACATGCTTTTTATCTATCTTTTGTAAGGTATGCTGCGAGCATCAAATGTTACGAATGCTGGGGGTCGACCACATCATGGGTCGTTGGTTCTCAAAACTTGGCTTCGCATTCAGTTGTCCATGCTGGGACTTGGAGTTGTAAAGAATTACTAGCCCTACAAAACAGTTGCTTTGTAAATAATGAATGCATTTGGAACTGTAACAAACCTTCGTGGTTGCCTTCACAGTACTGTATTAATATATACAATGTTGTTCCTGTCATTACACTTCGGGTTTATATGATGAACAGTATTATGGTTATATATATATATTTATGAATATAATGTGAAGCATTCGCTTACTTCGATTTCCATTTTTTTGAATGGTTTCTTGTTGTGTTAGTAAAACTTGACAAGCAAAGCTAAACATAGCCTCAATGCCTCACCTCACAACAATTAGGGTTTGCATTTAAACTTAACATGAAAATCATATTTATAAAATCAACAGTGTGCTCTACGCACAGTGCTTAGCATAGCTAAGTATTCCAGGTCTAACTCAACCACGACTCTATGGTTCCCAAGCCGCGCTCTCGGCACACACACTTTGCACAAGTTTGACGCGAAGCCACTAGTCGTTGTCGCGTGGTTCAGGGTCTATGTAGAAACCCAGCATAGTTTGCATGCTCGTCAAGCATGCGTCAAACCTCCCTGCCTCTTTTGTATAAATCAAGGTAGCCCACATAATACGACTCAGCAACATGCATCTAAAAATGACTGTGTATACACATAGGGAGCATCTACCTGGTGCCGAGGTCGTAAGCTCTAGGGTAAAAATCCTTAAATAAATAATAATGTATACCCATATATATAGTATGTCTTCCTTCGTAGGGTTCTGAAACGTTGTACACAAAGGTTTTGGCTCTTAATGGACTTTAAATTGTCCAACATTGAGCTCCTATGTCGAGGCATAGTATGGATTCGTTCTTGTATTAATGCCTTCGGGCATGACTTAGTGCCTCCTGCACATTACATTTTATTTTTTTATAAAAGGTAAAGGGGCTGTATCGAATCTCATCCCCAACAATACGTATGAATAGAGTTGTTACAATATGATATTTCACACAAGAACTTAGAATAGCATGCATACTCAGATTTAAAATCATTCTGATACAAAAATACTTTCTGAGATTTATTTATTGTTTACAAAACAATTTCCATACTGGAACTACAGATGCTATGTATAAGTCAATTTATTCAGACTTCATGAAATATGTCAACATTACTGATAAACTATGCATAGTAGGTTTATAATCATTTTCAACATTTTTGTTTATTTATACAATAATAGAAATAAACTTAAGTAATGCAAGGCTAGATATGTAAACCCCATGGTTTGCATATCTGTCTCTTTTGAGCCAATAAAATGGAACATAAATACTAAAGACATGATGAATACAAGAAACCTGTTCTATAAAATTAATCATCATCCTAGCATTTAGGATAACATATCAACAATGATTATTTCATCTACCTACCTAAGGCTTACAAATCGTTATATACATTATAACTGCTTGCTGTATCAAGAATGTATAAATCAGAACTAGACTATGAAACATAAATATATCCAATAGATCATAAAACTGTATAATAAACAGAGTCCTGGAGGTCTATCAATAATCTATAAACCATGTTCAATATAATCACCCATTCATATTCAAATCTGATAAAGTGTCCCTCCTACACTAGATCAACATTATACAACAATAACCCTAGCAACTGCTCCATAAAACATAACAGATAAATACAACAACATGCATATATACTTATCTGGAAATCTAAAGACCAGTGGACCTAACACAAATCTCCTAGCCTTAGACCAACAATATCACCTTGCTCTCAGGTCTCCCTCGAGATGAATTCACAGTCCCCTCTGGTTCAGGATTAGATTTTATTTACCCTTAACTTGTTCCTCAAGTTATTTAGTAAATTTCAGTGGCAGCAGGAAACCCAACATCCAACTTAGTACTCTTGAGCTCCAAGATGCTCCAGGTCCTTTTAAACCTCATCCATTAAGAGAATCAATTAAAATCACAGGTTGTTCAGAGTAAAATGTAGTGCTCCTGCAAGCTTGGGGTAGTTATCCTACCTGCACACAATCAAGTGGCCAAGCCAATACCCAGCTGTATGATTTCTCTTAATCTGGACCAGTTTGGTTCTCCCAAATATGTCCTCATTCATCTTTGGTCATTGGTGTTCTTCTCAGTTCCCATTTATCTTGTGTGTTCATTGTGATAAAAAGTGAATAATGATAATTATCCATGGAGAGTTTCAATGAGTTTCACTTTTTATATTCTTAGGTGTGAAAAACTCTCATTTAGTTAATTCTTTTAATTCATTATTCTCTCAAATATTTTCTTCAGGGTTTGCCATATTCTCCAATAATAATTTCTCATTATTATTAATTGGATTTTCCCCTCCAACCCATAGGGGACTGTAACTCCCATCTCA
Organism: Larix kaempferi; assembly: GCA_027924585.1. Taxonomy (NCBI): domain Eukaryota; kingdom Viridiplantae; phylum Streptophyta; class Pinopsida; order Pinales; family Pinaceae; genus Larix; species Larix kaempferi. Next base: position 4,332,087 of record BSBM01000723.1, on the reverse strand, counting down.
TTAATGTGCTAGTCCACATGGTAATTAGAAATCAACTTTTCAGATTTCTAATATCAACTAAGTAAAAATGAAATAATACTTAGCAAAATATAATCGGGGTTCAAAGTCCAAAATTGGGGTATTACAAGCCAGTTGCTTGGACAGTTTCATCCTATAAGATAAGTGCTTTATGTGGTCTTAAATGATGCTACTTCCTATGTAGTTTTTATTTGTTCTTTAAAGTCTATCTGAATGAGAGGATCATATGGAATTAATCAGTAGGAAGACTATCTGTAAGCCTGAATACGAGGATGGTTCATTTGTTTTTTGTTTCATCATTTTGCTTGTGATAATATGTTGTTAGTCTTGCATGTTGTAGATGCATTAACTAGATTTAATTCCACTATGTATGTATTCTATGAATTGCACATATCCCTAGAAGGTTTGTGGTTCATCATATGGGTTTGGGGGATCAATCAGATACCCCTTGTTTTATTCATGCTCCCTCTGTGGGTGAGATGAAGTGAGGGGCCATGACAGGATGTTACCAGGGCTCTTGATAGTGGGGTAAAGAGGCTTTGATGTATTTCGGGGCAGCATTTTGGTTGAAGGAGTGGCAAGGTCATAATTCTCATGTGTGGCAGAGGATCACACTATTGCATAGAGCTCACCGATATATTTCCAATGGTACTGAGTTTTCCAAAAATGGACTCAAGATAAGGAATTTATTAGCCTCAGAAGTTGGCAGTAACAAGGGTATTTCCAACTTGCGACTTTCCGAACCCATAGTGCATATTGCAGAGTGTGGAATCCAGAGATGTAAGTTTCCCGAAGTTGGGAATTTGGCGTCCCGACTTCCGACCCCCGTAAGCCGTATTGCAGAGCGCAGAAGTCGAAGAGGTAAGTTTCCTGGAGTTAGGAATTTGGCGTCTCGACTTCTAAATACCGTAAGCCATACTGTGGAGTGAAGAATTTAGAGAGGTATTCTTCCTGGAGTTGGGAATTTGGCATCTCGACTTCCAAATCCTGCAAGCTAGATTGCAGAGTGTGAAATTCGGAGAAGTAAGTTTCCCGGAGTTAGGAGTTTGGAGTTTCAACTTCCGACTCCCGCATCATGCATTGTGGATTGTGGAAGTCTGAGGCATCATTCAGTGAAGTAGAGAGTTTATTGTTCCGAATTTCTGACTCTCTCATTGCAGAATGTGGAAGTCGGAGGTTTAATTATTTAAATGGAACATTGAGATGCCGACTTCCAACTTCCGACTTGTGGAAGGTGGCTTGCGGATTGCGGATTGTGGACCACAGTCATTACGGCTGTGTAAAAGGGAAGAATTGCTAATAAGTTTGAGAAAAAAAATTGATTAGGTTGTTCCCCCATCACTCTAAAAGGAACTGGGGGGATAGGGGATGTGACACTGCTCACTTGTACACATGCATGATCTCAACCATTTCCTGAGGTCACATGTCACTTATATATTTTTTTGTATTTCCACATTCCTAGTACATGGCACCCACATGTCATCATCTCTTCCCACTGCCCCAGTCTCGGCTCAGTGGGCTCCCCCTAATTTATGCCCCATTTTGGCCTCTTTTTCTCCCTATGACCATATCGGAGACCTCCAACCTCCATTTTTCATGTTATTTGCACTGCCGAAATTAGAATTTCGTGCCCATGATGATGCTTGATATTTTTTCTTACTCTCCTGCACCTTTTCGCAGGTCATCCTTTCACTGGACCCCCACCTTGATTGCATTCCATCAGGTATTATGGCGTCTCCCTCCATTTTTTTACCATTTTCTTTATCATGACCTATTCACAAGCCCTTCACTCCCTCCATACTACAATAATTGCGTTGTTTTTCAGTCATTCATCTACATGCAAGGAGACTCGAGCAGTGTTCCACCCACTCTTTCAATGGTCCAATTTTACCTATTCCATCCTTTGAACATGTCCTCCTTTCTTTAATTTCACGTCTATCTGGTACACATTTACCTCTTTTTTGGGCCACACAGACCATTTACAAAAAAATGCACTTATGTTGTTTATTTTATGTTCTTTTCTAACTCCTTAAAGAATGAAAATATCGCTAAGAAAAATTGCTTCTTTTCATACTCATTAACGTATTTGAAAGGACATCCATTCGCTATTCATGTTACCCATTTTTTGAATCAGATGGACTAATTACGAAAAAGGAATACTCTAGCCACTTTGGCTAGAAGAGTTCTCGATTGAATAATTTTATGAATTTTTGGGCTTTAGGGGATAACTTATGCAAAATATCACTCACAGATCCTTCTTTCTATTTTCAGACTCTCTAAAAATGTAAACACCAATGAGCATTCATCGTCTTGGAATCATCAAAATCCACGTAATGGTACCATCTCAAGCACACTTTTATTCCTTCTTTGAGCTCATTAAAATTGAATAAGGCACAAATGGTGCTTCTTAGAACCCCTAAAGAAGGAATATAGTCCCTTATGTATGGCAGCGTCCCTGGTCTCCTTTTTTCAGAGTATTATGTGAGGATTCACCCTTGGAGTCACCCTGATGTCATCAGTACCCACCTCTCTAAGGGTCCCCCATTGCAGTCATATTTCTTGGTATCCCAATTGTGTCCCTCTATAAGATTCATTTCACATATGATTCCAGGTCAACCATACCATCATACTCTGTACAAAGGAATTTTGAGTCCCTATTACTCAATTTCCCTTGTATCCCCTAGCAGTGTCTCTATCCCATGTCCAATTATATCGCTCTTTGGTTATATCCCTCGCTATCCTATCAGGGAAAATTCATCTCCTTGGTAGTTGCAAGTCTCCCTCTATTGACGCTAGCACATCTATTCCAGAGGATAGACCTAGAGGTCCTTGTACCTTGGCCTCATCACCATTAGTGATGATTTCGTACAAACCTCTTGAGAGGAGGCCTTAGTGCCTCTTAGAATGGTTATTTCTCATGTGCTCGAATCCAACTCCATCATCACACCGTTGAGAATCATACAGGGTATTGGTCCCTTCAGTTATTGGTCAAAGACCCCGGATGTCCCCTAACTCTAGCACATTGACGAGTCTATTTGGAAATCCCCAGTTGTATGTTCTCGTGGACTTATGTTCTACGTTGGAGATAGTGTATGGAAGCCCTTCAGTTATAAGCTTCCTAATGTATCCATTTCATATGAAATACATGTACCTCTGCGATTCTGACTTTCAATTGTTGATTACATCTAGTTGTTGGACCCCTTTAGATCCAACATAGCATCAGTTGTTATGATACCACATTCGGTATGAATGTCATTGTTTCCATGTACTAGTTCTTTAGAGAATTCATGGTTAGACCATGAGTACATTCCATATTTGATTCCATCTTGGACATTTATGATGCACAAAATAGTTTATCCATGTATTGATCAGGACCCCTTTTGTCCTCCATCCAGTTTTTAATTTGAGACATTGATATGAGCATGGGAATTCCCGCCTCGTTCATATATTTGAGATTATATGCACCTCATTCATATTAAGCATTGTATTTATAGGTAAGGGACCTTGTAGTCCCATTGAATGGTGAGCTCCACCGATGCAATCATGATTCCCCATGCCACCGTCACACTGGAATAGAATATCCTATGATGTATATGTGCCATACGATGAGCTCCAGACCTCACACATCAGGGGGAAATATATTAATACATAAATTTTTTCCACCTACCTTGAAATTAGCCCCATCACACTTATACATAATTAGCACATTCTATTTCCACTATTTTTACCTTGGTAAAACCAAAGTTTCGCATAAAAAGGCCATTTTACAAAATTAATTTGCTCATTTATCTAAAAAATGAGCAACTGATTCCCTAACTTGTTTTTTAGATGTTTCTACTTTTTATCACTAAAAAAAAACAAGAAACATGGCATGACACCTATGTTATCCCAATTTGGAAAAAAGATAAAAAAGTGAAAGGCACAAAATCAAAGGAAAACCCAAAAATTAAAAAAGACAAATGCCAAAAATAAAAATAAAAAATAAAAGCCTTATCCTTATCCTAGATCTATCTGTCATTCCTATAAATGAACCATCAAGGTCCATCACTCAACACCCATTATCCATACATTACTCAAAACATTAGTCTACGAAAATTTCCATGAGACCAGAACCCCCTTTGTGTTCCATTCTCAACCTTGAGGAGATTGTGTGCGTCGCGCGTGGTTAGAGAACCATGGATTGCAAGGAGACCAAGTGAACCCTCCCTCATGTTAGCACCAGTTTTGTCTTTAATATTGGGAGGTTTCGAATCCGTGAAAATAGTGAGGCTCAGCTTAGCTCTTGATTTGCATAGCCCAAAGGTTTGAAAATCAACGCTCTGTGTGGTTTTGCATAAGCTTGCAAAGGGAAATGATCGATGGACCTAAGTTCTAACATTACAAGCAAAGGTGACATGCAAAGGAATGCGCCTGCAGTATGTGATAGCACCTATGGACGACACATATCTAGAGCGGTGAAGATCTACGGTCGTGGGTGCACCTAGCAAAAGGAGTTGGAGCTATGTTATGCAAAAGCGGAATGGGCTAGTCAGCGAACACTTCGGAAACTCGATCAACGACTAACAAAGCAGATCTATGGTTCGCAAGTACTTCTCTGATATGACATGCACGGAGAAAAGAAATTTTTGGATCTGCAAACTTTTGGTAAACGCTTCATGTTTGGACGGGGCAGATCTGGCGGGGAAGTGAATCAACAACGGAGAGGGACTTCTCGGTTTGAACAAGCGCGGAGCATTGACAGACCCCGGATTCATGACCCATGGTAAGCGCCACTTTGTTGGGCGGTCGGGATGCATATGAGATCAAGATCGACCGTCCACATCCACCATGTGGATCTAAGCTGCAGGTAAGGAAGCATGAGGTAGGATTCAGAGCCACAAGGGATTGTGGGTCAAAGAAGGGGGTGGAGATCCACGACCCAGAATAGATCAGGAAAATGGATGGCCAAGGAAGCTTCCTCATCGCAAGAGATGTAGGGGTGATAGTGAAGGATAAATAATATAAAAAAATTGATTGCATGGCGAGCCAGATTCCATATGTCCTATTTGCATCAGAAAGTGACATGAGCAAGTTGTGCAGAAACAAACAGGTCAACCAGGTGCCCAAGCCATCTGTCAACCAACCAGATAGGCTCTCTGCTTTATACTAAAATATTTAATGGTTGAATTGAGTGAAAGGGAGCCCCCTTTTTTTGAGCTTCAAAACATAGAGACACTGGTATTAGACAGATACGCATAGGTCTACGACACCATGATGACCCATGACCCCATGGAGACTATGAAAAATGAGTTGAATTTGCTTAAAGAGCGAGGTATAGATGTGCACAAAGTCCACCAGTCCTATTTCCATCTGTTTACAATCAGCCAAACCCCAGGTTTTCCCGAATTTGTTGAATGGTGCACCACTAACTACTCTTCTACCGAGAGGACAATCATGGACACAGCCAACTCTAGAATCCTTTGCAAAATCGATCCCCAAACCATTAGAACGACCTTGTAGGTCCTAGAAGAGTTTTTTCGGAAAGATAAACGGTATAAAGAGGAAGCCCTAATCCATTTTTTTAGACAATACCCTGTTGAATTAAAACATAATTTATACAGGTCCTGCCCGAATCCTACTGTCCAATTACAAGAGCATGCTTTCCCTATTGAGGCCATACTATTCAAGGAAGAATCCAAAGGTGTTATCTCCATGATGAGAAAATTCCTAGGTCTATACTCTGATATTTATGTCACAGAACCTTTAATGAGTTTTTTTTTGTCTTAGGCACTTGCCCCCTGGAATCATATGACCCAAGTCAGTCTACCCAATGTGCATGCCTCAGGTTTGATGAAGTTTTGGATTAAAGTATAAAATCCCAGCTAAACAATTTCCAAAAGTCAAGTTCTTTTACATTTCAGTCCTACTTCCTAAAACATTTCTTGGCATTCAATGAGGAAAACTTGCAAATGCCCGAGGTACTACTTACTCAGGAGATGTACACTGATTACACCATGTTCCTGTTGATGCCTCGGATATCGTAGCATCAATCAGAAAGGGATTCTCCCCGATAGATGATCCCAATTAGATTATCTACCGTTTGGTATAGGGAATCCGTCCGGTTAGCGGTTCCGACAACCGTGGGTTTGGAGTTTAATTCCGATTATACCGATTATGGCCCGATCCACCTTTCTTTTGGATTTTATGTTTTTTTAATGAGATGCAAGTGCCTAATTTATATCTGATCTAAATGAAAAACTAAAACAGATCTAAGTCTAAAACTGAATTAAATCTATCTATCCTTGCAAGGAGCACATTTAAAGGATGAGCAATGAGCTGTAACAAATATCATAAAGAAAGAACAGATAGCCATCAATTCTTACAGGTAAAGCTACAACAAGATAAAATATCTTTAGAAGATAGCTTCCAATTTAATATAAAACACATTTCATTACTCATCAATGAAAGAAGCAAAATTATTTAATCTAGATGGGAAGAATGAAAGAAACAGATCTAAGCGTAAAATAAACTGAAAGAAATCTAATGATCCCTGCAAGGAGCAAATTTAAAGGCATGAACAATGAGCTATAGGAGTTATTTTAAAGAAAGAATGGATAGCCATTAAATCAGAAAGAGAAAGCTACAGCCAAGATAAAATATCAGAAGATAGCTTCTGATTTAATATAAAACACATTCACTGCTCATGAAATGGAGAAATCATTTACACAGAAAGAAGCAAAATCATTTGTTGCAAAGAAATAGTTCAAATAACAAGAAAGATCTCACATTACAGTGTGGAAGTAATCAGAATAGTCCAATACACATCCATCTTTCGTTCCCATGTAAAACGTCCATCTCCCTGGCTTTTATTAGAAAATTCTGTTTTCATAGAACCCATACAAGATAGCTCGTACAGGTCTGAAAATAAAATCCCTGCCAAAAAGTCGTTCTCTAATCCTTCCTAACTTCTATTTATAATTACAAATTTGCCCTTTGGGCTGCCACCTGGGTTTTCCCACTTGTCATCTACATAAATTTTCTCCTCTAACAGACAAAACGTGACTCCCTTCTCATTACAAAAATTATTTTAAAAGAAAATAGGGACAGCTGTCCCTTAGCTCTACGTATCAGACATATGTGGGTCCAAAATACAAAACAACAGAAATACTGCTCTATCATCAGCGCTCTACTCCTGCACATGTGCTTCAGATGAAAGAGAAGCACTCGATCCTACTGGACCTGTTGTTGCAGCTTGGGAAGAAGGACTCGAACTGATTGGAATATCTGCCATTGCTGGGGAGGAGGGAACCGAGCTCACTGCTGCAGCTGGAATGGTTTGGGAGGAAGGAGTCGAGCCAGCTGGAGTTTCTGTCACTGCTGGGAGAGAAGAGTCTGGATTTCCTGTCAGAGCTGCTACTTCCGCCTTCTTCTCCTCTGCTGCTATGTAGCTATACCACATACCAGTGTCCCTTATGACTACATTTGCTGCAGCCGGAAACAAGATTTTCTGAGAAGTCATGCTTTTCCCGAGCTCTGCTCCAATGTCTTGAATCTCTGCTATTGCTACTTGGTGTATTTCCTTCAGTAGATGGTTGTGGAGTGATGACAATCCAATATAATGTTGGAGGTCATCAATAGCCAGGACATCAATCCTTATCTGTATTCCGCATTACAATGACCTCCCGGTGGGTAATGATATCCTCCTGGAAGGGGCTTTTGATCCTTTCTTCTGATTTAAGGACCATTGCTTTCCTTTTCTTATCATAAACAAATTCATTCCACCTGGACACCGTATGTTTTCCTGATGGGGTGTATGGGACAATTGGGAGGTCCATAATGTCTATTTCTTCTTCAGTTGGTGGGGTTCGGACTCCCTGAGCTGGATCAGTTCCCACATTTTGGGTACCAGAGCCACCTGCTTGAGGTGCTTCTAGTTCCATGTCTTGGACACCGGATCCACTTGCTTGGGCATCTTCTCCTGCTTTCAGCTCTTCTTCCGCTTTCCGTTCAGCTTCAGCTTATTCAGCATGCAGCTGATCTTCATTCTCTTTCCGTTGCCTTTCCTCTTCAACCTCTTTCTGCTGTCTTTCATTTTCGGCTTCTTGATGCATTCTTGCCACTTCAGCTTCCTGGTGCAACCTGGCTTCCTCAGATTCCTGGAGTAACCTTGCTTCCTCTCTTAATCTGAGCTCTTCCTGAGCTCGGGCATCATTAGCTTCTTTCTCCTTCTACTGGCTGGTTTTCTGGGCCTTGGCTGAGCTAGAACTTGTTCCCGTTCCTTGGCGACAGATCCACAGCTCAGCCATGTTACTGATTCCCCGAAACATTTCCTCCTCGGCATCAGGATAATGAGAATACTCAAAATGAGCATAAATCTCCTTACAGTGCTCAGCAACTTTTCCCTTCCTGTCATTTCTGTGGAAGATTACCTCACCGAAGTGGAAGGCTTTAAGCTCCTGAACAAACTCTTCGGCTGAGGAAACCCCTGAGAACTTGTAGGCTCCTATGCAGAAAGGTAGAGGAGGAAAGGAAGCCTTATGCTGTTTGTGGAGCATTGCTCCAATTCCATCCAGGAAGATTTGTCTTACTGCTTCCTTAAGGACCACATAGTCAGTGGCATACTGCGGCAAAATGTATGGAGCTTTAGTCCCTCCAAACATTCTGAGGTAGGTGCCTTGCTCTGAAAAGTAAAAATCCCTGTAATTCTCAAGGACTTCCAAAGCATTCTCTGACAGGCAGTTGGGCTCCTCCTTGAATATATTCTCATATAGGGGCATGATGAACCCCTCACAGATGAGTTTGTAGCTGGGCTTGTAATTCCGAGCCCACAACATCCTGAAAGCGATATAGACCGGGGTGGTGGCCTTATCCCATGTGCAGCCCAATTTGGGGAAATCCACCTTGGCCAACACACAATCAATCAGATATGAGGACATGAAAAATTCTGCCTTCTTCAAGGCTAGTCCTTCTCTTGCAGCTACTATCATTGAGGCCAAACTATTTGACAAGAGAGTGGCCCAGTCAAATATAGTTCCCTTAAATGCTACGAAGTGGATAATAGGGACCCACTGAATCTTATACACGGTGCCATCAGACATGCTGAAGATTCTGCATAGCATCAAGGTGATCAATCTGAAAGGAGGTCTCAGATTCTGTACGTCATATTCATCATTTCCTTTCTTTCTCAAATGTTTGCCTGCTACTAGTAGCTTCTTGGCCATCTTGACGTTATTCATTTGGCCCAGCCATTCATCAGTCAGAGATTGTTGGGAGCGGGGAAATTTGTAGGCCACGGATAGGTATGCTGGGTGAAATGAGGCAATGGCTGTCTTCGTGCTGTCATGAATTACTCTCCCTTCCGCATCGGCATGCTGGAGTATCCACCCGATTACTTCAGAACATGGGAACAGTTCAGGGCGGGTAGCAGCTCTAGTTATGCCTGAGGCTTTGATATTTAGATAAATCTGCCCCTCTTCTAGCAACATGTCTGGGATATCCTGGTCTTGGATCATTCTGCAGATGTCACCCCATCTGATTTCAGGAGGGACACCGGTGGTGCACCTAGTATCTTGGAGTGAGGTTTCAGTTTTAAGTGGTGTAGGCTGCTTTTCTGTCATCTTAGCCTTCTTCCTACCACCTTTTGGCATTTTGAGTATCCCTGATAGCAACCAAATATACATCATCATAAACATGAGCAACATTCTGTGAGATTTCAAGAGCATCACCATTCTAACATGTCAATGAGATAAATGCAATGTGAAGCTGTATGTTTAGGAAGCAAAAACACCACTCCAATCTAGATTTAAACATTCTAATTATTTTAAAGGGGCGGGCTTGGAAATGATCCTACACAGATAAGCGTGTTGCGGAAACAATCAGCTTTTGGCCCAACATCTAGGAGGGACGGCATCTCTTGCCATGGTTGCGGTTCAAATGGCTAATGGCGGGGGAAGTCTGGGGTTGAAATGACTTTGCGACGAACTAAGGAGGTGTTTTCATATTTACGAGCTGACAGAAGCTTCGGCCGCTATGGTTATCTGACGGTACCTGGGCGAGGCGTTCTATGGTAGGTTTTTGAAATTCGGACAGGGGTTGATGATGCCGGGAATGTGGGTGATGAAAAACCCGGGTGGTTATAGTTTAGGGTTTCGGCTGGTGTAGTTTAAACATTCACGGGGTTTGGTGACTTCGAACGCGAAGAACAACGACGTATGCATCTTGCAGACTGATGGTCTAACATTTTAAGATTTCAATGTTTTGTATGACGGAACAAATGAAAATTAAGCCGTATTTGACGGGAAAAATAGCTCATGACGGGCCTTTTTCCCGTCAAAATCCACCCAATGCCTATCGTCTTCTAAACAGAACAATCCCAACGGTAAACTGATGCGTGGAAGAAAAAATAATGGTTAGAACACCCTACCTAGCACCGTGAAGATGGCTGGATGAGGTGGCCGTGAATCGTGGATGAGTAAGCTGAACTGGAGCGGTCGCGCGACGTCCAATAGTGGTTTGCCAATCGATAAATCCCAATGTGTTGGGTCGTACCCCCGTCGTTTATTTAAATAGACCAGGCACGTGTGAGTTTAATTTGGTGGTTGGCGCATTTAAAACGTGGCTTAAATACATCGTACGTCGCGGTCACGTCAAGTGATCTCGATACATGCGTGATCGCCACCTGCGGGATGAACTCGCGACCGCCACCACCGTTGCTGAAGGTTACGCTGAACTGCTTCGCCGTTTCGGGAGAGGTTGATGAATTGCTTCCGCAAAATGGAACGCGGACGATTATGTCTTTTGGCGGCCTCTTCGGGGGTGAAAACGTGAAAGTTTCTGAAATTGCGGAAAGCTTTCACGAGTGGCTTCCGCAGTTTCGGAAGACTTCCGAAAATGCTTCCGCAAAAGGCCCTCGCGGATTCAAGAAAATTTCTAAGTTTTGGCCGCACTCGTTTCTGACGTTGCGGAAAGCTCTCGTGATTCGCTTCCATCGTTTCGGAAGGAATCGATGAATGGCTCCGCTGTTTTGGTGAGACAAAGTGAAGACGTCCACAAAAAATTCTAAGACTCCGCAGGGTTTCGGGCGAGTTTTGTGAATGGTTTCCGCAACAGACTTCCGCCATCGCGGAAAGAGAACCTGAATGGTTCCGCAACTTTTCTCGTCGGGGTTGTGGGAAGGTAACGCGAAGGCTCGGGAAGAATATCGCCAACGCTTCCGCAACTTCAAGAATTAAAGATTTTCAAAAAAACTAAGTTACTTGGTGGATTCGGGGAAGGTTGGCGAATTTCATCCGCACGTTTCGGGCGGCCTTCTTGAATTCTTCCACCGTTTCGGAAGGGATTCGTCAAATGTTTCCGCGACCTTTTCAACAATAATTTCGAAGCTTTTTCGGGGAACTTATGACGAACTCTTCCGTAGTTTCGGAGAGATAGCTTGAATGGTTGCGCAATTTCGGTATGGAAAGCCCAAAGGCTCCACAATACTTCAAAAGAAAGTGTCTAAGTCTCTTCAGAGTTTCAGAGAGGTTCGGCGAATGGTGCCCGCCGTTTCGGAAGGAATTCTTGTATTCTTCTGCGGTTTCCTTGAATTCTTCCGCAACCTTTTGGGGAAAAGTTTCCAAGTTCTTTTCGAGAAGATTTAAACAAACAACTTCTGCCATTTCGGGAGGGAACCTCGAACACTTCCGCAACTGCGTGGCTTTACCAAATCGTTCCGTGATTTTTTTGGAAGATTTCTTGAATTTAACTTTTAGAGGAAGGAAGACTGGGAGAGGGTCACAGCAAGATTTTCTGTTGAAAATAAAGATAAAAGCTGGGAATGGCCCTTAAGGCAGCCTTTCTAAAAAGTTTAAAGCAGGGGCCCCAATATGTACAAATTTTTTTTGGGGGGGATGTTGCTGCAACAACAATGGCGAGTCGCTAGCAAACATAGATCTCTGAAAAATTCCTCTTCATGGTTCGAAACCTCATCAAAGACATTCATCTTAGGTGCACTACTCAGCTGAGCATTTTAAATTCATGTGAGGGGAAGAAGGCACTTTACCTGCTAGCCATTGGGGAAAGGGGAGCTTTGACCGAGACATCTTCAACACTCTCAAAGGGCCAACATATGAGATTCATTTTAGGAGGGTCATCCTTCAGATGGTCACTACTGCCGGAATCCACAGGATTTGTAACACTTTCTTATGGACATTATTGCTCTTGTTCCTCATTCCCATGTTGCTTGCATCCTTTTGGATGTTTGTACTTTGGACAACTTAGCTGTTTGAGCCTTCCAGAGATATTTTCTTTGGACATGATCTTTGATTTAGGATCCTCAATCCATAATGTCCTTTTGTGTGAGTTAGAAATTTTATTGATTTGGTCAAGCCTCACGGATGGAGAGGAGCCCATTTTGGGATGAGCCTTTTGGACAACCTTCTTGATTTTACATGTCTTTTTCTTTTGTCTCAGCCATGCTTTAATTGAGGTGAGAATCTTTGGAAAACATACTCTTGAATATAAGCCATTTTGGCTGTTAAATTTGCAGCATGGAGTCATTCCAATACCCTATGTCCTCAAGATGTGCTACTTTCCATGGGTCCAACTTTGGTAACCTTCTTGAGATGCCTTTAGGTGTGAGAGTGGGTGGAGCCCAGAGATAGTAATGAAGATGGTCATGGGTCTCTGCTATTTTAAAAGGATTAGTGTGACTAGCAGAGTAGGCTTCCTTCCTTCTGAATATTTCAGCGAGAGCACAACAGACAGAATTTACTTGAGCATAGTTCCAGACTCATGTGTCGCGAGATTTCTTTGAGAGAGCTATCCTCGACGAGAAACTCAACCATAGGGGCTTTCAGAAAACAAAACTTGTTGCAAAGGTTCAAATGATAATGAAAGAAACAAAATGGCCAAAAAATAAAGCAAACAAAGGCTAAAGCAACAATAAAAGAAACTTTATTTATGTACAAGAAGTCTCAGCGAGACTACGCAAAGTATTGTTTCAGAGCGAGGCCATTGAGAGGAAGGGCTACTTCTTCTCCCTCGAGATTTGTCAATTTGTAAGTGGATGGGCCTAATTTTTTCGAGATTTGGTACGGGCCTACCCATAGCTGTTGAAATTTCGTATGCATTCCTTTTCCTTCGTGATTATGGTCCCATTTCAGGACTAAGGCCCCAACTTCAAAACTTCTTTTACCAGACTTCCTCTTGTCGAACCATCTCTTAACTATGTCTTGGTGTTGACGGAATCGATCTTTAGCTTTTTGTCGGGCTTCTTCAAGTTGAAGCAGGGTGTTGATCCTGGATTGTAAGGCTTGGCTACCAAAACCTTGAGAGGCTTGGGATAACTGTAAGGATGGGAGTAAGATGTTTGGAGGAAGGATGGCTTCCTTGCCATATACAAGAGTGAAAGGGGAAACACCTAAAGCGTTCTTTGGGGTCACCCTATCTGCCCATAAGGCGTTTGGGAGAGCTACATGCCAACTTCTCTGGTTTTCTATCACAGTCTTCTTAAGAATTCGAATCAGATTCTTGTTTGAGGATTCAGCTAATCCATTCCCCTGAGGATAATAATTGGCTAAATAATGCAACTTAATTCCCCATTCATAAACAAATTCATTTATCTTGCAAGATGAAAAATAAGTAGCATTATCAAAAACAAGGGAAATTGGAACCCCAAACCTGGTTATGATGTTCTCTTTCAGGAAGCTGATGACCGCGTCTTCATTGACCTTGCGTAAAGGGATAGCCTCCGTCCACCTAGTGAAGTAGTCGGTGGTCGTCAGGATGTATCGATGTTGCAACGAAGAATTTGGATTTATCTCCCCGATAACATCTATACCCCACTGCTCAAAAGGCTCGGAGATAATCACCGGCTGCAATGGTCCTGCTGCCTTGGGTAACTTTCCGGCACTTCTTTGACATACATCACAGTTTCGTGCATACGTATGGGCATCTCGAAACAGAGTGGGCCAATAATAACCAGCTCTCAGTATCTTGTGTGCTGTCGTCTCTCCTGAATAATGTCCACCTGCGGGACCATCATGTAATTCTTTGACAACTTTACTTGCATCTTCCTTTTCTAGGCATCTAAGAAGAACTCCATCATAATTCTTCCTGAAAAGTATCCCATCAATGATTTGATAAGGTGCTGATTTTAAGCGGAGTGCCCTTCTTTGTTTAGAGTTCCAGTGCTCAGGTAAATATCCCTGCTGTAAATAGTGCACCAGATCCCTATACCATGACTGGGGAGTTGTGAAGATATGACACACTTCAACCGAATTTAACTCAGCTTCATTCTTCCAATGTTGTTCTTCACCAGTCGAGTTTCCCGCAAGTAACTTCCACAGGCCTTGTCCTTTGATGATCGTGGCTGGTTTAAATTCCAAATCATATTCCTGTAGAGGTGTGACCCAGTTCCCTCTCCTTTCTCCCAATTCCTTTTGAACGAAAAGGGATCTAACAGCTGGGTGGGGAACTATGACTTTAGTTCTATTCTTTAGAATGTATGGCCTAAACTGCTTGACCGCTTTGAAGACCGCATATGCATGCTTGTCAACCATGGGATAGTTCAGCTCAGCCCCCTGTAGACCAGTGCTCATAAACGAAATTGGGTATTCGTCCCCCAACTCCACCTTTTGCGTGAGTACAGCTGTGAGAGAGTCATCCGAAGCGAAGGCATACAAGATGAAATCCTTATCAAAATCTGGGCTCCTCAAGGAAGGATCCTTAGCTATGGCTGCCTTGATATCTCTAAATGCGTCCTTATCCAGATCTGTCCACTTGAATTGCATGCTTTGTTTAACCATCTGTTGCAATGGCTTAACAATTTGCGCGAAATCCAGAACAAATCTGCGGACAAAATTGATGGTTCCCATAAAAGACTGCATAGCTTTCTTGTTGTGAGGCATTGGAATCTTATTAATAGCCTGGACCCTTTCTTGATCTATTGACACTTCCCCTTTAGAAATGATATGGCCCAAGAGTTTACCTTCGGGAACAGCAAATACGCTCTTCTTGGGATTCAAAGAAATACCATATTTCCGACAGCGCTCAAAAATATGCCTCAGATGAACAACATGATCTTCCCTTTTCTTTGAAAAGACTGTCACATCGTCTAAGTATACAACAACACATTGCCCACCCAATCCTTAGAAGGCGATATCCATCGCCCTTTAGAATGTAGCTCCTGCATTTATCAAACCAAATGGCATCCTTTGGTATGCGAAAGTTCCCCATTTAGTTCGGAAAGTAGTCTTGAGACGATCTTCTTCAGCTACTAACACTTGATTGTATCCAGAGAAACCATCAAGAAGAGAAAACAATTCGGATCCTGACACCATTTGAAGGATTTGTTCCATTGAAGGGACGGGGTAGTTGTCTTTATCCGAAGCTCTGTTTAAATTTCTGAAATCTACACATAGCCTTATCTCTCCTGACTTCTTTCTTACGGGAACCAGGTTTGCAACCCATTCAGAATGTCAGACCTTAAAGATTATCTTAGCGTCCAGGAGCTTCTTTAATTCCTTTTGAATAAGTGGTTCTAGAGTAGGATGCATCCTTCTTAACTGCTGCTGAAATGGTTTGACACCTTCTTTCATTGGTATAACATGCTGGATAATGCGGACATCATACGTTTTCAGATCTTCATAATTCCATGCAAAAACATCCTTGTATTGTTTAAACAATTTGATGAACCTGTCTCTTTCTCCTGGTGAACAACATTTGCCAAGGTTGACAAATTTTGGTTCTGCCTCGGTACCCAAATTGATTAACTCATGTTGCATTGATGAGCTGTTACTTTTGGTATTAGCTGGCCTTTTGAACTTATTTTGAAGATCGAACAGCATTTCAAGGGACCTTACCCCTTTGGGGATGAAATTTCCTTTCTCCCCATCTTTCCTCATCAAATCAGCCTCATGTTCTTCTTCATCTATTGCAGCTCCTTGGAAGCTATCTTCGTTCGTTAGAAAGCTGATAATTTGTTCATCATCATCGAAGACTCTGAAGTTTGTGATGTTATCGGGAATAGAAGGCCTGAAAATCAATTCAATCGAGCATTTATTATTTGATGGCACCAATCTAGAAGTAGATGTTGCTAACAAATCAGCTGCAGAATTTTGCAATCTAGGAATTGATTTTTATATTGAAAGCGTCAAAATGCATAATTAAATCCCATACCTCAGCCTGATAACCCTTCAAGTGAGGTGAGAGACAATGAATGGTGTCCCTTACCTGTCTTATAACTATCTTAGAGTCACCAAAGACCTTCAGGTACTTAACATTTAATCCAATGGCCTTCTTTAATCCATGTACCAAAGCTTCATATTCAGCAGTGTTGTTAGTACAATCGAATTCTAATCTACAAGACAAAAAATACTTGTTTCTTTTTGGATCCATTAGAACACAACCGGCTCCGGATCCTTCTAGAGTTTTAGAACCATCAAAGTATAATGTCGAAAAGATATCTTTAGATTCAACTAAGTTAGTTTCTTTGTGATCTATGTCAGTAACTAAATTGACTATGTTACAATCAACATCATCAGTCCGAGAGAAATGAAGGAGATCGGACTATTTATCTGATTCATGGCTAATGGCTTCAGACTGGTAATTACCCGGATCCATTTCTAAGAAATATTTCCCCAGAACCAAGGATGAGAAAGCTACGACCTCATTTTTTTCTTCTAACTGAGTTACGTTTTGCTTCATATGAGGTTCTCTAAGAACTTTAATCTGATTCTGCCTGTTCTGATAAGGCAGCCATAGGTGGGACCAATCAGTAGCAAAGTAGCCACTTAGCTTGGTAGACCAATCCCTACTTAAAATTATCCCATAGGCTTCAGGAATATCGACCACCATTATGTCAATGAATTGACAGACTCTAGGGTCAGCTGACAGTCTAATGAGAACGTCTTTCATCTCCCCAATTACTTTGACAGCAGTCCTATCTAATTGGATAATTTGAGCTGGAGATGGAATAGGCTGCCTGTTAATCTTTTTAGAAATTGAAAGTGGCATAACATTTGAGGATGCTCCAGAATATACCAAATAGTTGTGAACATTGTGATTAAAAATTTCAAAAGTCAATAAGAAAGGCAATGTTTGAGATTTGGATTTCCCACCGATGCTAGCCTCATTAATTTCAGGATTGTCTTGAGAATCTGTTAATGTAGTGCTGGCCTGGGGTTGTAGAACATGCAGCAGTTTGTCTCGTTGATGGGGCAAGCTACACATGTCAAATATTGACACATTCGCTTTGACTTTCTTGATATCTTCAATAATATCATATCCTATGTCATATTCGTTCCCAATTCGAGCTTGCTGATCTGTTTTGCTCGTTGTGACCTTAGGTGGATAAACTAGGGAGTCAGCGCTTGGCTGCTTGGTCGCTGTCTGGATGACTTTTGGCTATGGTGGGATAATTGTTATGTGCCTCCTAGGTGGTTCTTTTGAAACCTTAGGCTTATGAGGGGCTGTGCTTGGCACAGGATCGGTAATTGGGCCTTTGCTGCGAGTAGCAACGTTTACGGTAGAGGGGGAGCTTTCTATGGGATCTTCTTCTGCTAATTCTGTCATAGGTACCCAGTCCCATAACACCATAGTAGTGTCCGGGGTTGGTTCCTCTAACTCAGGGCTCGACTCCTCTGGAGAAAAATCTTGGTCTGGGATCTGTGAATCTAGCATTTGGTTCATGACTAAGCTCATGGAATTAATCCATTGCGGGCAGCTCTTTTCCGAATGTGGTTTTTGATGAAAAGTGCAGAAATTTTCCATGCCTATCTCATTCAAGTTTAAAACAGGGGCAGTATTCATTGGTGGATGAGTTTGATCACCGTCTTCCCTTCTTTTATAAAATGGCTTGAAAGGTTTCCTAGATGTGCTAGCAGCCTTGTCTTTCTCGAGATCTACGATTTTATTAGATAATTTCTACATCATCTTGACTACATTTTCCATGTCTGTAGATGGCTCTTCTTTACCTCTAGTGAGTAGCAAAGGTTTTTTGCTAGCTGCTGGTTTTGGTTCTACATCTAAGGCATGTTTAGCAATGCTATCAGCTTCTTCTTCTACCTTTCTAGCTTCCTCAAAGTTCTCTATCAGGGTAGTTTTCTTGGATCTTTTTACGAACATTGCGATTGGTCCTTCAAGAGCTGTAGTATAGTATTCAATCAGAGATTCCTCCGTTGGTTTATTAGCTTCACTGAAATTATTTAATAGCGTTGTGAATCTTTGATTGAAATCTTGAACCTTTTCTTTCTTTTCCATTCTCATGGATAAGAGTTCTTTCATAAGTGTTGCCACAGTTTTTTGGTTTCCGTATTTCTTTAAAAAGCATTTTTTGAATTCATCCCAACTAGAGATTGAGCTGGGTTGTAGGCTAAAGTACCAGGATGATACTTTTGGCTTGAATGTATATGGAAACAACCTGCAGATTACGTCTTCATGTTGTACGTTCAAAAGGTTCAGAGCTAAGTAAAAACTCTTGAGATGGTCTTCGGCGGAAATGGCTTTCCCTGGATCGAACTTAGGTAGGACCTTTTATGGGTTTTTAGGAAGATTATGGAATGGTCTAGCTAGGTTCAGCGCTCCTCTTGCTCTCCAAGCTGGTACAGCCATGTTTGGATGTGGAGACCCTGGTGGAGAATTGTATGGTGAATTCTGTGGGGTACTCTTGGGAGTGGTAAGTTCTTAAAGGTTTTCTTGGTCTGAAATTTTTTCTAAGTTTTCAAGATCTGCCTTGTTAAGGGTGTCTGAAATTTCTTCCAAAGTCAAATTCACAAGTTCTTCGAAACTTTGAACAAGAATAGAATCTTGGGTATATTGTGGTTCTTTTCTAGGGGTAGTTTTCTTAGGGAGAAAATTAACAGCGTTTAAACCACCTAGCTGCCTAACGTAGGACCTTGTATGCCTTCTCAAATCCTCTATTTCTGTAAAAGGGACAGCGTATAAAGCTTCTTGAGGCTCAGGATCAGAAATGAGGCGTTCTTGATTTAATAATTCAAGATCTGGGCTGTTCGAAATGCTTTCTTTAAGCGGGTTTTCAGCATCATCTATGACAGTGGAAGATTTTCCTCTATCATCCATGCACTTTCAGGCCCTCCTTCTAGCGCCAAAAACTATTGATGCCTCAGATATCGTGGCATCAATCAGAAAGGGATTCTCCCCGATAGATGATCCCAATTAGATTATCTACTGTTTGGTATAGGGAATACGTCCGGTTAGCGGTTCCGGCAACCGTGGGTTTGGAGTTTAATTTCGATTATACTGGTTATGGCCCGATCCACCTTTCTTTTGGATTTTATGTTTTTTAATGAGATGCAAGTGCCTAATTTATATCTGATCTAAATGCAAAACTAAAATAGATCTAAGTCTAAAACTGTAGTAAATCTATCTATCCTTGCAAGGAGCACATTTAAAGGATGAGCAATGAGCTATAACAGATATCATAAAGAAAGAACAGATAGCCATCAATTCTTACAGGTAAATCTACAGCAAGATAAAAGAGATTTAGAAGATAGCTTCTAATTTAATATAAAAAAAATTTCATTACTCATCAAAGAAAGAAGCAAAATTATTTAATCTAGATGGAAAGAATGAAAGAAACAGATCTAAGTGTAAAATAAACTGAAAGAAATCTAATGATCCCTGCAAGGAGCAAATTTAAAGGCATGAACAATGAGCTATAGGAGTTATCTTAAAGAAAGAATGGATAGCCATTAAATCAGAAAGAGAAAGCTGCAGCCAAGATAAAATATCAGAAGATAGCTTCTGATTTAATATAAAACACATTCACTGCTCATGAAATGGAGAAATCGTTTACACAGAAATAAGCAAAATCATTTGTTGCAAAGAAATAGTTCAAATAACAAGAAAGATCTCACATTACAGTGTGGAAGTCATCAGAATAGTCCAATACACATCCATCTTTCGTTCCCATGTAAAACATCCATCTCCCTGGCTTTTATTAGAAAATTTTGTTTTCATAGAACCCATACAAGATAGCTTGTATAGGTCTGAAAATTAAATCCCTGCCAAAAAGTCGTTCTCTAGTCCTTCCTAACTTCTATTTATAATTACAAAGTTTCCCTTTGGGCTGCCACCTGGGTTTTTCCACTTGTCATCTATAGAAATTTTCTCCTCTAACAGACAAAACGTGACTCCCTTCTCATTACAAAAATTATTTTAAAAGAAAATAGGGACAGCTGTCCCTTAGCTCTACGTATCAGACATATGTGGGTCCAAAATACAAAACAACAGAAATACTGCCCTATCATCAACGCTCTACTCCTGCACACGTGCTTCAGATGGAAGAGAAGCACTCAATCCTACTAGTTGGAATATCTGCCATTGCTGGGGAGGAGGGAACCGAGCTCACTGTTGCAGCTGGAATGGTTTGGGAGGAAGGAGTCGAGCCAACTGGAGTTTCTATTACTGCTGGGAGAGAAGAGTCTGGATTTGTTGTCAGAGTTGCTACTTCCGCCTTCTTCTCCTATGCTGCTAGGTAGCTATACCACATACCAGTGTCCCTTATGACTACGTTTGCTGCAGCAGGAAACAAGATTTTCTGAGAAGTCACGGTTTTCCCGAGCTCTGCTCCAATGTCTTGAATCTCTACTATTGCTACTTGGTGTATTTTCTTCAGCAGATGGTTGTGGAGTGATGATAATCCAATATAATGTTGGAGGTCATCAATAGCCAGGACATCAATCCTTATCTGTATTCCGCATTACAGTGACCTCCCAGTGGGTAATGATATCCTCCTGGAAGGGGCTTTTGATCCTTTCTTCCGATTTAAGGACCATTGCTTTCCTTTTCTTATCGTAAACAAATTCATTCCACCTGGACACCGTATGTTTTCCTGATGGGGTGTATGGGACAATTGGGAGGTCCATAATGTCTATTTATTCTTCAACTGGTGGGGTTCGGACTCCCTGAGCTGGATCAGTTCCCACATTTTGGGTACCAGAGCCACCTACTTGAGGTGCGTCTAGTTCCATGTCTTGGACACCGGATCCACTTGCTTGGGCATGTTCTCCTGCTTTCAGCTCTCCTTTCGCTTTCCGTTCAGCTTCAGCTTGTTCAGCTTGCAGCTGATCTTCATTCTCTTTCCATTGCCTTTCCTCTTCAACCTCTTTCTGCTGTCATTCATTTTCGGCTTCTTGATGCATTCTTGCCACTTCAGCTTCCTGGTGCAATCTGGATTCCTCAGCTTCCTGGAGTAACCTTGCTTCCTCTCTTAATCTGAGCTCTTCATGAGCTCGGGCATCATCAGCTTCTTTCTCCTTCTGCTGGCTGGTTTTCTGGGCCTTGGCTGGGCTAGAACTTGTTCCCGTGCCTTGGTGACAGATCCGCAGCTCAGCCATGTTACTGATGCCCCATAACACCTCCTCCTCAGCATCAGGATAATGAGAATACTCAAAATAAGCATAAATATCCTTACAGTGCTTAGCAACTTTTCCCTTCCTGTCATTTCTGTGGAAGATTACCTCACCAAAGTGGAAGGCTTTCAGCTCCTGAACAAACTCTTCGGCTAAGGCAACCCCTGAGAACTTGTAGGCTCCTATGCAGAAAGGTAGAGGAGGAAAGGAAGCCTTATGTTGTTTGTGGAGCATTGCTCCAATTCCATCCAGGAAGATTTGTCTTACTGCTTCCTTAAGGACCACATAGTTAGTGGCATACTGCGGCAAAATGTATGGAGCTTTAGTCCCTCCAAACATTCTGAGGTAGGTGCCTTGCTCTGAAAAGTAAAAATCCTCGTAATTCTCAAGGACTTCCAAAGCATTCTTTGATAGGCAGTTGGGCTCCTCCTTGAATATCTTCTCATATAGGGGCATGATGAACCCCTCACAGATGAGTTTGTAGCTGGGCTTGTAATTCTGAGCCCACAACATCCTGAAAGTGATATAGACCGGGGTGGTGGCCTTATCCCATGTGCATCCCAATTTGGGGAAATCCACCTTGGCCAACACACAATCAATCAGATATGAGGACATGAAAAATTCGGCCTTCTTCAAGGTTAGTCCTTCTCTTCCAGCTACTATCATTGAGGCCAAACTATCTGACAAGAGAGTGGCCCAGTCAAATACAGTTCCCTTAAATGCTACGAAGTGGATAATAGGGACCCACTGAATCTTATACATAGTGCCATCGGGCATGCCGAATATTCTGCACAGCATCAAGGCGATCAATCTGAAAGGAGGTCTCAGATTCTATATGTCATATTCATCATTTCCTTTCTTTCTCAAATGTTTGCCTGCTACTAGTAGCTTCTTGGCCATCTCGACGTTATTCATTTGGCCCAGCCATTCATCAGTCAGAGATTGTTGGGAGCGGGGAAATTTGTATGCCACGGACAGGTATGCTGGGTGAAATGAGGCAATGGATGTCTTCGTGCTGTCGTGAATTACTCTCCCTTCTGCATCGGCATGCTGGAGTATCCACCCGATTACTTCAGAACATGGGAACAGTTCAGGGCGGGTAGTAGCTCTAGTTATGCCTGAGGCTTTGATATTTAGATAAATCTGCCCCTCTTCTAGCAACATGTCCAGGATATCCTGGTCTTGGATCATTCTGTAGATGTCACCCCATCTGATTTCAGGAGGGACACCGGTGGTGCACCTATTATCCTGGAGTGAGGTTTCAGTTTTAAGTGGTGTAGGTTGCTTTTCTGTCATCTTAGCCTTCTTCCTACCACCTTTTGGCATTTTGACTTATCCCTGATAGCAACCAAATGTACATCATCATAAACATGCGCAAAATTCTGTGAGATTTCAAGAGCATCACCATTCTAACATGTCAATGAGATAAATGCAATGTGAAGCTATATGTTTAGGAAGCAAAAACACCACTCCAATCTAGATTTAAACATTCTAATTCTTTTAAAGGGGCGGGCTTGGAAATGATCCTGCGCGGATAAGCGTGTTGCGGAAGCAATCAACTTTTGTCCTAGCATCTAGGAGGGACGGCATCTCTCGCCATGGTTGTGGTTCAAATGGCTAATGGCGGGGGAAGTCTGGGGTTGAAATGACTCTGCGACGAACTAAGGAGGCGTTTTCATATTTACAAGCCGATGGAAGCTTCGACCGCTATGGTTATCTGACGGTACCTGGGCGAGGTGCTCTATGGTAGGTTTTTGAAATTCGAACAGGGGTTGATGATGCCAGGAATGTGGGTGATGAAAAACCTGGGTGGTTATAGTTTAGGGTTTCGGCTGGTGTAGTTTAAACATTCACGGGGTTTGGTGACTTCGAACGCGAAGAACAACGACGTATGCGGCTTGCAGACTGAAGGTCTAACATTTTAAGATTTCAATGTTTTGTATGATGGAACAAATGAAAATTAAGCCATATTTGACGGGCAAAATAGCTCATGATGGGCCTTTTTCCCGTCAAAATCCACCCAATGCCTATCGTCTTCTAAACAGAACAATCCCAACGGTAAACTGACGTGTGGAAGAAAAAATAATGGTTAGAACACCCTACCTGGAACCGTGAAGATGGCTGGATGAGGTGGCCGTGAATCGTGGACGAGTAAGCTGAGCTGGAGCGGTCGCGCGACATCCAACAGTGGTTTTCCAATCGATAAATCCCAATGTGTTGGATCGTACCCCCGTCGTTTATTTAAATAGACCGGGCACGTGTGAGTTTAAATTGGTGGTTGGCACATTTAAAACGCGGCTTAAATACATCGTACGTTGTGGTCACGTCAAGTGATCTCGATATGCGTGTGACCACCACCTGCGGGATGAACTCGCGACCACCACCCGTCATTGCGGAAGGTTACACTGAACTCCTTCGCCGTTTCGGGAGAGGTTGATGAATTGCTTCCGCAAAATGGAACGCGGATGATTAAGTCTTTTGGCGGCCTCTTCGGGGTGAAAACGTGAAAGTTTCCGAAACTGTGGAAAGCTTTTGCGAGTGGCTTCCGCAGTTTTGGAAGACTTCCAAAAATGCTTCCGCAAAAGGCCCTCACAGATTCAAGAAAATTTCTAAGTTTTGGCCGCACTCGTTTCTGACGATGCGGAAAGCTCTCGTGATTCACTTCCGCCGTTTCGGAAGGAATCGGCGAATGGCTCCGCTAATTTGGTGAGATAAAGTGAAGACGTCCGCAAAAAATTCTAAGACTCCATGGGTTTCGGGCAGGTTTCACGAATGGTTTCCGCAACAGACTTCCGCCATCGCGTAAAGAGAACCTGAATGGTTCCGCAACTTTGCTCGCCGAGGTTGCAGGAAGGTAACACGAAGGCTTCTGCGAAGGCTCGGGAAGAATATCGCCAATGCTTCCGCAACTTCAGGACTTAAAGATTTTCAAAAAAAACTAAGTTGCTTGGTGGATTCGGGGAAGGTTGGAAAATTTCATCCACACATTTCGGGCGGCCTTCTTGAATTCTTCCGCCGTTTCGGAAGGGATTCATCAAATGTTTTCGCGACCTTTTCAACAATAATTTCAAAGCTTTTTCAGGGAACTTATGATGAACGCTTCTGTAGTTTCGGAGAGATAGCTTGAACGGTTCCACAATTTCAAGATGGAAAGTCCAAAGGCTCCGCAATACTTCAAAAGAAAGTTTCTAAGTCTCTTTAGAGTTTCGGAGAGGTTCGGCGAATGGTGCCCGCTGTTTCGGAAGGAATTCTTGTATTCTTCCATGGTTTCCTTGAATTCTTCCGCAACCTTTTGGGGAAAGGTTTCCAAGTTCTTTTTGAGAATATTTAAACAAACAGCTTCCGCCGTTTCGGGAGGGAACCTCGAACACTTCCGCAACTGCGGGGCTTTACAAAATCATTCCGCGATTTTTTTGGAAGATTTCATGAATTTAACTTTTAGAGGAAGGAAGACTGGGAGAGGTTCACAGCAAGATTTTCTGTTGAAAATAAAGATAAAAGCTGGGAATGTCCCTTAAGGAAGCCTTTCTAAAAATTTTAAAGGAGGGGCCCCAATATGTACAAATTTTTTTGGGGGGGGGATGTTGCTGCAACAACAGTTCCATAATGAGCTCATGTTTGAGGTTTATCACGTCATTTTTTAAAAGAAGCTGCCTAGGGTATTGCAAGAAATGCAGGCATTACTATAGCTTTCTCCTGAGAAGAGTGTAGGGGACTGGTTCCTTTCAGATCATAGAATAATCATCAGGGTTTATGGGTTTGCTCATGCACCCTATGTGCTACCAGTTTTCCTGACCCCTAGATTGTTTGCATTAGAATTCATCAGACATAAATTGAAGTCATAAGATGAGCATTTTCTAGATCATAGCAAGGGCTCTGGTATTGTGTTTCCATGGGTTGTAGGCCCATTCGTAGTCAAAAGTAAAGGAGCTCTTCTAGCCATCGAATGCATGATAAGGGAGTTGGAGTTCAAAATAGAAGCATCCTTAAACTGTGATCCATGCCACATCATTTACAACAGGAGGAAGGAAAGCAACAGTAAAGCTTTTGTGCATTTTTAAATTCCACACATGCCAGAAACTACAAACTTATTAGAATGTCCTACCACGAGCCAGATGGAAATAGACACACCTGAGAGCTCCTCCCTGTTGACACAAGGGAACACATCCCGAGTGCATGACTCTTCTAGCCTAGTCCTATCAACGTCAGTAGTTGTTCCCATGTCCATCAATTTAATAAATCCCAGCAAGGAAGATGACTGTGTCCCTATGGAAACAGAAGGGGAAGCTGAAAGAGCCCCAAAAAGGCAGAAAATTGAGGAGTTTGAGCAGCAGCTAGTACCTCTTGTGACTGGGAAAGGGAAAAAGAAGCAAGTGGATAAGCTGCCAGCATTTGAGATCAAGGAGTATGTGTTTAACCTGGCAGCCACTGAGCCTGCTGCCTTAAGCAAGACTAAAGACGACTTTATAGATGAATACAAGGTGGAATCAGGGTCAGCTTTAGAGGAGTCCAAGTTATATACTAAATTAAGGTAGATTTCAAGCAAGGAAGTGTCTCTAATGACTAGCAGGAGCCTCACTCAGAACACCTTGAGTTTCACCTTGGCCACCAAGAGCAAGGTCACTGAGCTAAGGATGAATTTATAGGACATCCCTGTGCTAGATGTAATAAACTTGCACAAAGAAACTGGGGATGTCATTTATACTAAACTATTGAGGGCATCCTTGGAGCTAACAAAGTTACAAGTTAGTAAGAGTAAGGTTTCCAGCCAGCTCAAGCAGGAAAAGATGGAAAACAAAGCTCATAAGGCACAGATCAAGAAATTGTAGGGTGAAATAGTGGCCAATGAGGGCCAGGATGAAAAAAGAGCCATCATTCAAATCCTACTCAACGAAAAAGACAACATCATCAAATCTCTAAAAAAGGGTTTGAAAATACCCTCTACCCAGTTAGTGGAGATCTCTGAGCTAACAGTACTAGAGGAAAAGAGGGAGAAGTTGCAGACTGACTAGATTGACTGTAGAGGTAAGCTATTGAAGCTTGAAGAGAAGGAAAAACACTGGAAGGAAGACATGACTTTGGTGGTAAGCAGTGAGAAAAATTTGAAGGACAGAAATGAGGAGCTTGAGAAGAAGCTGCAGGAGAAAGAGAAGGAAATAGGAAGCATAGCCACACCCTCTATAGAGACTGGTGATTTTTACCTTGTAGGGGCCATATCCCAAGCTAGTTTGGAGGACATGGAAGTAACAAGGTTAAAAAAGAAGAATTTGAATCTAAAAACCTTGATGGATAAGGAAGAGAAAGAGACGGAGGCTTGGGAGACCAAGTACCAGGAGTTGCAGGTTAAATATGAGGAATTGACAAGACAAGCTACATGGTAGACTTCCTTGTTAGAGGCTAGGAAGGTCATTTGGGATGGTATTATTGAAGAAGTAGGAAAATTGAGGCCCTTCCTTGATTTTTCCTTGGACAAGGAAGTGGTGATTAAATTGGCCAAGAATAGTGTGACAACAACCAATGAGAAATTGAACAAAAAAACCTATAAATTATACTGAGAATTCCATTGAAATCCTGAATGGTCTATCTGAGGAGAAGGTTAAGACAACTGGCATAAAGGATAGGGTGTTCATCATCATTGGAGCGAAAAGAGTGATGAACAAGCACCAGCAGGTAAAGGCTATTCAATCTAAGATACATGTCATGACACAACAGACGAAGTATTTCAGAGACATGTTTTACCCTTTGTTCAAGAAAGGGTTACCTCTCTTTTGGGAGGAGGATGGAACAATGCTCACATAAGAATAATATCAGAACAAGTTGGCAGGATGTAAGGTGGATTACACAAATTTTGTAGGTATGAATCAGTTTCTATTAGGGAAGACAACGGTGGAGAAAATGGCAAAAGATTTTGAATTAAGCATGATGTTCAAGGAGACTAGTGCCCATCTTCGAAGCTACTCTTATAGGGACCACACAGAGATCCGAGTCTTAATGAAGGAGGTGGCCACCTCATAGCTGCCAGCTACCAAGATATGGAAGCTCGTTGAGAAATATGGGAAGGCAAAGCTGGTATTGCACTCATGAAGATTCGATGATCGTGGAATAGCAGCATGGAGGAAATATTTGTGAAATTTCCCAGATACGATCCAAAGAGATGATGTAAACCTCACAATGAAAGAATTTAGGAATAATAGAAGAAGAGACAGGCAATAGAACTTAGATCCAAAGAAACTCTGATTGAGGCAGAATAATTACACATGTTACTATTAACAGAATAATGAACTGGTAAATATATAATGCTGAGTATGAGGATTTGAATTCACTAGGAGGAATTTGAATTGGCCTTCATGCACAGATCCATAATCAGTGGAGAGTCATCAATTCCTAACTAGGAGTCCACCTTCTCATCAATGAAGTCATCAATGCACAAGTAATGATCAACCGGGAGTTAAACTGAGTCTAACTGAATGTGGTTGGTGTAACTGGCACATGGAAGCACTAATATAGTGAAGGAGGCTTAGTGGAGGGTGCCATAGGTTCTAACTGGAGTCAGAATGGTCAATCTAGTCTCACTGGAGGTCCAACAGAGTGATAAACTCAGTAAAGAGTCAGTTAATCCTTAAATCAAGGAAATAACTGAAGATAACTCAATATAAATGAAAATGAATGGAAATCTAGTAGGACTAGGATGGAGTACAGGAATATCCTAACACCCCCCCTTAATCCATCATGGGCCCTGGTTACTAGGACCAAAGTTCACCCATACAATAAATGAAATGATAATAAAATACATAATTGTCCATAAACTAAGAAAATGGGGAAAACCTCATGAGAAAAATAAACCCCCTCAAAAGAACAGTAAATAACTCAAAGAACCATCATGTAGAAAAGAAAGAATCTTTCATCAGTGAAAACTTTTGTAAAAGACTTGGCAAGTTGATCCCATGTAGGAAGGTCTCCCACCGTGTGGAGGATGAATCAAGTCTTTCAGGAAATTTTTCTGTATCTGGAGTGAATGGAACATGAGTAATCTTCCCAAAAGATGGAAGAGAGAATCCCATCATCATGCTGCATCCCTTATGGAGAGATGGATGGAATAATGCAAGGTTAGCATGCTGTTGAAGTCTAGTAGTTCTGTAAGCAAATAAATCATCAACTGTGTTCTCAGTGGTAGCAAGGACTGTGTGAGAACATATTTCTCTTGAATCTGGACTAAGAATAGGTGTTGGTTCTGAATCTTCTTGAACCATGATCTCAACATCAAAATCTTGATCTTCTTCTTCACTAGAATAGGAGTCACTGGAAGAGAAGTCACTGTGATCTTCATCAGAATCTGAAGGAATAGTTGGAGAGAAGGGCATGAAGTGTGAGAACTCATATGCCTTTGAGGCATGATTAGCAATCCCATTCGCTATAAACTTTCCAGTGGAGATTTCTATAATCTCTACTGTGTTTGGACCAAAAATTACTTGCTTTGGAGATCTTGTATGAGTCATTTGATATACTGACAACAAATTAGCTGTAAGAGACAGAACAAATAAGACATTTTTGAACTTACCATGCTCCATATGGACTGTACCGAAACCTTTGGAAGAAATCTGAGATTTGTCTCCCATGTGAATGGTAGGCCCATCTTGGAGATCCAAAGAGGAGAAGGATTCTTCTTGTGCCATCATGTGGTTGGAAGCTCCAAAATCTATGAGGAGAGCTTTTTTCTTTGAAAAACTAGCCATCAATGCATGACAATCATCAGATCCACTTCCAGAATCAGACATCTTTGCTTCTTTTGGAACAACAATTTGGTTTTGTTCAAGAAGCTTGGTTAGAAGATCAATATTCTTATGCATGCAAGCATGCTCAGGATGGTTTCCTCTCTTGCAGTAGGTACAATTTGGTCCCTTTTGTTTGTCATTCTTGGATCTTGAAGGTTTCTTTCCTTTGCTTTTTTGTCCCCCTTTTGCATTTGCTCCACTTGATTCACCAGGTCAAAGAGCTAGATCTCTGGAGGTTTTGATGGCACCCATTTGAAACAGTTTGTTCTCTTCTTGAGTGAGAGCTTCAATAAAGTCACTTAAGGTGGGAAACTTCCATCCAGGGATGGACATTCAAACAGAATGAAAGGTAGATACAAAGACATAAAATTGAGATCCAAGTTTGCTCAATATAGAGAGTATCAATTGCTCATCACTTTTAGTGATGCCACATTGCTTGCAATGCAAAACCAAATTCTGAAATTTGGAGAAGAAATCTTGGATGCTCTCGAAATTGCTAGGTTGAAGGGCAACCAATTCATTCTCAAGAATGTAGCCTCTTAGTTCGTCTTGTTTTCCAAAAAGACTCCTCAATTTTATCCATAAATCATTTGGAGACTTCAATCCATCAGTATGAAACAATAGATCATCAGATATATGAAGGCATATGCATCCAAAGGCTTCATGCATTTTGTTTAGGTGCTTGATTCTCTTTTCAGCTTGATGTGGTATGGCATCTTTTTCCTCAACTATTCTAGTAAACCCTCTTGATTGCAAGAGTATTATCATCTTCCTCTTCCATTCGAAATAATTGAAAGGAGTGATAAGTATAGAAGAAGGAGCATTCAAAATGCTCATCTTGACTACTTGAACAAGTGCAAATAGAAAGCTGTTGAATCTACTACTGCAACTGCTGAAACTTCAAAATACCTACAAAAAAACTCTCAAGAATGGATGTAGAATGTACTCTCAAGGCTCTGATACCATGTGAAATTTCCCACATAAGATCCAAAGAGATTATGTAAACCTCACAATGAAATAATTTAGGAATCATAGAAGAAGAGATAGGCAATAGAACTTAGATCCAAAGAAACTCTAATTGAGGCAGAATAATTACACATGTTACTATTAACAGAATAATGAACTGGTAAATATACAATGCTGAGTATGAGGATTCGAATTCACTAGGAGGAATTCGAATTGGCCTTCATGCATAGATCCATAATCAATGGAGAGTCATCAATGCCTAACTAGGAGTCCACCTTCTCATCAATGAAGTCATCAATGCATAAGTAATGATCAACCGGGAGTCAAACTGAGTCTAACTGAATGTGGTTGGTGTAATTGGCACATGGAAGCACTAATATAGTGAAGGAGGCTCAGTGGAGGGTGCCATAGGTTCTAACTGGAGTCAGAATGGTCAATCTAGTCTCACTGGAGGTCCAACAGAGTGATAAACTCAGTAAAGAGTCAGTTAATCCTTAAATCAAGTAAATAACTGAAGATAACTCAATATAACTGAATATAACTGGACTGGTAGGTGAAGAAGGCACCCTTGTCATGCATTGGAGCAAAGGAGGGCGCATTAGTCACTGGGAGGCCTAGAAATCATCTGAAAGAAGCTCCTAGGGCTAGTTTGCTAAGGACTAGGTGCTGGGACTGATGACCTTGAATGCATGCAAAAATGCATGCAAACCCTAATTTTACATGCATGACTGAAAATGAAAATGACTGGAAAGCTAGTAGGACTAGGATGGAGTATGTTAAGATTGAATATGCTAAGACAGAAAATAGCAGCATTGCATTCCATTTCACAATAATAGCATATACAGGATCACTGAAGAAACAACAAGCACATCATAAACACAAGAGACACAAATTTATCCTAGGAAACCCTCATGGGGTAGAAAACCCAGTAAAGCTTCCTCAATATAGATGACCAGCAATATACAAAGATGTAACCCTGAGCATAAGCTCCTCCTTCTCCATAGCATACCTCTCCTCCACAAGTGCGCCACTCTCAAGTGAATGAGTGTGTGTAAAATGAGGAATAAACCTCCTCTATTTATACACTACTCCGACTTGTCTTTTACACAAATCATGTAGGCTCGTATTTAACCATTGGGTTAAATACCCCACTACAACTGACTGGGCCGACCCCTCTAGGGTGGTCTAATAACCCTTTGACCCACATAACACATACAGGGCCGACCCCCACTAGGGAAGTCTAATAACCCAAGTTACCACATTCTGACGGAGGAATAAACATCTCCGGATATACAATAAGATCTTCACGAAGGAATGGAACATCTCCGGAATAATAAAGTACAATTATAATATTCTTTGAAGTTACAATATCTCAACACTCCCCATTAACAAGAAGGATATTATAACAGCATATACACGAGCAAGGAGTCATCAACATCATACATGATACATCTATAAATCATTGGAAGCTTTCTCAACATCATTAGTAACTCAAGCAGTTACTGGAACATCTTCAATACTGGAACATCAATATCTTCAGTACTGAGTCTTTATCTTCTGCAGCACTCGAACAGCTACAACAACATCAACATTTGGATCCTCACAATCATCATCATCGTCATCATATGATCATCACGATCAGCAGCATCGTCATCACACGATCATCAGCATTGTCATCATCTAAACCATCACGATCAGCAGCATCGTCATCACACGATCATCAGCATTGTCATCTAGACCATCACGATCAGCAGCATCTTCATCTAGACTATCACGATCAACAGCATTGTCATCTAGACCATCACGATCAGCAACATCGTCATCTAGACCATCACGATTAGCAGCATTGTCATCTAGACCATCACGATCAGCAACATCTGGATCATCTCAATCTACAGCATCTGGATCATCTCGATCTACAACATCTGTATCATCACGATCTACAACATCTGGATCATCTCGATCTACAACATCTGGATCATCTCGATCTACAGCATCTGGATCATCACGATCTACAGCATCTGGATCATCTCGATCTACAGCATCTGGATCATCACGATCAGCAGCATCTGGATCATCATGATCTACAGAATATGGATCATCTTGATCTACAGCAGCTGGATCATCTCGATCTACCGCATCTGGATCATCTCAATCTACAGCATCTGGATCATCTCGATCTACAGCATCTGGATCATCTCGATCCACAGCATCTCGATCATCACGATCTACAACATCTGGATCATCTCGATCTACAGCATCTGGATCATCATCTCGATCTACATGATCAGCAACATCATCATCTATACAAGTATCCTCATCAATACAAGTATAAACATCATCAATACAAGTATACACAATATCATCAATACAAGTATACACAATAGAAGCATACCCTGCAACACACATGATCCAATTACGGGATGATCAATCCCTCTCACTTTAGGACATAGGTCCAAGGATGATACAATCCTAATCCGCTTACGGGATGATCAGTCCCTCTCAGTTTAAGACATCTCACCATGTCTAGGGACGATGCAATCCCAATCTATTTACAGGATGATTAGTCCTTATCACTTTAAGACACCTCACCATGTCTAGGGACGATGCAATCCCAATCTATTAATAGGATGATTAGTCCTTATCAATTTAAGACACCTCACCATGTCTAGGGACGATTCAATCCCAATCTATTAACAGGATAATTAGTCCTTATCACTTTAAGACACCTCACCATGTCTAGGGACGATGCAATCCCATTCAATTAAGAGGATGATTACTCCTTATCACTTTAATACACCTCACCATGTCTAGGGACAATGCAATCCCAATCGATTAACAGGATGATTAGTCCTTATCACTTTAAGACACCTCACCATGTCTAGGGACGATGCAATCCCAATCGATTAACAGGATGATTAGTCCTTATCACTTTAAGACACCTCACCATGTCTAGGGACGATGCAATCCCAATCAATTAACAAGATGATTAGTCCTTATCACTTTAAGACACCTCACCATGTCTAGGGACGATGCAATCTCAATCGATTAACAGGATGATTAGTCCTTATCACTTTAAGACACCTCACCATGTCTAGGGACGATGCAATCCCAATCGATTAATAGGATGATTAGTCCTTATCACTTTAGGACATAAGTCCAAGGATGATGCAAACCTATCATGTACATTTTGAACCAAATGCTCAGGGACGATGCAGTCCTATATACATCCACTAAGGACCATATTCTCAAAGACATCTGTCTATGGATCCCTTTAGGATTGAAGTCTAGTGATGATACAATCCTCATCGTTCGCTAGGAACCGCATTCTCGAAGACATCTGTCTATGGATCACTTTAGGACTGAAGTCCAAGGATGATACAATCCTCCATCGTTCGCTAGGAACTGCATTCTCGAAGACATCTGTCTACGGATCACTTTAGGACTGAAGTCCAACGATGATACAATCCTCCATCGTTCGCTAGGAACCGCATTATCGAAGACATCTGTCTACGGATCACTTTAGGACTGAATTCCAACGATGATACAATCCTCTCGTCCACTAGGGACCACATTCTCGGAGAGATCTGTCTACGGATCACTTTAGAACTGAAGTCCAGGGATGATACAATCCTCTCGTCCACTAGGAACCACATTCACGGAGACATCTGTCTACGGATCAATTTAGAACATGTGTTCAAGGATGATGCAATCCCTCTTCTTTATCGGAGACATATGTCTACGGATCCTTTTAGAACATGTGTTCAAGGATGATGCAATCCCCTCGTCAACTTATACCCTGTCTAAGGACCATCTACCAACCTCTTTGTCGGCATCACCAATATAGGTAACCACATCATCGACCTCACTGTTGATGCAGGCAATCTCGTCATAAGTGACCACATCACTCCCCCTCTCGAGGAGGGTCCTACCAAGTTTGTCTCGGAAAATACTCAACCTTTTCTTGAGGTAGAGGTTTGGTTAGTACATCGGTAACTTGTTATAGATTCAAACTTTATAGTTCCTTTTTGCGCCATATCATGGAACACTGGATTCTCTGCCATCTTGATACAACTCTGTTTGTCACATAGGATCACAGTTGGGTCTATCTCTAAGTCAAACAATCCAGAAGCCATATTGCTTCACAACTAGCAGAGCAACCAGCCATATATTCCGCTTGTGCTGAGAGCCACACTAGACTGCTTCCAGCTAAACCACGAGATCATGGATGATCCTAGACAATAACATCCTTTTGATGTGTTCTTCCTATCTGATACACTTTCTGCCCAATCAACATCTGTGTAGCCATCTGAAGTCATGATCTCCAAGATAGCATAGATCAAAGTCTATCGTATCCTTTAGATGCTTCATCACATGCTTTTGCAACTATCAGGTGAACATATCTAGTTTCCACTAGATACTGACTCAAGGTGTTCTCAGCAAGGTATATATCTAGCCTGGTATTCGTCAGATACATCAACAACCCAATAATATGTCTGTACAGAGTTATATACACTAACTCTGATGAGTTATTCACTAACAGCTTCAAGTTGGAATCCATGAGAGTGGTCATTCCAACATATAAAGTCCTTTTAATATTTCTCGGCATACTTTCCCTGGTTGAGAAAGATTCCTTCTGAGCCTTTCCATACTTCTAGACCTAGAAAGTAATGCATCAATCTGAGATCTTTCATTTTCATTTCTGCAGCCATCTATTTGTGCCATCTCTCATCAGATGGGTCTACTGATATGAGCCTCAACATCATTCGAAATTTGTGGTGAGTTCCTTCTTGCATCTGTGTATAGAAATCATATTCAACCTTGTAGCAAAGGTTGAGATCCACATCACCCATGGTGATCATTAAGCTCATCAATTTACTATCGATCCTGGGAACCCATACAGAACCTGATTCACACTTTTTCTTTAATTACACCATTAAGAGAATGGTCTTATCTAGCCACTTGGAGCAAACATCTCATCATGATTCTCTTCCTCTTTCTAAGAGAATCTTCTAGCCACAAGCCTTCTATAGTTTGTTTGATTTGAAATTCTTTTTGTTGAACATCCATCGCTTGTTCAGTGTTCATCATTCATCATGATCTTTCCTACAAATCAAAATTAAGTACATGATTAGTAATACTTCATAATCATGAAATCATGTTGACATGATAACCTATTATGCATACAGATATCATTTACATAGTTATGCAACTATCTTGACCAATACTTTGGCACAACACTTTTCCATATCTTGTATGCATACAGTGGCTATCTAGATGCCTTGCATCTCTACCAGAACATACTATCGAGAGTGTGCATAGCTCTCAGTATGTCAGCAAAGAGGTTTCATTCTAGAAAAGATACAATGGAATGTTTGTCCAACTTACCAATCATATGCATATTAATAGTATATTGTTCAATGCTCTACGAATGTTTACACTCAGCGTGATATATTCTAGGAATACAAATATGCATACAATCTATTACAAGCAATATCATTTACTATTTCAAATAACAACTCAAATACTTATCTTTTATGTTTGTGTGGTTTCCTCCCGCTTGATCTTCTATATGTCTTTTGAACTTCTATTCATTCTGTACCACTGTGCATGCTCAAGTGTGCATTAGTGTTATCCTCATGATCTCATACACAAACATACATTCATTAGTATATTATAAACATTATCAAAACATCTAAATAGTCTTGAATATGTATAGTCACGATCATTAGTATTCAAGATTTCAGGGAAGACTTCTTTTACTCATGCATATCATCAATCAAGATAAAAGACATAATATGCATAATCCCTTGATTACTAACTTTATGAATAAGC
Source organism: Larix kaempferi (assembly GCA_027924585.1). Classification (NCBI taxonomy): domain Eukaryota; kingdom Viridiplantae; phylum Streptophyta; class Pinopsida; order Pinales; family Pinaceae; genus Larix; species Larix kaempferi. Next base: position 4,296,164 of record BSBM01000723.1, on the reverse strand, counting down.
ATATCTAATCATGCCAAGTATACTTATATAAGGGATCCTAACACAAGGTAAGATTCATAGGAATCATACCTGGATTAGTATATCTGTTTAACATACCTGATCAATATCTTCTTTGTTCTCTTCAATGATTTAGAGATCTTGTGATGGAACCTACATATCTCATAGGTTAAGCATAATAGAACAAAGTCATACATACCTCGTAAGTAGAACTTCTATGTGATCAAATATTATGGAGGAGTCTTTGTCTTCATGTTGTCATGGTCATGGAACTTGATTTGTCTTTCATGATGTACCTGTATCTTGTTAGCAGACAACATCAACCTCATACAACACCACAGTGCATTAGTACACTCAATTAATGTCTTCTATCATTCACATGCATTCATACTATTAATAGGGTGATAAGACAATTCTAACATTAATCAAGATTGTACTAATAAATAATATGAAGGCAAACATATTATGAACTTAATCAGGAATTATATTTCAAGACATACCTGAACCTCCTTAAGACATACCTGTCGAGACTTCTTGTAGTCTTTTTATGTAAGGACTTACCCTCAACTCCCCCTGAAACTTGATCTAGAGCTTGATTAGGGTTTGCTATAGAAACCCTAAAAATTCAATTTTTTTGACTTTCACACTTCTGAATGGATGGAAGGATGTGTCTTACTGAGCTGATCAAACTAGCATACTTCAATTTTGAAATCTCCAAAATTTGACCCCTCAAAATTGCCTTCGAAACTTCTGGATCTTCTGGACAGGATCCCAAACTAGGGTTTGATGAAGCCCACCCTTATACCCAATCAAAAGGTTTGATCCAAGGCTCTAAACTCTTATTTTTCGGAGGAGCTTCCAGCCATGGTTACGGACTTCAAAAATTCCAACTTTTGCTGAAGCCCTGATTTTCCATCTTTCTGATCAAAATCCCGAACTGGGGTTTGATCAAGCCCGATCTTCTACCCAACCAAAAAATTCAATCTTGGACTCTAAATTTTGATTTTCCTGAGTATCATTCATCCGTGGATTCTGATTCCAAAAATTCTAACTTTCTCCGAAACCCTAAATTTCGGAAGCCATAAATGAAGGTGCTCCAAAAATAATTTTGTTTTGACAGAAATATGTACCTGATTGTTTCTGCTGTAACTCTGAACTTTTCGCTCCACAGGGTCTGAACATGTTTTTTTTGGTATCCTGACCTGTCATCTTTCCATCCCGATAGGTCTTACCTCAATTGGATTTTCTGAGAGAGAGTTATGCCAAGTGTCGCAACATGACCTGTTTATGGGATAAAACAGGAGAGTGAACTTGTACGGCATGCCACATGTCACTGGTTCATCTTCGGCCTCTGAAAACATTTCCTGAGATAGTACAGTCTGTGTAATACCTATCACTTTTTACTAAATTTCATTTGGATCTTCCTAGCCCAAGTTATGACTTTTTTTCCTAGGTCACCTGATTTTGACTGAGATCTGGAAGAGGCCGAAACCGTAACTTGTACTGATCAAAACTCACAAATTACAATGAATATGAGGGTTCCCTTTGGACACAGGGTACCTAGGGATGTTATCTACGACCTATAAACTTTTCAAATCCTGAACCTTCGCATAAATGTATTTATAGTGAAAGTTCCACGATGACTGGTTTTTGCTATGTAAAACCCAAACCTTCAAATTGTTGTAAGTGAAGCAAGTGTCGTAAGTGACATACATTGCCTTCCTTCAGGTTAGCTCTGATTCCATGTTAAGATTTAATATGATAAGACAGAAAATAGCAGCATTGCATTCCATTTCACAATAATAGCATATGCAGGATCACTGAAGAAACAACAAGCACAGCATAAACACAAGAGACACAAATTTATCCTGGGAAACCCTCTTGGAGTAGAAAACCCAGTAAAGCTTCCTCAATATAGATGAACAGCAATATACAAAGATGTAACCTTGAGCATAATCTCCTCCTTCTCCATAGAATACCTCTCCTCCACAAGTGCGCCACTCTCAAGTGAATGAGTGTGTGTAAAATGAGGAATACACCTCCTCTATTTATACACTACTCCGACTTGTCTTTTACACAAATCATGTAGGCTCGTATTTAACCATTGGGTTAAATACCCCACTACAACTGACTGGGCCGACCCCTCTAGGGTGGTCTAATAACCCTTTGACCCACATAACACATACAGGGCCGACCCCCACTAGGGAAGTCTAATAACCCAAGTTACCACATTCCGACGGAGGAATAAACATCTCTGGATATACAATAAGATCTTCATGGAGGAATGAAACATCTCCGGAATAATAAAGTACAATTATAATATTCTTTGAAGTTACAATATCTCAACAGAGTATAGGAATATCCTAACAATATTTGCTAAAGCATTTTGTTTATTTTGTTAGGAGTCTGTTGTCTTTTGGTAAAATTGCTCAGTAAGTTTGTAAAAGGAAATCGAGCCAGTTTTGCCAGCATTGTCATTTTGTTGTAACTAATTCCTGAGGGTGGCGAACCTGTTTGAATAGGTGTCACTTACATTGTAACAACTTCCCGTTGAGGCATCTCGAGCCTGAGGGCTTAGAGCATCTATATAATCAGTGTAATAGAAGAGAAAAGGGTTGGAAACTTTTGTTGTACCCATGAGTTTTCTGTGTTAAGCGCTCTAAGATATATTTTAATAAAAATCTAGCAAGGCCAAGCAAGATTTACTATCAGAGATTCCAATGTTATTTGTCTTACAGTTAGTTTACTTCTTCTCTTATGTGAATGTTTCTCTTATTGTTTAATTCACACTGTTATGCTTTTCATGCTTGGATAAGTGTTGTATTGGGACATAATTCATAAATGTTATGCTCTGTTTCTTTTATTTCAAGCATCCATTACCATTTTCTGCTCGAGTTGATATAGAATTCATTATCATATGCTCTATATTGATGGACTGTTCCTATATTATTCTTTAATCACCAAACAAAAGCACTTTGACTGTGAGCGGGTGGCTATCTGTTATAGGTCAAACTTACACCTCTCCGTCCGTGATCACCTTGAGCTGTTGATCACACAAAAGGACAACTTGGATGGAGGAACATGTTGACCCTAGATGATACTTTGACTTACTCCATTTCCTAACTTTACTGGAAAAAACCCTAAACATATCATTCTGAGATATGAGCGCTACTCTACTCAAAGAGACTAGCGCCCATATGCTACTCCAGTGTACAATAGTAGCGCTCAAGGCCTTATGAACGCTACTCCTTCTCAGCATAGTAGCGCTCAACATTTAAAATTGGATGAGCGCTAGTTGGTAAGCACTAAAGTAGTGCCCTATACGCTACTTCACTGAACAATAGTCGCGTACATATGAAAATATGATTAAAAAATAATTAATTTTCACAAGGAGGATTAGTTGCTGGTAGTTTCCCAACTTCCCCAACTTCCTCCATAACCATACATCGACCTGAACTACTTCTCTAATCCTATAAATACAAGGAACACTAAAGAGAAAGGTTAGATGGATTAATGGAGAAACTTTGAGACATAGAGATCTAAAGAAGAAGCTTGCATTGGAGGAGTTGATGCTGAAGATATCCAAGCCAGAGAAGAGCAAGAACCCAGAATCAAGTTGCAGGAGCCTGTCATAGAGTCAGGTATACTTGTACATCAATTTACTTTTGACAATAAACGTTGAAGTGTCTTTCTTGTTCCAACTTAAATGTGTTCTGAAATGACATCTTAATTTGGATCTGTTTTGGTCAATATCAAATGCTTAACATTGTTTTTGTTTCTTTTAAACATTATATATTGTCCAAGATGCTTTGAGAAATGTATTATTGTTAACACCCAAAAAGTGCTCACTAGCTCATTTCCCTATTCACATGACCCATTTATCCACGTTTTCCACCATTTGAGCCTCTAAAGCCAACAAAAGGTCACCAAAAGACCTTAATACACCCCTTTTTCCACTCAAAATGAGTATTTTTCCTAAAAAAGCATAAAAACCCTCAAAAAGGGTCCAAAATTCCTAAAATATTAAAAAGGGAATAAAAATAATAAAAATATTCAAAAAAGGAAAAAGGAGGGAAAAGTACCTAAGCCATGTTGGTCAATACCATTAGTTTCCACAAAACCACAATGGTATTCCCCACCACCAAAACCTATAAAAAGGTGGTAGGGGCTCCTCGTTTCACATCCATCCATCTTCCTATCCTCATGCTGCCAAAATCTCCCTTGAGTTTTTGGCCATTATAGCAACCTTGGAGAAAGGACCCTTTGGAGTTTGGAGCTGCTCATCCTTGGAGCTTCTCAAATATCTTCATCACTTGGAGGTATTGTTATTGCAAGCACTTGCTTGCCCCCATTTTCAACACAAATTTATTTTCTATATTTCTTGTTCTTGTTTTTTAATTCAAAATTATTATGATATGCACATGCTAGTTTAGTTTAGATTTAGTTTTAGTTAATTGTTTTTGCTTAATATTGAAACTGCTGCTACTAGTTAGCAGGTGCCCATAGCACTAAGCTTGGTTGCAAAACCAAGCCAACAATTTTGGGTGACTCCGCTGCTTTCAAACTTTTAGATCTCACTTTTGCTTTACATCTTAGTTTTTGATTGTATTAGTTAGTTTAATTCATAGATCTGCCACCCTAGACAGCAGATCCATTGCTGTTCTAGATCTTGGCCCATTTTATTGCCATTAACACCCCTAAATTCTCAATTTTCGGGTTCGTTGTTCGGCATCCACGTATGGCTTTCACCTCCCGGCTTTTTTCCCAACAGTCACGCGGCTCTTTTCCGCACGGTTCACCGCGGCTTTGCGGCCAATTAGCGTGCTTCACATCACGGCTTCGCGGACCTTTTCCGCGCTGCACATCGCGACTGTGTGACGAAATCCCACGCTGCACATCGCGGCTTCACGGTCAAACCCTGTGCTTCCCATCGCTACTGTGCGACAGAAACCCGCGCAGTCCATCGCGGCTGTTCTGTCAAAACCCGCGATGCCATTTTTTCCATTCGGCCAATCCGATTAAAAAATTAATTTTTTGTTGTATTATCTACCCACTTAGCTATTTTTATAGTATCAAAAAACTGCATTATTACAACCATTTTATCTTTTTACTATTTAGAATGCACATCTAGAAAGTCTTTTTAAAAATTTTCAGAAAGTGAAAGAAGGATTTATTTTGCATTTTATCTAGATTAAAAAAATTTGTTGTTTACTTCTTTAATATTTTGCGCTTAGCAATTTTTGAAAAGAAATCCATTTATTTCTTAAAGAAGTCATATTATTTGCTTTCCTATTTCAAAAGATCCTTTGTTTTTTGAATATTTTTGCAAAGCATTTAATTTCCATTTATTGAAAAAGTCATAATATTTGCTTTTTTATTTTCAAAAGATCCTTTGTTTTTTGAATATTTTCTGCAAAGCATTTACTTTTTTCAATTTCGGTTTAAAATACCACACATGCACCCACTCAAACACATGATTTAAACTGAGCCTTAAAATATATCCTAACTTCAAACCAACTTTTAACCCCACTTGGGGAACACTTAAACGAACTTTGTAGCTAGGTAGAACTGGGGGGATAGGTGTTCCAATAACACCCCTCAGTTATTACATTTGAGACATAGAAGTTGTCCTTTAGGGAACCAAAATCTCCTAGTATTTTTTGGCACGGTCATAACCAGTTTATGGGAAGGCCTCTCCCCTAGGAGGGTTGAAGTCGCGAGGATGGTTCCAGAAGCCTGAGTGGAATACCGAAATCCATTCAGTAACCGAAGGGCTACCATTCGCAGTTCTCGGGATATCCCTGTATGGGGGTATTGCGGTAAAAGGACCAAACGACAGATTTACCTTTTCTCGACATGTCATGAACGGAGTATCCTAGTTGCCATTCTTTAGGATTGATTACCCAGTGTCCCTCCCGGTAGGGGGATATCTAGCCATTGATTCAACACTCATATTGTCTGACTTGGATTTCATCACCTTGCAGAGAATATCGTTTGTTGATTCACAATACTTTTAGTTAGGTGTTTGCATGATATATTCTACCTTTGGTCTAGTTACACCTATTTTTTCTAGAAGCTGCTTGCATGTTGGTATTTTGACCATTTTTTGCATCCCTCCACTTATTATAGCACAGCTGCTATAATAAGTGCATTTTTTAGGTTGATTTTTTTTGGCCTAAGATCCTTCATTTTCACTCCCCTTTTTTGCACCCTTGGTTGCATTAAGGGTTTAGAGTTTTTTATACATTACCACCTTACACAAAATAGATTTTTACACAAAAATGACCCCAGTTACTTCCCATCCCCATAAGTATGTCATTCCTAACATCAGTACTACCACACTTCAGTTCTACACCTCACGCTCCTATCAAGGAAACATCATTTCCTTGTTAGTTGCTGGTCTCCCTCTGTCAATGACAACCAAATTCATTCCAGAGGATAGACCTAGAGGTCCCTGTGTCTTGGACTTATCACCATTTATGATGAGTGCCTATGAATCATTTCGAGAGGAGTCCTCATTTCCTCTCTAAATGGTTGTTTCTCACATGCTCGACTTCAACACCTTGATCGCATCGTTGACACTCGCACAGGGCATTGGTCCATTCAGTTATTAGTCGAAGACCCCGGATACCTTCTGACTCCTCCATATTTGAGAGTTTACCTATGGATACAACCAGTTACATTTTTTCTATAGAAATCCGGGTTGCGTATGGAGACAGTATTCAGATGTACCCCAGTTTTATACTCCCTCAAGTATATAGTTATATATACTTCCTAGAGATGGCTCACAGTCATTGAGTCCATACAGATGTTGGACACCTTCAGTTTCAGCAGTTCATCAGTTATTCTAGTGTATCAGTTATTGAGATCAGTCATGTCATCATGAGTATATCCCAAAATAATGTCCCCTCTGGACCATTATGATGTACCAGTAGATTCTTTATGTATTAGATCCCCCTTCTTGGGACTAATTGTTATGTATATGTCTTGATACGAGCATGGGTATGCCCGCCTCGTCCATTATCAGATATTATTCCTCATTCATATTGAGTCCATGTAATATTATTTATTTTTTGCAGCTTCCAAGGGCCGCAGATCCAGTCTCCAATCAGTCTCTTCTCCTCCCCAAAACCCCAGAAAAAAGACAAAAGAACTATGATGTCTATCGGCCATACGATGAGCTCCTGCCCTCACACATCAGGGGGCAATTTGTTAACACCCAAAAAGTGCTCACTAGCTCATTTCCCTATTCACATGACCCATTTGTCCACTTTTTCCACCATTTGAGCCTCTAAAGCCAACAAAAGGTCACCAAAAGACCTTAATACACCCCCTTTTCCACTCAAAATGAGTATTTTTCCTAAAAAAACATAAAAAACCCTCAAAAAGGGTCCAAAATTCCCAAAATATTAAAAAGGGAATAAAAATAATAAAAATATTCAAAAAAGAAAAAATGAGGGAAAAGTACCTAAACCATGTTGGTCAATACCATTGGTTTCCACAAAACCACAATGGTATTCGCCACCACCAAAACCTATAAAAAGGTGGTAGGGGCTCCTCATTTCACATCCATCCATCTTCCTATCCTCATGCTGCCAAAATCTCCCTTGAGTTTTTGGCCATTGTAGCAACCTTGGAGAAAGGACCCTTTGGAGTTTGGAGCTGCTCATCCTTGGAGATTCTCAAATATCTTCATCACTTGGAGGTATTGTTATTGCAAGCACTTGCTTGCCCCCATTTTCAATACAAATTTATTTTCTATATTTCTTGTTCTTGTTTTTTAATTCAAAATTATTATGATATGCACATGCTAGTTTAGTTTAGATTTAGTTTTAGTTAATTGTTTTTGCTTAATATTGAAACTGCTGCTACTAGTTAGCAGGTGCCCATAGCACTAAGCTTGGTTGCAAAACCAAGCCAACAATTGTTATTGCAAGTTTATTGAAAGGAAGGTGGATTTGAAGGTTGAGCACAAGATCAAGTAAAGGCTACGATCGAACTTCGATTGAAAGGTGTGTTCTCAAGATCCATAACTTATTTCTTTTCATAATAATCTTTGTAATATCATCAATACACTTACCTGTCACCCCACTCCAGTTGATAGCATTAGTTTCCTTGCTATAGGGTAGATTTGCCCACCAATAGACTGGCGACTCCACTAAGGATAGTTGAGTTTTTGCTCTAGGAAACCTTTTCTTGTTTGTCTTCCCAGAATTGTTTTGACTTCTTTGATGTGTTGAGAAACCTTGTAGATATCCATTGCCTGTTTTTCTTTGCTTCCATCAGTTTTTTGTATCTTTCAAAGTCAGTTTTTTAAACTTTTGAGATATGAGCGCTACTTTGTTGTACATATAGTAGCGCCCATATGCTACTGTGCCATACATATAGTAGCGCCCATCTCTGCAGGGGCGCGAGTTTCCCTACTGCATAGTAGGGTACGTTTCCTGAAGCTTTTTATTAGTGGTCTGCTTGAGTTTTTAGCCTTTGGTGGTTTGCTGACTTTGCTTTTAGGTCTCCTTGACTGGTGTATGAGGTTTTTAACTTTTGTTTGAGTCATAGAACCTTTCTTTGAGTCTTTTTTCCATCTTTTGAATTGCTTGTTTACCTTTGGAACGTTTGGACTGTTTATAACTTTTTGGAAGACTAGGTTGTGTTTTGTGGTGAGCACTTCCACTTTTTTTTAGTCCTTGACTGTATGTTGCTGGTTTACAAACCTGCATACTTTTGTATCTGCTGTTTGTGGCAACGTTTGTCTGCTCTTTACTCATCCTATCCTTTGTTTTAGGGTTTGGTCCCTTTTAGAGCTTCTAGGGTGCCTTCCAAACTTGTTGGTTTCTAATCTTCCTAGACTTTTGCCTTTTCTGGTTTCAAGTGTATTTAAAGTGCTTTAGGCTGATTCATTTCTCAGTTCTTTGTGTTAGTAGGGTAATTGGTAGCTTGCTTGTCTACTTTTTGCTTGGCATAGTGGTCTTGCTAGGGTTAGATGCTTTAGGTCAGTCCTCTTGTATCTATTTCCTTTGTTTTCTCCCACTTTGTTTCCGAGTTTAGAGGATTTTTCTTTGCAAAAAACCTGTAGATCAAGTCTTTTTTGAGCTAGTGCCTTGACAACTATAAGATTAGGAACCATTCTTAGCCATACTTACACATTGCACATAAGTTTTATTTTGATTTCCATCTTTATAGTTCTTTTTCGTTTATAGAAAAAGAAAAAAAAAAATTGGTAGTTTAAGTTTAATAAGACTTATTTTTTTTGTTACAAGATAACATAGGATATTTTGTACAATTCCAAAAAGAAAACAAAAAATCTTTTAGTAGATTTGCTCAGATTTTCAGTTTTGAAAAGAAGTAAATGAAAAAATGAAAAGAGCTTTGTTGTAGAAAGTTTTGATTTTATGCACTTTTGTTTTCTTGTTGCAACCACGCCACACAAAAGCACTACCTTTTGAGTAATAACAACCCTAAATTTTTTTTTAATAAAATGAAATAGAAACAATTTTTCTTTTTAGGGATACACTACACCAACTAGTTTTTGTTAGGATCTTGAGTTTAAATCGCCTTAAACCACTCTAGATCACACATTACGCAAAAATCGTAGTTTGACTATCATAGGTAAATCCATTTCACTCAAAACTTGCCTGGGATCTATGCAGTAGGTCATTGCAAGATCAGATTGTTGGGAATACTCCTCCTACTTTCTGTTTGAGCATACGCCAGGATTAGATTGCATTTGGGGACTCTTTCGAGTTTTGAGCTTAGTTACCCTGCCCATGCTTTCTGATTCGACCGGTGACTGTTCCCCCAAGAGTTTTCGATGTTTTGGTATCCTTAGTATCTGACTTTAGGTTCATACACAGGAGACAGTAGAGGCTATATCTGCTGTACCTAAGACAGACGTGGGAGGAAACCCCTTGCAGGTCTTTGGGAGGGCGGTTGGGTGATTCCAGCGCTTTCACCCTTAGTCATTGTATTGTGGACCCCGGGTAACTGTCTTTCTTCCTTCATTGATCTATTATGGGCCCTCATCATCCCAGAATCTTCTTCGGAAGGCACCTTGTTTTCCTGGTTTGCATACTTAGAAATTTTTTAGTTGGCGTGCTGTTTGCCCCCTAGTTGTAGTGGCCACTAGGTTCTAGTATGTTATTTTATATATATAATCACGGAGAATCAAGAGCTTCGTAGATCGAGAAGGTTTCAAAACCTTCCACCACTTAGAATAGAACCTTTACAGCCAGCTAGACGACAGCGGGTAAACACCAGTGATTCTTCAGAAACCATTCCTGAAACATAATTTCTTGAGAAAATTCTTACAATAGAAAATCCTGAAATAGGAATTCCTGAGGAATTACCACCTGAAGTTGAGTTTCTTGAAGAACAACAAACAGCAACAGAAAACCTTGAAATAGAGGTTCCTGAGGAACCACTACCAGGTACCCCAGATCAGCGACACTTTAGTTCAGTTGAGGTTGAAGATCTTACTTCTGCGGAGTATAGCACTCCTTTCAATCCTCCTTTGACCAATACTAGAATTTCGTTTCTGTCACCTGTTGGTTTTCAGCAGCCCCATTACAGTGCATACAATTCTTTTCCTGGACATCTGATGTCTACTTTAGGAGGTGAACAGGGAGTTCCCCAAACTCCCACCTTAGGTATGAACACTAACACAGTAAATCCTTATTTTACTGCTACACCGAGTCAGGCACAGAAAACCTCTGTGCCTACTCCGTCTTTCAGTTTTAATACTGGTACATTAGGTATGCCAAGTTCAACAACGATGGCATCTATCCCTACACCTACTGTTGGACCTAGCAGTACAGCCAACTTTGCACCACCTCCTGCTTTTCAACCGTTATATCAGATACCTAGTACTTGGATTTCCACACCTGCTGTAGGACCAAGTGCTTATGCAACCATGCCGGTCATGAGTACCATGACTGCATAGTCAACATCAGCTACCACTGGTTTCAATACCTTTGCAGGTCCCAACATGAATCAGTCTAATATGCCTGCAGGTAATGTCCCTTTTTCCTTATTTTCAGGGGGAGGGGGTAATATTCTTAACCAGCAATATGGCGGGGCTAATACCCAGCCACAGTGGATGAACCCACAGAGCACTAATCCACTTTCATATGGGTGGAGAAATTTCAATAATTCTTTCGTACAACAACAGATGGCAGGGGGCAACCCCTACCAACATGTAGCTGGGGGAAACCCCTATCAACAGATGGTAGGTGGAAACCCCTATCAGCATATGGTTGGGGGCAACCCTTATCAACAGATGGTTGGGGGCAACCCTTATCAACAGATGGTTGGGGGAAACCCCTACCAGCAGACGGCTGGGGGAAACCCCTACCAGTAGTTCATGGATCAAACTATGGGTGGTTCCCCTTTTTCGACCCGAGCTTATCAAGTACTGTCTTACCGGCCTCGTTTACCATTTTTGGCAACTTTAAATTTGCCAGATCTTTCCAAACTGACCAACGATCCTGTGTGTCATAATGCTACATTGCCATTAGTTCCCACCAAGTTACCTTCGGACATTCCAAAGTTCGAAGGCAAAACAGGTGAAGACCCTGGTGACCATGTCACTACTTTCCACTTATGGTGTTCCTCAAATTCATTAAATGAAGACTCCATTAGATTGAGACTGTTTCAAAGGACTTTAACTGGTGCTGCAACCAAATGGTACATTGAGTTACCTGCAGCCACATTCTCTAATTTGGGAGATCTCGCAACTGTCTTTTTGAATCACTTCCGGCTTCTTGTTCGATATGATGCCGGAACAGACCTTTTGTCTACATTTAGGAAAAATAAAGCCACTCATTTATCTGACCACATTCAGGAGTGGCGAAGACGGAAGAGGCTCATTAAGGCCAACATACCTCCAGAATTCCTTCTTGAGTGGTATTTGAAATCACTCCTTCCTTATATTTCTAAGGAAGTAGCTACATCTGGAGTATCTAACGAGGAAGAAGCCATCCTACGGACCCAACAGTTAGATCTCGTTTATGCACAATCCGGGTTATTGTATGAGATTATACCTAATGCACTGTGATCGAATACCGATCTGAGTAGACCTAGACCTTGACCACATGCTGACGGCATAGTGGGTTCAGTTGACTCTGCAGCTTTTGAAGCACTGACCAAACAGTTTCATGCCTTATCAGTCAAACAATCGACTGCAGATATTTCTTCCATCACAACCTCTCCTTCTACTTCTGAGCCTGTCAACCAGGTTCAGAACAATCAAAAGGGCCCTCGGCAGCTTAATAACAAAAAGAAGGGCAAGAAAGGAGAGGGGAACCAACAAAAGCCCAAAAAAGAGAATGCCGAAGAGGGTAACAAAGAGGAAAAGAAGGTTAAGTTCCCTTGTAAACTTTGCAAGCAGAACCACCTTACTCACCAATGCCCTCTGCTTGAAGAAGCCCAGAAGCTCTTAAGAGAAAAGAAGCTTGCTGTCCTGAAAGATCCATTCCCTAAAGGACAGAGCTCAACTTCTGACACCTCCAATACTGGGGGCACTACACATGCTACGGTTGATCAAATGTTTATTAACATGGTTAATTCGAATGCACTCTTACAAACTAGAGCCGGGAACTATACCCCGGATGCACAGAAAAAGGATAAAGAGATTCCAGAATCCTCCACTCCACACCACATACCTGTGGACCCAATGCCCAAGATCCCTAAAGGTGTCTTGAAACGGGCATCGCACAATCCCAACACTCGGGCCGCTTCCAACTACAATGTGGTTGAAGATTTAGCCCAGACCCCTTGTGCCATGTCTACTTTAGAAGTCTTGCAAAGTTGTCCTTTACAACGGAATGCACTTCTGGCAGCTATTGAAAGTATGGAATCCTCTAACATGTCTGCGCGATTTGATATGACTGATGTCAAATACCAGTTTCCCTAACACGTTGCTCTTCAGATTGAAGTCGTTCATGGTCCAATGACCATCAGATGAGTTGTAGTAGATGAGGGTGCATCGACTTGCATAATGTCAATTTCCTGTTGGAAAGCTTTAGGCTCCCCCAAGTTAGCCCCTTCTAACACACTGCTTACTGCATTTGATGGCAGAACTTTCCGTCCACATGGAGTTTTGCCATCATTTGATGTCACTTTGGCCGGTAAGACAGTTGCTGTTGAAGTAGAAGTTCTAGACGCTCCGCTTGATTACAATATGTTATTGGGCAGGAGTTGGACATATGCCATGCGAGCTATTGCATCGACAGTTTTTCGAGTTTTTATGTTCCCATTTGAAGGTAAGATCGTTACAGTCAATCAACTTTCTTTCACTCAGAGAAACAACCAGACTTCTTCGGAAACCACAGTTCCATTGATTGATCAAACCACCCCGGTTGGTGAGAGTTTAGGAGCAGGAATTTACGGGTCACTAATTGGCACTTTTGACCTACCGGCTCCTACCTTATTCGTTGGTACTGAGGGATGTTCATCATCTGAAACTTCCATGGTTAGTTTAACAACTGATTCTGGGTTTCTCCCAACTAATACAAACCCCTCCGTGCCCACCACTGTTGCAGAAGTTACCCACTTGGATTCTTATCAAACTACAACAGAACATATGTTGACTCCATTGGTGTCTATCGAGTCAAATATAGATTGTGCTACTACTCAGTCACCATACCCGATCCACTCTCTTGACAGTTCAGACACTACTTTACCTTTTGAGGAGGAAATGTTAGAAGCCATGACCGACCCGGATCATCCTCGGGAACATATAGATCCCGGGTCCTTCTTGGTTCCTTTTCTTAACTTGATAGAGAGAGGTGATTTTTGTCCAACACCCAATGAAAATACTAATTCCACTTCTTCACAAGTTGGTGTTGTTGAAGCGAATAGATTGAATACCTTGCTGGTGAACATTTTCACTAGGGTCAACGGAAACATTTTTTTTGAAACGGGCTGTTATCTCAATGATATCATTCCGTATACCAATCTTTTCCGTGATTTCCATAACACCTTTTCCCGACCTCACGAAGAGGATCCAAGCATTGACCCTACCTGAAGAAGTATTATGCTTAGGCTGAAGTACTTTTTCTTGTAACATAGCTGTATATTTTTGTTATGCTTGTTAGGTAATCTTATGTGTGTTTCTCGTTTCGTGTACCAGATGTTAACCGAACATTTCTTAGGATTTGCTGATGGCGCCAATCGCCACACCTGTTAGTTGGCTGCAGCAGCTTGGGTCATTCATTCACCCGCTGGCCAACTTGTTTCTTCGTGGGGGGTTTGTTTGGGTCCTACCACGAATAATGTGGTTGAATACAATGTAGTTATAGAACTTTGTTAAATTTTCTGAATTTACTTCAATATGATCTAGGATCTTAACTGAGAGAACAACATGTACAGCATATCTACAGCATATCATTCATGGAGACAATAATGCAAGCACACAAGAGACACAAAGATTTACTTGGGGAAAACCATAAAGGTGAAAAACCCCAATAACTTCCTCAGAGATAGATAGAGCAATGATACAACCAACCAATAGAGATATCCATAACCTAGCAGCAATCCTCCTCCTCCATAAGTGCGCCTCTCCTCCTTGAGAGCATGTGTGAGAAGTGAGTGAACAAATAGAGTGCCTCCCGCACTCTATTTATACTTGACATGACTTGCCTTTTTACCTAACTCATGTCGGCTCTAACTTAACCACATAACATAATGCTGAGTGGGCCGACCCCCAATAGGGTGGTCTAATAACCCTTTGACCCACATGGCCGACCCCCAATAGGGTGGTCTAATAACCCTTTGACCCACATGACTTATACAGGGCCGACCCCAAATAAGGTGGTCTAATAACCCATCAAGTATAAGTTACGACACTTACAATATAAATGACGACACTTCCTTATAGAGGAATAATACCATCTCTATAGGAATACAATATACATATATGTGAAATACATTCCGAAGTTACATATACATCAACACTCCCTCTTAACTAGGAAGGTATTTCTCAGCACAGTTCTTCTAGCACAAGTCATCTTCTCTGGATCATCGTCACTAGATAATCGTCATCGAGTCATCATCATCGTCACTGCTGCTGCTATCTCAATCAATCTCTGAATCTACTCGTCATAGGAAGTTCTACAGAGCCAGTCCTTTTTCATACTGGATGTAGGCCCACCACCTACAGGTCTTCATCATCACTGGCCATACTGTGGAATCTTCAGGACTTTTACGTGCGTCACAAAACCTCGAAAGAGCATCCCAGGATATTACGGGTACACAACTCCAACCTGTAGGATCTCCCAGGGCGCTATTACATGTGACCCCACCACAAAACCTCGAAAGAGCATCTTAGGATGTTACGGGTACACAACTCCGACCTAAGATCTCCCAGGGCACAAATTACATGTGGTCCACCACAAAACCTAGCAAGAGCATCTCAGGATGTTACGGGTACACAACTCCGACCTGAGATCTCCTAGGGCACAAATTACATGTGGTCATGGCAAAACCTCGCAAGAGCATCTCAGGATGTTACGGGTACACAACTCCGACCTGAAATCTCCCAGGGCCCAAATTACATGCCATAGGACAAAACCTCGCAAGAGCATCTCAGGATGTTACGGGTACACAACTCCGACCTGAGATCTCCCAGGGCAACGAATTACATGTCCTCCCAGAGCAATGTCTCGAAAGAGCATCCCAGGCTGTTACGGGTACACAACTCCGACCTATAGGATCTCCCAGACATGCTCATCTGCACAACCTGATCCACGGCCACAGAGTATCAACCTGATACTCACCATACATCATCCTGATGTACTCATGATCGTCCTGATCATAATCACTGCAACGTCCTGCTGCAAGTCATCTGGAGCAACATCCTGAAGCTCGTCATCCATGATCGTCCTGATCATTAATGCAACATCCTGCTGCATGTCATCTGGAGCAACATCCTGAAGCTCGTCATCCATGATCGTCCTGATCATCAATGCAACATCCTGCTGCATGTCATCTGGAGCAACATCCTGAAGCTCGTCATCTATGATCATCCTGATCATCACTGCAACATCATGCTGCATGATCTACCTGATCATCAATGCATCTTCCTGATGCATACCAAGTATCATACATGATCCTCCTGATCATCAATGCATCTACCTGATGCATACCAAGTATCTACCTGATATATATCATCATACATGATCCTCCTGATCATCAATGTATCCACCTGATACAAATACAAATACATGATACATATCACCATACATGATCCACCTGATCATACAATGTATCCACCTGATACATATACAGATACACGGTCCAAGCATCCAACATGATGCATAATACATACACATGATCCAACTGATCATATCCAGCATCCAACATGATGCGTACATACATACATAAAATGATCCAACTGATCATATCCTGCATCCAACATGATGCGTACATACATACATAAAATGATCCAACTGATCATATCCTGCATCCAACATGATGCGTACATACATACATAAAATGATCCAACTGATCATATCCTGCATCCAACATGATGCGTACATACATACATAAAATGATCCAACTGATCATATCCTGCAGAAACTAGAACATCATCCTGATGCTCATCATCCAGCGCTTACATCCACAGCCATGTGAAGGATCCTCCTTCCAACATGCTTGGAATGGCTTCAGCAAATGTGTCCGTCACTTCTTCCTCGAAGTGTCCTCGATCTGAATAACGCCAAGCCTTTCTCTGAAGTACTCGAACTTCACCCTGGCTAGTGGCTTCGTCAGCACATCTGCAATCTGCTCGTCTGTCGCAACATATAGGAGCTTCACGGCTCCTCTCTGCACCATATCCCTGATATAGTGATATTTGATCTCTATGTGTTTCGACCTGTCATGAAACACTGGATTCTCGGATAGCTTCACACAACTCTGGTTATCACAGAAGATATCAGTAGCTTCCAATGGGAGATCAAATAGCTCAGACAGTAGCTTCCGTAGCCATACTGCCTCATAACTAGCTGAACAGGCTGCAACATACTCTGCCTCAGCTGTACTCAGTGCTACGCAGGACTGCTTCCTGCTAAACCAAGAGATCACACCTGATCCCATACTGAAGTAACACCCAGATGTGCTCTTCCTGTCTGCAGCACTGCCAGCCCAGTCTGAATCAACATAACCCTGCAGGTTAAACTTTTGATTCGCCTCATATCTGAGCCCATAATCCACTGTACCCTTCAGGTACCTCAGAACATGCTTTACAGCAACCAGGTGAACACTCCTCGGATCCGTCAGGAACTGGCTCAATGTGTTCACAGCAAAGCAAATGTCTGGTCTCGTGTTCGTCAAGTACATCAAGGACCCAATCATCTGACGATACGTAGAGACATCAACCAGCTCAGATGAAGCATCACATAGAAGCTCCATATTTGATGTCATAGGTGTGGCCATAGCCTTGCAGTCCATCATCCCGAACCTCTTCAGGATCTCTACTGCATACTTCCCTTGTCCAAGGAAGATTCCATATGCACTCTGCCACACCTCCATGCCAAAATCAAATAGTGCATCATCCCCAAGTCTTCATCTCGAACTTGGAAGAAAGCTTCCGCTGCGTGTCGGCAATCAATCTATCTTTAACTGTAACAAACAGGTTATCTGCATACAAAAGTAGTATCACTGGATTGCCTTCTTCAACCTTGTAGAAAAGGTTGGAATTTGCTTTACTCTTGGTAACGCCCAAACTGGATAGTAAGCTGTCTATCCTACCATACCAAGTTCTGTACACATATATGACTACACCATGCTGTCTTGAGATCCATCTGGTGCATCTTCTATTTCATCACTTTTATATTTCTCAATGCTGCCATCTGCAACATGCTTGATCTGATAGTTCCATTTGGAAGTCATAACAAACTTCCCTTCACATCTTGGGACTACATCCCAAACATCATTCTTCATGATCGACGGATCATGGTATTTCATTTCTTCATCCCAGATCCTGGGAACTTCAATATCTCCAATATCTTCGATAGATATCTTTGTTGCTGGAACAAAATGTTGTAGTTCTTCTTTTGTAGGAGATGGCATACGATCTTTCCTACACAACAAGTTAAATTGCATGATTAGAAAACATCTCATAGTTTTCAGAACAAATTCTTACACATAAAGAAATATGCCATACAGTCATGCAATTATCTTAGCCAATGCTTCAATACAACATTTATCCATATTCCGTAACTTTCTAGATGCCTTCCAATCTTTACCAGAACATTGTTAAGAGTGTGCACAACTCCCAACATGTCAGCAAAGAGGTTTCATTCTAGATAAGTAGCAATGGAATGTTGTACAGTGCCATAGGCCACTTACCCATTCATATTAGGAGTATACTGTTCATCAATGCAATTATTCTAATATGCATAATACACAACCTAATTCTAGGAACATCAGTATATACATTATTGAACAGTATTATTTAAGAAATGACAGTTCAAATACTTATCTTTGTTTGTTCATTGGGTGGACTCCCTCTGAGTCTTCGATTCCTTGCAGGAGCTACTGGAGTCCTAATCTGAAGTAGCTTCTTCTACACCTTTCTGTTGTGGGATGTAGAGAGATGGTCAACTCCCTCTGAATATCTGCATCCTTGCGTAAACCACTGGAGTGTACTCCCTCTTGATCTTTGCTCCCTGGATTACCTGTCCTTGAACTTATATACATTCTCGATCCCTATGCATGCTTGTTAGTATCGTGAATGTGTTATCCTTGTGATCTCATATAAAATCATACATTCATTAGTATACTATTAAAACACAATAATCTCAAGCATGTATAGTCATGATCATTTCAAACAGAAATAATAAGCATTAGCATTCAAGGTTTATCTAGGATTCTTATGGTTAGTCAAATCATAAGAAACATAACATGTCTAAACCTGTAATTACTCAAACCTATGACTCTTCAGGTTAGTTGAATCATCAAACAAGATAAGAGATATAAAATGCATAAAACCTGTGATTATTCAAACCTATACCATCATGATTCTTCTGGTTAGTTAAATCAATCAATATAAGAGACATAATTCTTTTACTTATATTCCTATTTGACCATAGGACTTTTCTGGTTAGTCATATCATCAATCAAAGTAAAAATCATAATATGCCTAAACCCATGAGTACTAACTTCAATGAATAATCATAATCAATCATGCCAAGTATACTTAAATAAAGGATCTTATCACAAGGTGAGATTCTAACTTGATATAGGAAAAACATACCTGGATTAGCATGCTAGATAATTATATCTCACATACTCACATGATGTCTTCTTGTTCTTCTTCAATGACTTGTGCTAGTAACCTACATGTCTCATATGTTAACCATTACAAAACCAAGTTATACATACCTTGTAAATAGATCTTCTATGAGATTCATGACAATGGATGAATCTTTGTCCTCATGTTATCATGATCATATGTTCTTGAACTGGAACATGATTTGTCTTCCTTGGTGTACCTTTCATGTTAGTAGACAACATAAACTTCATACAACACCATAATGCATTAGTACAATCATAAGTGTCAACACCCTAACCAATGAGTATCTTCTATCATGCATTCATAATTTTGTTAAGGTGATACAACAAATCTAAAATCAAAATTGTACTAACCGTAATAACATGAAGACAAACATACCATAAACTTAATCATGGACAAATATCGAAACATACCTCGATGAGTCATACCTGTCGAGATCGCTTGTAATCTTCTTATGTAAGGCCTTATCCTCATCTCCCTCTGAGACAGGAACTTCTTTCACTTATGCAGGTGATCAATCCATCTTCTTCTAGGATTAACCCAATCCACTTGATTTGCAAGAACTGGACCTTGAGCTGGATATGGGTTTGTCAGAGAAACCCCAAAAATTCAAACTTTGAATTTCAACCTTCCGATAGGATAGGAATATGCGCCTCGATGAACTGATCAAACTGGTATATTCAGAATTTGAAAACTGCAAAGTTTCACTCCTCAAATTTGCCTTTGAAACTTCCGGATTCACTGGACGTGACCCTGAACTGGGGTTTGATAAAGCCCACTCTTTTGCCCCATCAAAATGTTTGATCCAAAGCTCTAAGCTTCTATTTTTCTGAGGAGCTTCCAGCCGTGGTCACAGATTTCAAAAATTCCCATTTTTACAGAAGCCCTAATTTTCCATTTTTCTGATCAAAGTCCCGAACTAGGGTCTGATCAAAACCGGCCTTCTACCCAGCCAAAAATTCTGATATTGGTCTCTAAATTTCTATTTTGATGAGTAGCATCCAGCCGTGGTCTCCGATTACAAAAATTCCAACTTTCTTCAAAGCCCTAAATTCCGGAAGCCATGAATGAAGGTACCAAAAAATAATTCTGTTTTGACAGAAATATGTACCTGATTGTTTCTGGTGTAACTCCGAAATTTTTTGATCCACAGGGTCTGAAAAAGTTTCCTGACATAGCCTGACCTGTTAGCTTTCCATCCTGACAGGTCTGACCTCAATTGGATGTTCTGAGAGAGAGTTATGCCAAATGTCGCAACGTGACCTGTTTTGGGAAAATACAGGAGAGCGAACTTGTACGGCGTGCCACGTGTCACTGTTTGACCTTCGGCCTCTGAAAAAGTTTTCTGAGATATCTCGGCCTGTTATCTTTCCATCCTGACATGTCTGAACTCAATTGGATTCTCTGAGAGAGAGATATGCCAAGTGTCGCAACGTGACCTGTTTATGGGATAATACAGGAGATCGAACTTGTACGGCGTGCCACGTGTCACTATTTGACCTTCGGCCTCTGAAAAAGTTTTCTGAGATATCTCGGCCTGTGTACTACCTGTCACTTTTCACGAAATTTCATTTGGAGCTTCCTAGCCCAAGTTATGACCTTTTTTCCAAGGTCACCTGATTTTGACTCAGATCTGGAAGAGGCAGAAACCCTATATTGTACAGATCATAAATCACAAAGTACAACGAATTAGAGGTTGTCCTTTGGACACAAGGTACCTGGAGATTTTATCTTTGTCCTGTAACAATTTCAGATCCGAAAAATTCGCCAAAACGGATTTATAGCGAAAGTGATACGATGACTGGTTTTTGCTATATCAAGCCCTAGCATCGTAAGTGCAACAAGTGTCATACATGCCATATCATGCCTTCTTTCAGGCTAGCTCTGATACCATGTTAAATTTTCTGAATTTACTTCAATATGATCTAGGATCTTAACTGAGAGAACAACATGTACAGCATATCTACAGCATATCATTCATGGAGACAATAATGCAAGCACACAAGAGACACAAAGATTTACTTGGGGAAAACCATAAAGGTGAAAAACCCCAATAACTTCCTCAGAGATAGATAGAGCAATGATACAACCAACCAATAGAGATATCCATAACCTAGCAGCAATCCTCCTCCTCCATAAGTGCGCCTCTCCTCCTTGAGAGCATGTGTGAGAAGTGAGTGAACAAATAGAGTGCCTCCCGCACTCTATTTATACTTGACATGACTTGCCTTTTTACCTAACTCATGTCGGCTCTAACTTAACCACATAACATAATGCTGAGTGGGCCGACCCCCAATAGGGTGGTCTAATAACCCTTTGACCCACATGGCCGACCCCCAATAGGGTGGTCTAATAACCCTTTGACCCACATGACTTATACAGGGCCGACCCCAAATAAGGTGGTCTAATAACCCATCAAGTATAAGTTACGACACTTACAATATAAATGACGACACTTCCTTATAGAGGAATAATACCATCTCTATAGGAATACAATATACATATATGTGAAATACATTCCGAAGTTACATATACATCAACAAACTTCTCCGAGATGCTCTCAGTCATGGCATTTCACATTTGGAGGTAAGACTTGACTCACAATTAATTGTATTTCAATTAACAGGTGTCTATCAGATTAGGGATCCTGGATTGCTACGTCAGTTTCTACGAGTTAGAATTTTGGAAAGACAATTCGATTCTATTATATATGAAAACATTCCAAGAAGTTTAAACACATTAGCTGATTCATTAGAAAACTATGTGTTAGACTGGCATTTGCATCATACATTTTCATAAACAACATTGCACACATAAAATTAAAACACATACACATGTAAATAACCGATACTGTATATAGCCGATACCGTATCAAAAAATATATGAGTTTTGGGTCACAAGTCTATCAAGTCAAGTCATAAAAGTACAAAAACTGGGCATAGTAGCCTCAAAAATATATACATAGAAAGTATCCCTCTCCTATGGAGAAGGAGGGACATCATCATCATCTACTGCATTGCGATAGCATATGATTAGCCTAGCTATCTTCCGCAGCACCCTAAGCCATGCCGGGGGTACCCCAACAACATCTTCCTACATATCAATAGGTATCTGATCCATACGGCATGCAGAAATTTCATGAGTCAACCGACTCATTTTTCTCTCTAAGGTCCCCAACATAGCATCTACTGCAGCAATATCAGCTGGCCTCACAAAGATGGTAGGATGTCCCTCAGGATGAACAGGCCCCAGATCTTCATTTGACACTTGATTAGAACTTCAAAATTCATTTATAAAAATCAAATATTTGAAAAAGTTTGAAAAAATTAAATAATTCTCAAAATTTAAACATACCAATATCTCCCCAGGCTCCACCTGGAGGAAGCATTAGTTATGGATCATGACGGAAATCCAATCCAGCATATGGAAACTGCTCGAAAGCGGGCACTTGCCTCTCCCACGACCCCCATAAATCATCAGTATGATAACAGTAGTGAATTTCCCCACCACCTTGGTGGAGGAATATGTCACCCCAACGGCCTAGTCTGGGCTCACAGGGGTTAACCTGAGGTAAATGCATCCCCAAACTGATAGCAGGAATCCTCTCAAAGAAGAAAGTACACAAAATGCTACTGTACCCAAAATTCTTCATTGTGCCAGATTTGCAACCTGTCAATTGAGATTTCATGCTCGCCAGTAAACTAGTACACCAATCATAGACATGACCGTGTAAGCATTGTACACCAATATGCATAGAGTACCTGGAATCTAAGTGTTGTGAGGCACTACCTGCCACTTGGTTGATCATGCTCACTATCACTTTCAAATCGAGGCCGTCAATGGTTGAGATCAAGACTTGGCTTCCCGATTTCTCAGCTCCGGCAACACAATACGTATTCACGTACTCTTGCACAGATCTTACACCCACACGAGAAGACCCTTTTAGATTGATTACATCTCCTCTCCGTGAGAGACCAGTAATAAAATACATGTCATCAACTGTAAGCTCCAAATTTTTCCCACGGATGACAAAAGTATTGGTATCCACATCCCAGTACTGAATAAGTCTTTGAAACAGTTTGTTTAAAGCCCTCATGTTTACGGTTCGGTAAAACTTCAATAAATCGCATATTCGGAGAGCGTGGAGAGTGACCGGATCTTGCATGGCCAACCTATCCATGTCCTCATGCTCTCTGTCCCTCCATTGAAGAACCATCCTGCACAAAAAATGAAATTTTTTTGAGTCTCGACGCTTGTATATAGGTTTTCATGAGTGAGCGCTATTGTGTATACTACACAGTCACGTATGGGCGCTACTATTCTTAAGCACAGTAGCGCCCATCGCGTTTACTCACTATTGTTATGGTTACACAGTAGCGCCCACGCAACAAAGGATGTGAGCATCACGTTGCAAGCCATTTTTTGCTCAAAAAATGAAAACTAAACCATGAAAATACAAGTAGGGTGAATTTTAACTTACTTGGTGGAGGAATAACGACATTTGGATGCTTGGTTTGATCGCCATGGAGATTTGAAATTGCAAAAGGTTGCCCCAATCTTTGCCCTACAAAACAATTTGAAAATTGATTTTTTTTAAATTGAAATTATATATAAGAATTAGAGTTTGATTTTTACCCACCATTGTTTAATTTTCTATAGTTTCAAAATTTTCAAAAAATCCCTAATTAATCAATTGAAACACACATATGGTATAAATACTAACCGAAGCTCAATTTTCATTTAATTTTTGTCGGATTCATCTCCTAAGTTTAAAAACTCTTGATGATAGACCTTGTCAACTAGTTAAATAGTTCAAATTCATATATCATTCGAGATTTTTTGCCGTGTCGACTAATATTTTGTTGAAGACCTAGTTTTGGCAGAGTATGAAGCTATGATCCTAGAAGCTGACCTTTAAGTCATTTTAAGCTCTTGTTTGGACTATTTAAACCTAAACAAGATTGCCAAGCAAGCTTGTCCTCTTCGAGCTCGTTAAAGTAATCGAAGGCTCATCCACTCAGGTATAGAATTACCCCTTTTCCGGGCCTAGGTGGATTAACTACAGAAAATGTATACTTTAGGTATACTTCTGTATGCGCTAGAAGAGTTCTTCTTCCATTGTTTTATACTTTTTGGGGGGAGGAGACTAACTTTACGAAAAAGGACCTTTGGAGTCATCTTTAGGGTTTTCAGACTCTCGAAATGTGGAAACACCAAGCAAGCATTCACCTACTCGGGCTCAATGTGAAATCCACGAGATGGTTGATATAGGATTGTTTAAGTTTTTCAGACTCTATAAACAAGAAAACACCGGCTAGCATTAATCTTCTTGGGCTCGATACTAAAATCCACGAGCAGATATATGGAGTTATTGTTTAAGTTTTTCGGACTCCTTAAAATTGAAAACACCAGCGAGCAAGAACAGATCTCGGCTCGATATTAAAATCCAGAGATCAGTAATATAGAGTAATCTTCTATCTCTTCTTCGAACTCTATAAATAATGAAGAAGGTCCTGAGTCTTCCTCCCATGGGCTCGTTAAACTATTTACATGGTTGGATCTATTGAGTTTTCATTCTTTCTTGGACTCATTAAAACAACAAGAAGGGTATTCTTTTATCTAAAAAGAATAAGGGACGGGAAAGACATATCATATCTTCATTGTCAAAGGCATTTCAGTCAGTTCTATCCTTGAACACAGCACTTACTTGAGTCTATCTTGTCGGTTGGTTTTAGTTTTTGACCTCAGGGTGAATCTTTCCTCTGAGTTATTTACTCCCCTAGTTGGTTATTCTTCCAACCATATGGAGGGTCTGATAATGTCTCTTTCATTTCAGACTTATTATTTACCCCATTATGTCAAAAACTTCCTGAGTCACTTTGTGTCGTGCTCAATGTTCAAGGATATACCCTATGTCGGCCATTCTGCAGTTTACCTTGACCTCATATGTCGGCCATTCTGCAGTTTACCTTGACCTCATATGTCGGCCATTCTGCAGTTTACCTTGACCTCATGTGTCGGCCTTCCTAGTGTCAGTCTTGTTACATATTATTCCATATCAGCTCTTACCAGTTGAGTGTCCCTCGAGTTGGATGATGGAGGATGCCTTAAGGCCTCCCTTCCAACGGACTTCTTCCCATCGACATCAACTCATTTTACTCTAGGAATGAAGTTTAGAGTTTCAGTTAGTACCTTGGAGATTGCAGTCACGAAATTTTCCTCGCTGTTGAATGATGAGAATACATCAATGTCTCTTCTTCGACAGGATTCCCAAGTGTTCGCCTCCAAGTCCATTTATTTACTCTTGGCGGATCGTACTTGGTACCTTGGACCCCATCATCATTATCGATGGAAGTCCTCGCGTTTGTTAACAGTATACATCAATGACCGGTAATCAAACGATACCCCCCATGTTCGATTGTCAGCTCATCTATTCACATGGTTAGGGTTTGTACCTAGAGTTATTTTGGATGAAGACCTTGGGTTTTTCGAATGACATTACCTGTTTATGTTATCACCCAAGTTGCGCAAGACTGAGCCCCACTTATATTTGGCTCTCCCTGAGACATAGATCTAGTTTGTTGTTATGGCTATGATCTCTCAGTTTGACATGGATCCACGCTTGTATTCCAAGTGGCCATGCTTTATATACATCTCCTTGTTATGTATCGGAGATCATGTTCTATCACACTGCACATCTATATGATGTCAAAAATGTAATTGCTAGCTGACCTTGATCTTTGTTGCAGGTGTTCTTGTAACTTGTTTTCTGCGGTTCTTTGCTCTTCCTCTGGATTTGGATTATAATGTATTTCGGCCATCGTTTCCCTCTGACCTCACACATTAGGGGGCATCTGTTATAGGTCAAACTTGCACCTCTCTTTCTGTGATCACCTTGAGCTGTTGATCACACAAAATGACAACTTGGACGGAGGAGCATGTTGACCCTAGATGATACTTTGACTTACTCCATTTCCTAACTTTACTAAAAAAAACCCTAAACATATCATTCTGAGATATGAGCGCTACTCTACTCAAAGAGACTAGCGCCCATACGCTACTCCAGTGTACAATAGTAGCGCTCAAGGCCTTATGAGTGCTACTCCTTCTCAGCATAGTAGCGCTCAACATTTAAAATTGGATGAGTGCTAGTTGGTAAGCACTAAAGTAGCACCCTATACGCTACTTCACTGAACAATAGTCGTGTACATATCAAAAGATGATTAAAAAATAATTAATTTTCACGAGGAGGATTAGTTGTTGGTAGTTTCCCAACTTCTCCAACTTCCTCCATAACCATACGTGGACCTGAACTACTTCTCTAATCCTATAAATACAAGGAAGACTAAAGAGAAAGGTTAGATGGATTAATGGAGAAACTTTGAGACATAGTGGTCTAAAGAAGAAGCTTGCATTGGAGGAGTTGATGCTGAATATATCCAAGCTAGAGAAGAGCAGGAACCCAGAATCAAGTTGCAGGAGCCTGTCATAGAGTCAGGTATACTTGTACATCAATTTACTTTTGACAATAAAGGTTGAAGTGTCTTTCTTGTTCCAACTTAAATGTGTTCTGAAATGACATCTTAATTTGCATCTGTTTTGGTCAATATCAAATGCTTAACATTGGTTTTGTTTCTTTTAAACATTATATATTGTCCAAGATGCTTTGAGAAAGGTATTGTAATTGCAGGTTTATTGAAAGGAAGGTGGATTTGAAGGTTGAGCACAAGATCAAGTAAAGGCTAGGATCGAACTTCGATTGAAAGGTGTGTTCTCAAGATCCATAACTGTAATGTCCCCTTCTCCCATTAAATGCAGGGAAGGAAAGAATAACAACACGCCGGGCTTTTGAAAAACCTAGCCCCAATTCCTTTACTAAGAAATTCATGGACAAATAAGACTTATGGATACATACTCATATTCCACAAACACAACAGAATTAAACACTGTACATACACACAATTACTTCATGCGTTCAGCATACCCATATCAATCATACATGTAACAGTCATTAATTATCATATTGCATAAACAATGATGCGTTTCATTTCATTAACATGAATAATTAATCCTTCAGATTGAATGCATTGCAGAACACAGATTGTATATAATTTAATCCACAAAGAATACTTATCTTGCAATGCAAATGTCCAACAATTGGCTACGTGAGAGCAAAGTTCCACCCAACCATAGATCTCTGTCCATCTTGTATTCTTTCAGCTGAGAGATCACCCCCGAGCTGGGCTGTGTATCCACTAAGGAGGAACTAGATGGCTCCCTCACAGTCAAGATTTCACTCAAACAGCCATGCTAAGCCAACACACAGTTGGGTTTTTCAAGCATGCAATAGGAGATGGAGGAGGATGCTAGTCCACTGAGCTCAATCCCAGAGCCACATACGCTTCAAGCTAGACTCAGCAATCCCATCCTTGGTTCATACATCCACTCTTGGATTTCTCACAACTCTGTCACAAATAACCCCAAATCCGTCACTGATTTTCTGGGCAGTTAAAACTGGGTTTTCCCATGGATTCTGAGGTAGCTATTGCTCCCAAATTTTCCCCAAGGCTCATACCAACCGATCCCCCATTGGATTTCACTATCTAATACCCATTCTTGGCGTTTTTGGCTTCACAAAACGTGGGTTCATTCCAAGCCACGATTTTTGGTTTCCTCTCTCATGGGAGCTCGTTTTTGGATGGATAATGATGCTGCCCCCCTTCCACCATGGAATGGGGATGAGAATGAAGCAACTTTCAAGAGGTAGAGTGACTTGTGGCACAAATAAACAGAGCCCATACCTACCCATACGAATTTCAGGGCTGCCCATGCTCCATTGAAGCCATGGGCTGACATCTCAACCACTTCCTTACAACAGGCATAAATGTCATCTATAAAAGTCAAATGGGTTCTCATAATGACATATGGAAACCTATGGTTCACTCCCATAGCCCCCTCACCACTCCCTAGTGGATACACGTGGCCCCTTCTCATTCGTTGCCTCCGTAGCCAGTTTTGGTATTTTATATTGCATGATGTTTATTTACATTCTATTACAATTTCCATGGCTTAAGAGCACATGGGCATCAAATATCAATGCTTTCCCTTTTAAATAAAAATTCAGGCTTCCACTAGTGGGGCCTTGGCCTTGAGCTCCTCACTATGATTTCATAACAATATTACATCAATTACATTTGAATGTAATGGGCTCAATAATGGGGACGTTACATTCCCCTCCCCTTGAAATAACACCGTCCTCGGTGTTCCAACACTTTAGAATATATACCCACTTTGCACATGTCCAAAATTCACAACTGGTGGCAGGTCTGTCCTGCAATTCATCTCTTTACTTTGACCTTTCACGATCAAGTCCTTTGGTTTCCTCAAGCTGCTCCTGCTAGCTTTGGTCTTCTAGCTCTGCAGGTGGGCATTGCTCCAGAGCAATCCCTTTCCGTTATTCACCTTCCAGCTGATCTTCAAGTCTGGAATTTCATGGATGCCATCTTTCTTGTTGTCCCGGCAACTATCTGTGAGACTTATCATGGCAATTCCTGTTAGGACAAGCATAACACAATAATAACATTAGTCAATTATTTTCCTAATTGACTTGGAACATCCATGCTTTACTCATGAGACCTCCACACATTTCATGCTTTCCCATGCACACATGAACTCATTCATGTTCATCCTTTCACAAGAAGATAACTATTTCAGCATTCACAATTCATTTCAAGCAATGAAACACAATTTGTTTTAATTTATGACATGCACTCAACAATCCTTTGTTTCTAAGATGCATCAGTCAAAAGAAAGAGAAGAGTAAGAGTTTTCCCCCTCTTAGTCTTGTTCCAATCCGGAGCCACACCATCACTGGTGGTTCTATGCTCCGTGGCCCTTTTCACTTCAATGTGAATGCTTGACTTGCCCTTTCTTGGCGTTGACACTTTAGTGTCTAAGGTCTGTCTAATGGATTTCAACCAGGGAACCCTTCCCCATTGTTGCTTGCAGAACCTTTGGCTGCTAGGACCCACACATTTCCACCAGCACCATCTTTCATTACTGCTCATACTGAGCTCTTTAGGACAGTCATATGTCCACATGCATCCTCCAGATGCTTTCATAGTCCTTGCTTCCAGCAATACCTACACTCAAACATTGAGTCAATTCACATGTTTAGTGTATTTTCATAGTGTTTATCTCCAAATGCGAATTTAAGAAATCATAATTAAATCATATACACACGTATCTTCATAAGCAAGAGTTGCAAGATAACCAAATACTTATCTTTATTGGATGTCTTCACTTTATCCCACAGGTTCCTTCTTCGCTTTCCAAGCATTGGATTTCCCGTGGATACAACAACGAATGTTGGGCCAGTCTGCAGGCTACTCCACAACCATTCGAATAGGAAATGCCAGGCCAGTACGCTGACTGGTTTTTATCAATTGTTTAAGAGAATGTTTGGTCAGCACGCCGGCTGCTCCACAACATCAAGTGGTTAACGTTTCCACCAACTATCCTCTGAATTTACCAAGAATTTTATAGTGCCCAACCAGTTACTATCTGGCTTTACCAAGAATTTATAGCTCCAACCAGTTACTCTCTGGCTTTACCAAGCATTTATAGCTCTTTCAAGGTCCTTGATTCCTGTAATGGACAAGGTTTCCGATAAAGAAACAACAGTGCATTAGCTTGGCTGTCATAAGACTGATACCTGGAGTCTTCATTATTCCAAACAAGAAATAAATGAAAATGAATACTTATCTGTATGGTGCATTTTCCTCACTACTCCACAGGTTTCCTTCTCTGCTTTTCAAGCCTTGGATCGCCTGTGGGGTGGATGCTTGGCCAACACACATGCTGCTCCACAACATCATCCGAATAGGCAATGCCAAGCCAGTGCGCTGACTGGGTTTATCAAGCATCCAAAAATCAGTATGCTAAGCCAGTACGCCAATTGGGTTTATCAAGCATTTCAAAAATCAGTATGCTAAGCCAGTACGCCGACTAGGTTTATCAAGCATACAATAACCATTTCCAAGCCAGTTCTCCAACTGGGTTTGTCAGGAAATAACACCCTTCACCAATACCTCCACAACATGCAAGTAACCAATGCCAAGCCAGTACACCGACTGGGTTTATTAGGCATACGACAACCATTGCCAAGCCAGTACATCGTCTGGGTTTATCAGGCAATATGAACAACATAATATGATTATGTGACTCCTTCTCTCATGCAAACCAGTGGTTCCCTCCAGGAACTCCATAGGTGACTCACTTGACCGCAAGATAGCATGGCCCCACAATACCCACTCACACTACACAAGGATGATACCCCATTTCTGCAACACAGCTCCTCGGGCCTATCCATCCCTTCTAATGTCCTTTAGTGTGAGCATAGAAAGGTTACCACTGCCCATACAGTCCTCTTGAGCACCCTTTCTTCACTTTGCCTCTTATGTGCAACACCAAGTTGCATTTGTGTAAGCTATTAGCACAAGAAGGATAAGCAGGCTCATTAGTATTGCTGCCCAAAAATTGTAATAATATTTCATATCATTCACTATCAAGTATTGAAACACCAGGAATGCGTCCATTTCCTTAGGGTGTAGTCAATATTGAAAACCCTACCATGACCCAGCACCAGAAAAGGTGTGCAACCCCTTTCTGATGTGCGCCATGTAGGCCCTAATCATACTCAAGCAGTCTGGAACAATAATGAAATAATAAAACATGCTCTGCATATTAAATCTAATAACCAGACATGTATATCCTTAGTTAGGGTTACCGAATACTCATTCGTTTCACAGATGTATATTTTCTTCGTTTGCGAAGAATGGGGGCTCCCTTCTCTGAGTCAACAATCCTTCAGTTTGCCACCCCAATCTTTTCACATGCCATAACCCTCACATGCCTTCTTGGCATAATTTACTATCTCACTCATATGCTTTACCAACATGCAGTTCAGCTGAGACATTATCAACATTTACAATGGCGCTTCACCCGAAACCCATTTTCAAAGCATGGGATCCTTCCCATCTAGTTTGGCTTCTGCAGGCCACCACACATGGTCTTCCTGCAATGTGTCATCCTAGCACACTTGATCAAATAGCCAAATAGTCAGCAACATTTAGCAATAAGCTTCAAATATGATTGTTCCATAACCAATCAATAGCATTAATAATTAAATTCAATATGAATTTATAATTCTGTCTCCTACAGAAATTGATTTGCTTAGCAATGAGTCTCTCCTCATATTGTTTGGCTCTTGTAAGTGGTATCACTCTGCCCATTATGGTTTCACCCTTGCCACCATACCTGAACATCCACCTACAACATTCCCTCTTGACACAATTCTATGTAAGCCAAACCATCATAAGCAATTATAAGCAAACTCTCAAATCTGAAATTTGTAACTCTGTTTTCCTACAGAAATTAGATTTGCAACTATGAGACTATTCTCATAAACTTAAACCAGACAATTTTCAGATTCGTTTCATGCGTAAATTTACAACCATGAGAACCTTCTCATAACCTTTGGATTTTGCACATGGTAGATCTCGGTCTTTACTATGGACTTATCCTTATTGCCATTCACAAGACTTTTCTACCTAAAAACTGAAACTTCAATTAGCCAAACACGTTGTGAGTATCTAAGCACATAATCATTCATTGCCATAACAGTCACTGAAGTGACCTCATAATTATAATACTCAATAATTCAAACACCTTCAGCTGTTTAACATTTGAAATGCAATGAAATATATATACATTTCTATATATGCATCATTATCACAATAGAATTTCAAGATATAGTTACACTATCCATGCAACTTAAATAAATCGTAAATACTCATTATTTCACAGTCATATCATTCATACAACTCTGTCCTTCCACGGAGCATTCTAGCAGCCCATCGATTATGATTTGGCTCTTCATGTACTTACTATTCTGCATTACCATAATTAGGACCACCAGTCCTCACTTGCTTTGGTTATTAGGCACATAACCAACATACACATGGCATGATATAAATTCATATGAATGCATTGAGATTTCTAAACAGTCATAGGGTGTAAGGATCATTTCCTTCACTTACCCACACCTCACCAAGCTTGGTAGGGTTAACAGTCCTAATCGGTATTCCATATCACATGCAAACTAACTCAACATAGCTCAAACATAGTTGAAGAGATCTTACCAAATTCTCTTTCAACATTCATGCAATTTGGCACCAATAATCATTACCTGCGTGGTTACCATTAACATCGCCTGATGTTACCTGATCAGTTGGCCTCTTACCAAGGCTGCTCAGTCCTTTTGTGAACTTTATGATCATAGATTTGTTGCACCATCCTTTCTGCATAAGGTTGTTGGCTTCATGCAACAACATCCTCAGCACATTTAGCCATGCTCTTTGTTATCTTTGGTCCTACAACCAATACCAACATCAATAGTGATTATCAACCACAATATTCTCCATTAGTGGTTCATTGCATATGCAGACTTCATTATTCTACCAATATGAAATATCCCATTTATGCACAAGCATTTCCATATGTACTAAGACGCCATCTAGTGCATATACATCTATGTAATCCCTTACATTTTTAACATTTTTATGCTATATGACAATTTCATAATTATAAGTATGATAACAAACAGGGTTTTAAGGAATTCTTCCCTTTTCGATCCCTCATTGTAACATGGAATTCCTCTTCCATATCATGCAATTGTAAAAATTGCCCATATTGACAACAAAATTTGTTTGTCCAAACAGCCACTGGCACTCTTCTGCACTAAATATCTATGATATATGTAGACCTCCTTCAAACTATGGTCATGCATCATTGTTCCCTGCTGGACAAGCTTTGCAATGCCTGTCTTCATGCTCCATTCCGACATCGGGTGCAAAAACTACATCTCTTCAAAAATGACAACTTTCACTCCAATTCTGCACATTTTACACAGTTGCATTTTGGTCCAAAATGCCAACTTTAGCCACCTGCGGAAGAAAATCTATGAGGAATCACAAAAACATATCTATCAGGCGAAGTTATTCCATATAACAAGGAACGCTTAGCAATTCACGGATTTCAATTCCGATGCGCCATTCATCTTCTATGAATTTCTGGGTTTTACTACTTCTCGCTTTTCACATTTTTCCAAAATTCCAAATTTTGGGCCAAAAATGGCTATCTCTCAAATGGTGCATGTTGAGCCCAGAATTGGCCCTTTTTGACCATCATTTATCACTGTCCCTTACCTTGTCTTACACCAATTACCTTGGCAATTCAACTTATTGTCCTTATATATTCCCCAAATTACCAAGGTATGGCCGATTATTGTTTTATTGTATTAATACTTATGATTGTGATGATTTAAGCTGTGCATCTCTTAATTCGTGCTAACATGATGCAAATTATGAAGGTAGTAAGATAAATAGACTGCAGGAAGATCGGAGCTGAACAAGTCACGGAGGAAGGGACGTCCATTGCTTAAGGAAGGTTCCTTGGGGCTCAAATCGTCAATCAAGGCACAGTCGTGGCAGGGCAGCTGTAACATAAAGTTCTATCTTAAGTATGTCGCTGCTCAAATCCAGCTGTGAGCTGGAAGGACCGCCACTCTTGGGACAGTTGATAACTCCTCTCATATTTGGATATTTCAGTTTTGCCACGCATTGTAACAGCTAGATTATTTAGGGCGCCTGAAGATCATAGATCTTCATGGCTGCCCAATTATAGGTTTAGATGTTGCAACTGTATGTATAAATATGTGGTATTACCTCGATCGAGGGGTTGGACAGCAATTAATTAATTCATCTTGTATTAGCAGTCAAGCCGAAACTATGTACTCATCCTTCTGTTAATATAAAGAGTTGTTTCTGAGTTAAAGAGAGTGTTGTTCAACCAGCGTCTCTGTGTGAAGACTGGGCCCGTCTTCCACAGAGATTGCTGTGTTAATTTAGGATTTCATCTTTCTGTTGTGTGATGATTTGATCTTTCTTTTGTACGCAGCAGCAATATTCATTGTGTGGATTTCTCAGTAATTGATTTATTGTGAGATTGGTGAATGGTATCAATAACAGTCGACTGAGTCAGGTTTGTTTTATGTAATTTAATTTCTGTTCACACTGTTGTGCTCATCCTACAGCTGAAACATAATCCCAGAAGCTCCTACGAATTAGCTTTCCTGTTATGTGTTGATTGATTTATATTTTGCAATTCAGTATCTTAGAACAGTTGCTTCAATTTCCTTTATTAAATTCTAGAGTAATATTCAGGTCATGCTTCATGATTTCCAGCTTGAATTCATTAGACAGTTGATTATTTTAGAATGCAATTGAGATTTCCTTCCTGCAATCGTTGATTAGATTTGATATTCGTTCTGCTTGATGCATAATAGAAAAGGATTGTAGTACAGCAGTTAGAAGGCAATTGGGATTGCGTAGATTCTTGGGATGAACATAGATGATAGAAGATAAAAGTATTCACTTCTAATGGTTTGTGTTTAAGCATATACTGTGCACTTGTCCTTTGAAATAAAAAGACTTTCTCGGGTTGACAATAAATTTCATACGCTCTGTGTGTTGATATTTAATTATCTGCAATTAGAGTGCTTGACATTTTGGCGCCGTTGCCGGGGAAGGATGAAAATTAAACACTAGTCATTAGTTGTATCTGATAATTGCTTTTAGTCAGTCTTTTGGTTGTTTTTGAAATGATCTGCTTCGCATGAATACGAGGGGGGTAAAACGCGATCACCTCCCGACCCCCAAAACCCCACAAATTACTAACAGTACAGGTGGTTCGGGTCGTGGTCGAGGTCCACCGCTGGGCAGAAGAACATTCATTGACGACCTTGTTGACAAAACTGATTCATCTGTCAGATCTCGTCAACAGGTGACTCCTATCAAAAGAGGCCCTACTGATCCTGGAGCGTTAGCATCAGGATCTACAGTGGAAGATACAGGAGCAGCGGTGATTTCTGCATATACTCCTGCTAAAGAAGGAACAGCTGATTCGGCTGTTGCAATTAAGGAGTACGCAGCTGTTACAACCGAAGAATACGCAGCTGCTGCAACCGAAGAATACGCAGCTGCTGCAACCGAAGAATACGCAGCTGTTACATCCGAACAATACGCGGCTGTTACAACTGAGGTAAGGGATAAAGGAACAAACGAAGGAGAAGATACAGAAGAAAAGATGAATAACAGACATGAGAATGAAGAGGAAGAAGCAGTGGTACAATACCATCATGAAGATAATTCCCCGCCAGAAACTATGGCTACATTGCAATTCCCAATACAGCAGCTCGAGGGGACAGCTCCTATGAAAAACATCTCACCGTCGGTGTTACCCCGCTTCCATGGCAGGGCGGCAGAAGATCCAGACGAATTCCTGTTTGAATTCGATATCCTTTGTCGCAGCTATGATTATGTCACAGATGCTCAAAAGTTGAAGCTTTTTCCTGCCACCCTGAAGGACAATGCATTACGTTGGTTCATGAGCCTTGGGGGAGGAACTGTTGCTAATTGGAACAAGATGAAGCAAGTGTTCCTGGAAAAATATCAAGAATATTGCAACACCAGGGACAAGAGGGAGGAATTATTCAAGATGGTACAGAAGGAGGACGAAAGCTTGGAGGATTTTGTAGAGAGATTGCTGTACAATGTGCAGAGAGCTGGACAGACGAACATGGGACTAGATGTGCTTAAGATAATCCTGCTTCGAGGAATCAGGGACGATTGTTTAGACATGCTAAATTTATTAGGAAAGGGGGATATCTCTAAAGAATCTTTTGAGACAATTGTGGAATTATGTAAGAGATATTCCAGGGGATCTTCTAGGCATAATAAGCAGCATAAACGAAATAACCTGGAACGTGATGTCTTCGACAGAACTCAGAAGTCATCCAATGGGGGAGCTACACGTGCAGAGATAGGCAATCTTCTTGAAAACTTTAAAACAGAAATGATGAGCTCTATCTCTTCAGAGATTGACGTCTTGAAGGCCAAGCAAAGACAGGCAGTGGAGGATCTCACACTAGGGGTGTTTTGTCCCCGATGTAGAAAGACTCATCCACTGAAAGAATGCCCCCTTGACAAAGTTCAAGTATGTCAATTGTGCGAGCTGAATCATGATATGAAAGAATGCCCCACGCTGCCCCAAGTGAAAGCTGTTCTGCAGGCATCAACTCCAGAGGTGGATTCAGCCTACTTTATTGCACAGAAGAAACCCTGGCAGCCCCGGAATCAAGGTATGTCTCCCGATTCATTTCCATTTTTGAATAATTTGAATAATTGGAATACTAATATGCAAAACGTGAATACACAATTCCCTTCAAATTATGCTCAGTGGAATTCTCCTCAACCTGCGATGCAAGGTTATAATTCATGGAGTCCTTGGACACAGCCACCTCATCAACCTACTTCATGGTCTCCTGGATGGAGGAACTTCCATCCTGGGAATCAGTTTCCTCAACCACCTCCACCTCAACAGTTACCGTATCCTCCATATCCTCAATTTCAGCAATATCCTCAATACCTACCTCAGCAGTCGCAGCTGCAGCTGCAAAATAATCCTGTGCCTAACATACCGATACGGCCTCAGCTGCCTGCCCAACCTAACCCTAACCCAAATAATAAAACAGTCCAGCAACTGGAAACTCTCAATATGCCAGCCTACTCTCTCTCCCCCGTACCTTGTAATGACATTCGCTTACGGTCTGGGAAGGTAGTAGAACGTGTAACTTCAGAAAATATTCCACCAACTGTGTATGACAAAGGAGAGAGTTCCCAGCATCCTTTTGATCCGGTTCCTATCATTGAAGATGCTGAGCATCCCTCAGATGGGAGGGCTGAAACATTGAACGATGAAGTGGATAACACGCAGCCTACCCAGTTGGTAAGGCAACCACCTTACCCTGAGAGATTGATGCTGCCACAAAGAGGGGGGCAACCTCAGTTCAATCTCTTAGGAGAATTGAAGAACCTTTATGTTAAGATTCCCCTTTTACAAGCTCTTCAAGATGTACCTATCTACGCTAGAACTGTTCGGGACCTGTGCACTAAAAGACCGGGAAGGAAACCCAGAGATCCTCCTACTGTTCATGTTATAGGGAATTTATCCGCTTTAATGACTGGAAAAACCCCTGTAACTAAGTATGAGGATCCCGGCAATCCTACTGTCACTGTACACATAGGACAAACGCAGATACCCAACGTACTAGTAGATTTAGGAGCTGCGATCAATGTTATAACGATGGAGACTGTAAAAAAGCTCGGATTCACCAATATTAGACCGACCCCTACTATCTTAGAACTGGCAGACAGATCCACCATCAGACCTGAAGGGATTTTGGACGACCTCGTTATTTCAGTAGACTCGTGGGAATACCCTGCCGATTTTCTGGTATTACAGCCAAAATCACAGCTGGGGGGACATCCATTGATTTTAGGGAGACCTTGGTTGGCTACAGCTGATGCTTGCATCAGCTGTCGATCAGGATCTATGACTATATCTGATGGCATGGAAACCAAAAATCTTACCCTGTACCCTCCAGCAAGGCCGAGTCTAGAAACTGAAACCTCCCTTTGGATAGAACAAGAAGAAGAAGAAGATGTTCAGCCATTACTAACAATAGGGAAGGCACTAACTTTCAAAAACGAAACAGAAGACGATGCCATTAATAATTTCATTAGCGAACCTGCTTCTGTAGACAAGGAAGTTTATCAACTTCTGAACAGTACCCTCGGCAAAGAAGAACAAGAACAGCTTACGGAGGAAGCACTAGCCAATGACGCAAATATAATCCCAGTATTGAAAAGCTCGAGAAGTATTCCTATTGAGGTAGAGCTTGGAAGAACTTTGAACATCAATCCTGCTCTCTCCTCAGAGGAACAAAAGCGCTTAACCAATCTCTTGAAGGAACGTAAGGGGGCATTCGCCTGGGAGTATACAGACATGAAGGGTATTCCTTCTAGTCTGTGCACTCATCATATCTATATTAAAAACGACTCCCGGCCTGTATGTCAACCCCAACGACGCATGAACCCCA
Organism: Larix kaempferi; assembly: GCA_027924585.1. Classification (NCBI taxonomy): domain Eukaryota; kingdom Viridiplantae; phylum Streptophyta; class Pinopsida; order Pinales; family Pinaceae; genus Larix; species Larix kaempferi. The sequence goes on along the minus strand of BSBM01000723.1, from coordinate 4,257,816 downwards.
ATCTGAGGGATATAGTGAAGGAAGAAATCCAGAAACTCTTGGAAGCAGGATTCATCTATCCTATTTCAGACAGTGAGTGGGTTTCCCCACTTGTAATTGTACCCAAGAAAAACGGTAAATGGAGAGTCTGTGTCGATTATAGGGAGCTGAACAAGGCTACACAAAAGGATCACTTTCCTCTGCCCTTTATTGACCAGGTACTTGATAACTTATCTGGGAAGAAGTTCTTCTCCTTCCTGGACGGATTCAGTGGGTACAATCAAATCCAGATTGCTCCAGAGGATCAGGATAAGACCACCTTCACCTGCCCTTGGGGAACGTTCGCTTACAGGGTGCTTCCCTTTGGGTTGTGCAATGCACCTGCAACGTTCCAAAGAGCTGTGATTGGCATATTTTCTGAATTGGTAAATGATAGCATGGAAGTTTTTATGGATGATTTCACTCCTTATGGCAGGGATTTTGATGAAGCATTGGAAAATTTGAAGAAGGTTTTAATTCGCTGTGAACAGGATCGCCTCTCACTGAGCACTGAAAAATGCCACATGATGATGAGTGAGGGGGTGGTATTAGGACATTTCATCTCTACTAACGGTATTCAAGTGGATCCTTCAAAAATTAAGGTGATAAAGAATATACCAACCCCTTCAACTCAGAAAGAGGTGCGAAGTTTTCTGGGACATGCTGGGTATTACAGGAGATTCATAGAAAACTTCTCCAAACTTGCTTCTCCTTTGTTTTCATTGTTAATGAAGGATGTACAGTTTGCATGGAGTACAGCATGCCAGACAGCATTTGATAAGCTTAAAGAGAAACTGTCCACAGCCCCTATTTTAAGGGGACCTAATTGGACCATACCTTTCCACATTTCTTCAGATGCTTCTGATACCGCCATTGGAGCAGTACTAGGACAGCAGGATGGTCAAGTACCTTATGCTATTTATTATGTGAGTAAAAACTTAGCCCCTGTTGAACTAAATTATACTATTACTGAAAAAGAATTTCTTGCTATTGTTTATTCTATTAATAAGTTTCGGCATTACATTACTGGGTATCCTACATTTGTGCATACTGATCACTCTGCCATTAAGTATTTAATGAATAAACCTGTCACTAATGCCAGAGTAACCAGGTGGCTTTTATTATTACAGGAATTTGATATTACTATTATAGATAAACCTGGAAAAGAAAATGTTGTTGCTGATTTTTTATCACGATTTACTAACAGTGATGACAGTTCACCTGTTGAGGATGCTTTCCCGGATGAACATTTATTCGCACTCTCAGCTCATTCACCCTGGTATGCAGATGTTGCTAATTATTTGGCTGCAGGGAAACTTCCGCCACATATGTCTAAACGAGAGAAAAGAAAAATTATTCAGCAAAGTGCCAGGTATTGTTGGCTTAAAGGCCATCTCTTTTACACAGGACCTGATCTTGAAATTAGAAGATGTGTAAGGGAAGATGAGATCTTTCATATACTGAAGGCCTGTCACGATGAACCTTGCGGAGGACACTTTGCAGATAAAAGAACAGGACATAAGGCGTTGCGGATGGGCTATTATTGGTCGACACTGTTCAGAGATGCTAAAAAATATGTTCAGTCCTGCGACAGCTGCCAAAGGATGGGCCAACCTAATAAGACAGACCAGATGCCTTTACAGCCCCAAGTGGTACTAGAACCGTTTGATAGATGGGCATTGGACTTTGTTGGTCCTATCAACCCTCCTTCCAAACAGAAGGTTTACATCTTGGTGTGTACAGACTACATGACTAAGTGGGTAGAAGCTGTAGCTTTGGCTAAGGCAAACGACCAGGCGGTGATTGATTTCCTGTACAGTGAAGTTTTTACCCGTTTTGGAGTACCAAAGGAAGTAGTTACCGATGGCGGACCACAATTTATTTCACATCAATTTGAATCCTTGCTCCGGAAGTATCATGTGCAGCACAAGATAGCTTCACCTTATCATCCCCAGGCCAATGGTCAGGTGGAAAGCACTAATAAGGTTATCGAAGCAATCCTTACTAAAACAGTTAAAAGCCATCGAAGGGATTGGGCTGACAGACTTCCAGAAGCACTGTGGGCATATCGCACGACTTGGCGCAATACCACGGGCTTTTCTCCCTATGATCTGGTGTATGGTAAGAGTGCCATCTTTCCAATTGAATTTGAGATCAAGACCCTGAAAACAGCCATTGAAATGAACCTGGATGTAGCAGAAGCCCAGAAAAGAAGATTGAATCAATTGAATGAACTGGATGAGAAACGATTAGCTGCGGTAGACCAGACTGTGCTGCTTCAGCAACAGAGATCTAACTGGCATGACCGATTCATCAAGAAGAAAATCTTCCATGAAGGAGACTGGGCACTACTGTACGACTCTAGATTCAAGAAAGATTTCAAAGGGAAATTACGCACAAGATGGCTGGGTCCATATTTGGTTGACAGGGTATTTGACAACGGCACTGTTCGCCTGGTCACCATTGATGAAAACCGTATGCCATTACTTGTTAATGGCCACAGGCTGCGACTGTATCGGAAGCCCATTTCGAAAGATGCATTCATTTCACAGATTGCTGCTGATCCAAACTACCAATTGGCACCAGAGTAGGAACATTTTTCTACCTTTACCAAATCTTAAAATGAAAATCATATTTGCTGTACATAAATAATTTCTTGCTGTAGCGTATAATTGTCGTTTTCTTTCTTTTTGCATTTGATCTCTTTGCTTGCTGTTGTCTTTTAAGAAAAAATTTTCAGGGAAGCGCCAGGAGAATGATCAGTTTGGGGCCCATAAAAAAAATTTCGGCAGCTGCAACATATTTTCCGGCAGCTGCAACATATTTTCCGGCAGCCGTATATTCTCTTCCGGCAACCGTATTCTCCATTTCCCGGGAGCCGTAAATGCCCTTTCCGACAGCCGTCAATCTTTTTCGACAGCTGCAACTTTTGCGGCTGCAACATCAGCGGCTGCAACATCGGCAGCTGCAACATCAGCGGCTGCAACATCGGCGGCTGCAACTCCAGTTTCCGCGGCTGCCACCTCATCTTCCGCGGCTGCCACCTCATCTTCCACGGCTGCCATCTCATTTTTCCGCAGCTGCCATTTCATTCACCAGCTATGGCCACCTCATCTTCCACGGCTGCCATCTCATTTTCCGCAGCTGCCATTCCATTTACCAGCCACAACCGTATTCTCCATTTCCCGGTAGCCGTAAATTTTTCCCGTCCACCGTCAAATCTTTTCCGATAGCTGCAACTCCGGCAGCTGCAATCCCGGCGGCTGTAATTTTGGCGGCTGCAACATCTTTTTCTCGCAGTCGCCACATCACTTCCCGGCCGCCACCTCATTGACCAAGTCACTTCCACACCACAGCTGTCATTTCTTTCCAGCGGCTGCGACATATTTCCCATATTCGAAAAATCTTTTCCCGCCAGCCGTAAGTCTCTTCCGCCGCTGTAAATTTTTCCCGTGACAGCCGTAATTTTTCCCGGATATTGTGAATCTTTTTCCGGCTGCCACGAATTCTTTCCCGATGGCTGTAACTTCTTTCTTGTCAGCTGCAACAAGCTTTTTCATCGGCCGTGTGATCATTTCTTTGGCAATTTGCAGTGGTAACTCCCGTGTTAACAGAAGGATTGTTTAACTTGCTAATTATGACGCTGATTCAGCCCAGTCCTGCCGGCGAACTCATCATTTCAACCCGGAGGATGCGACGCCTTGTGTTTTACCGGCGAAGGAAATCAGTGCCTTATCCGAGTCATCATGATTCCACGTCTGATTGTGCACGCGTTCGGCTCCATGACGTCACCAACTCCATGCTCCACCAGTTCCCGCAGCCTTCCGACGCACAGTTTTATGAGGTATGGCTTTCATTTATCACGTGACTAAGTATTGATATCATGTAAACGAGATTGGCCGTACCTTCACTCGTACCACCATTTATATCTGATTGAACCTTTCCCTCGTACGATGTAATACTAATAACTGCCACCTTCCCCAATTCGGCATGAAAATTTTAAACTCCTCTCTGCGCTTAACTTTCCGAATTAGTTCATTCGCTCAACGTCTCCGCTCAACGATTCGTGCATTCTCCGCGCTGCAACTTCTATTCTGGATCCTGTACTCTGTCGAAACAGCAGTTCTATCTTGCAGCCAGGACCATGGGCATTCCAGTTCGCCATGAACCTTTCAATACCCGGGAACTTAGACGGAATTTGCAGGTTCTGGCCATTTTTCAAGCCGCTGGCTGGGTCGAGTTCTTTGAACGATTGGATGGATTCGACCGGGACGCAGCCCTGCAATTCGCATTGAATCTTACCAAAACAAACTCCACGGTGTGGGGGCTGTGTATAGATGTTTCGGAGGTCATTATATCCGATGTTACAGCTATCCCATTGGTGGGAAAACCTTGGTTTAACCGTCGAGTTCCTGCAACAGTTGCACGGGAACAATTTTTACTTCCAGGGGAGCAAGTTGAAGCATCCAGGAGAGGGATTGCATTGAAGTCACTGCCGCAGCCATGGGACCAGGTCGCTATCTTCCTCAAGAAATACATAACTTGCGAAGGTAGATATCAAACTGTGTACAACTCTGAACTTCCTTTGCTTTCTCATCTCCGTCATGGCATTTTGTTAAATATTCCATTTTACCTATTGCATGATTTGCGCCATATGGCAACATTCGTCCAATCTGCAAAGCACCCATTATCCTCCCTCACCCACCATGGCCTCATTAAGTTAATTATTAAAAGAACCCTGGCCCAACATAATATAACATGGGAGCAATTCATCACCCGGCCACAGCAACCTGTTCCCTTGAGGGTTATTCCATTACAGCAATTACCGGTTCCGCCACAACAGGAGGACCGGAGTTCCTCCAGTGAAGTTGGGGGGAGGGATGAAACGGAAGAAGAGCAACAGGGGGCACAGGCAGGAACATCAGGGGTTGACAAAACTACAGAAGAAGAGGCACAGGTAGAGCCGTTTGAAGTATATGAATCCCCAGCACAAGCAGAACCAGTGGGGGATGACACTGCATCTGAAGGAGAGCGAGGGGAAGCTCAAACAGAGCTGCCAGGGGACAATGTAGATGAAACCCTCGCGGAAAACCTAGATAACAGGGCAGCTCCGACAGCAGAAGGTGAAATTGGAGCAGCATCAAAAGCTGCGACAATGGAACCTAAAGATGACGGAGCCAGAGCAATGGAGGACGACATTGAGCTGGTCACAATCGAGTCTTCACCGGAATGGGCAGGAGGAGCAGCTGTGATTGAAGAAGAACAGCATGGGGGGGCAGGTAAATATTCCTTTAACTTCAGCTTTGCCTCCCTATATTCCAGCTCCACGAGAAGAAACACTACAAAAAGGAAAGTCACAAAAGAAACCCCCACAGAAAAGGAAGAGGGCCACCAATGAGTTTGATTTAGTGGCACCAATCAGAAGGAAACGAACTCGGTCAATCACAGCAGCAGAGGCAGCTAGAACAAAATGGGCAACCTTAGAGACACAGGTTGAACCCCCAATCCTTACACCAAAACCGAGGGATGCTCCACAAAGGCCAGTGGAGGAAGAGCCGGGAGTTGAGGGACTCTTGTATGAGAATGCAATGCTGAAAGAGGACCTCCAAGCACTTAGAAAGGAGCTGGAAACATGGAAGGAAATCTGCCAAAAGCAGGGTGGAAGAAAGATGTATACATTAATAGAGGCTGCAGACCAAGTGGAGGAAACAGCTTCTGCTGAAGCTGGAGAAAAGGATGAACGAATACTCTGCCCCACCTGTGGGGAGATCTTTGAGGAAGCAGGCCATAAAATTTTACTTAGCACCTATTCAGCACAACAGCCTGCAGCCACAGAAGGGAAAGCAGTGGAGAAAGAGGATGCTGTAACACAAGAACCAGCACCTTTAAACATCCTTGCTGCAGCTGCTACTTCCCATGATGCAGAAGTCATAGAACAGATGGGAGAAGAACAGGGAGTGGAGGATGCCCTAGAAATTTATAAGGAATGTATGGCAATTCCAAAATGCTCCCACGACATAGAAATCATAGAACAAATGGGAGAAGAACGGGAGATGAAGAATGCTCTGGAGCTTATAAAAGAGTATAGTGAGACCCCAGAGTGTTCTCATGACACAGAAATCATGGAGCCAAAGGATACCCTGGAGGATAGTGAAGAATTTTGTGCTGTAACCCCAGAACGTTCCCAGGACACAATAATTTTAGAAGGAGAAATGGAAATGCAGGGCAGTGACAAGTTGAAACAGGATACTGCAACACAAGAACCAGCAATCCTGAACTTGACCGTCCAACTGACTGAGCAGACAGAAGAAGAATCCGGGACAGAGGATATTCTGGCATTCAACGATGAACTCTGGGTGGTGGCCCCAGAAAGCTCTCATGATACAGAACTCATAGAAGAGGAGCTGCAGCAAAATAAAGATGAAGATGTAAGCCAGGATGTTGTCACACAAGAACCAACATCCTTGGATGCTGCAGCAAGAACCCCTGAACTGCAGTTGGAGGATAACCCGGGAGTAGAGATCATTCCTGATACACAATGGAGTGATGATGAACAGGTACAGACACCCTGCTCAGGTGACACTGAAATCTTGGAGGAGGAGCTGCAAATTGAAAAGGATATCCAATCTCAGCAGCCAATTGACAAAGAAGACACTGTTACACAAGAACCAGTGTCCCCAAAAGCAATAAAGGCAGCTGCTGAAGAAGGTTTAAGGGATGTTGCTGTTACACAAGAACCAGCAACTCCCTTGATAAGATTAGATGCGCTGGAAGACACTGTCCCACAAGAACCAGTGCTTCCACCTCCTACAGGTATCATTGAATTGGATTCAGATTGAGTGTGTCTTTTCAACTTCCCCAGGCATAGCATAAGAGAACTGCAGATATTAGCAAGTAGCGGGGAAGGGGAACAGTAAAATTGGGAGCTACTGGGTTGCTCACAGAAATTTTTCAAAGGGATAGAGGGGATGCCTGATTTATCTACATTCTTTCCTCTTGCCTGGACAAGGTTCAGTACAATATTCAGATGCAGGTTGTTGCATGAGGACATGCAACAGGATAGTTGGGGGGAGATGTTGAGCCCAGAATTGGCCCTTTTTGACCATCATTTATCACTGTCCCTTACCTTGTCTTACACCAATTACCTTGGCAATTCAACTTATTGTCCTTATATATTCCCCAAATTACCAAGGTATGGCCGATTATTGTTTTATTGTATTAATACTTATGATTGTGATGATTTAAGCTGTGCATCTCTTAATTCGTGCTAACATGATGCAAATTATGAAGGTAGTAAGATAAATAGACTGCAGGAAGATCGGAGCTGAACAAGTCACGGAGGAAGGGACGTCCATTGCTTAAGGAAGGTTCCTTGGGGCTCAAATCGTCAATCAAGGCACAGTCGTGGCAGGGCAGCTGTAACATAAAGTTCTATCTTAAGTATGTCGCTGCTCAAATCCAGCTGTGAGCTGGAAGGACCGCCACTCTTGGGACAGTTGATAACTCCTCTCATATTTGGATATTTCAGTTTTGCCACGCATTGTAACAGCTAGATTATTTAGGGCGCCTGAAGATCATAGATCTTCATGGCTGCCCAATTATAGGTTTAGATGTTGCAACTGTATGTATAAATATGTGGTATTACCTCGATCGAGGGGTTGGACAGCAATTAATTAATTCATCTTGTATTAGCAGTCAAGCCGAAACTATGTACTCATCCTTCTGTTAATATAAAGAGTTGTTTCTGAGTTAAAGAGAGTGTTGTTCAACCAGCGTCTCTGTGTGAAGACTGGGCCCGTCTTCCACAGAGATTGCTGTGTTAATTTAGGATTTCATCTTTCTGTTGTGTGATGCTTTGATTTTTCTTTGGTACGCAGCAGCAATATTCATTGTGTGGATTTCTCAGTAATTGATTTATTGTGAGATTGGTGAATGGTATCAATAACAGTTGACTGAGTCAGGTTTGTTTTATGTAATTTAATTTCTGTTCACACTGTTGTGCTCATCCTACAGCTGAAACATAATCCCAGAAGCTCCTACGAATTAGCTTTCCTGTTATGTGTTGATTGATTTATATTTTGCAATTCAGTATCTTAGAACAGTTGCTTCAATTTCCTTTATTAAATTCTAGAGTAATATTCAGGTCATGCTTCATGATTTCCAGCTTGAATTCATTAGACAGTTGATTATTTTAGAATGCAATTGAGATTTCCTTCCTGCAATCGTTGATTAGATCTGATATTCGTTCTGCTTGATGCATAATAGAAAAGGATTGTAGTACAGCAGTTAGAAGGCAATTGGGATTGCGTAGATTCTTGGGATGAACATAGATGATAGAAGATAAAAGTATTCACTTCTAATGGTTTGTGTTTAAGCATATACTGTGCACTTGTCCTTTGAAATAAAAAGACTTTCTCGGGTTGACAATAAATTTCATACGCTCTGTGTGTTGATATTTAATTATCTGCAATTAGAGTGCTTGACAGTGCATTTATGGGAAATGTTCGTCTAACAGAAACTGTCTGTCTTAATGAGAATATGAAATGTCTAGTTCAGTAATTTTTTTGATCCTCACATCCAGGGTCACTTTTACTACCCACAAGCTTTTCAAAATCGCGAAAAAGTGGCCCAGAACAGTGCTTTTTGGCCTTCTTGCTCACCCCGACTCCACATCCTTTGGATTTTGGCTCCAAGATTCTGAAGTTAACACTGTGCCTGATTCATGGCCGCTCCTGATCAATTTCAGCTCAATCCGACCTTCTGTCAAGCCTCGGGACTCCGTCCTTCAAAAGTCACTATTATCCATTTTCTGTCAAATCGGAGTGTAATGGGCTCGGGGTCTTCACTGGTTCTTTCATGGCCTTCGTCAATGGCCTCCAAGCCCCACAGGAATCATCCCATTCTGAGCCCATATGCTCCCTCTATCCAAAAATCAAGTTTTGGTCACTTTACTCGCCAAATGCTTCCGAAATTTCGGGACGATTTGGTGAAGTCTTCCGCAATTTCAGGGAGGTTCGCGGAAGCCTTCCGCAATTGCGAAACGATTCGCCAAAGCCTTCTGCAGTAGCGGAACGACTCGGTGAAGTCTTCCGCAGCTGCGGAACGACTTGCGGAATCCTTCCGCAGTTTTGAAAGAGAATTTCTTCCGCAATTTCGGAAGAGAATTCCTTCCGAAAATTTCCTTCTGATGCCAAAACTTAGAAAAATTTTATGCTTTTTCGGAGCAGTTCGTCGAATTTTTCCGCGTTGCGGGACAACTCGCGGAATCCTTCCGCAAATTTCGGAAGAGAATTCCTTCCGCAAATTTCGGGGCGACTTCCCGAACTCTTCCGCATTGCGGAAAAACTCGCGGAATGCTTCCGCAGTTTCGGAGCAATTTGTCGAATGCTTCCGCAGTTGCGGAAGACATTCGGGAATTTTTTCCAAAACAGACTTAAACGAAATTTTTTCAAAAACATACTTAGGGAAATTTGAAATCCTATTTGCAACAAAAACAGTATAAGATGGCAGAGGTTGCCCCTCCTTTCTCTATTTCATAGAATGTAATCAATGCAAGCAGCTTGCATAAATCCCCAAACAGTCATGGAAATGATTTCCCATTCCAACAAATAGAAACCATGCGATCTTGAGGTTTCTTTAATGCATTTTAGCTCCAATTACAAAATGCATGTACGCACAATGATGTATATCTCTGTGAAGGGCCCAACAGCCGTAGTGTTGAACCTAGAGCTTTGATACCAAACTGTAATGTCCCCTTCTCCCATTAAATGCAGGGAAGGAAGAATAACAACACGCCAGGCTTTTGGAAAACTTAGCCCCAATTCCTTTACTAAGAAATTCATGGACAAATAAGACTTATGGATACATACTCATATTCCACAAACACAACAGAATTAAACACTGTACATACACACAATTACTTCATGCGTTCAGCATACCCATATCAATCATACATGTAACAGTCATTAATTATCATATTGCATAAAACATGAGGCCTTTCATTTCATTAACATGAATAATTAATCCTTCAGATTGAATGCATTGCAGAACATAGATTGTATATAATTTAATCCACAAAGAATACTTATCTTGCAACGCAAATGTCCAACGACTGGCTACGTGAGAGCAACGTTCCATCCAACCATAGATCTCTATCCAGCCTGTATTCTTTCAGCTGAGATATCACCCCCGAGCTGGGCTGTGTATCCACTAAGGAGGAACTAGATGGCTCCCTCACAGTCAGGATTTCACTCAAACAACCATGCTAAGCCAACACACAGTTGATTTTTTCAAGCATGCAATAGGAGATGGAGGAGGATGCTAGTCCACTGAGCTCAATCCCAGAGCCACATACGCTTCAAGCTGGACTCAGCAATCCCATCCTTGGTTCATACATCCACTCTTGGATTTCTCACAACTCTGTCACAAATAACCCCAAATCCGTCACTGATTTTCTGGGTAGTTAAAACTAGGTTTTTCCATGGATTATGGGGTAGCTATTGCTCCCAAATTCACCCCAAGGCTCATACCAACCGATCCCCCATTGGATTTCATTATCTAATACCCATTCTAGGCGTTTTTGGCTTCCCAAAACGTGGGTTCATTCCAAGCCGTGATTTATGGTTTCCTCTCTCATGGGAGCTCGTTTTTGGATGGATAATGATGCTGCCCTCCTTCCACCATGGAATGGGTATGAGAATGAAGCCACTTTCAAGAGGTAGAGTGACTTGCGGCACAAGTAAATAGAGCCCATACCTACCCATACGAATTTCAGGGCTGCCCATGCTCCATTGAAGCCATGGGCTGACATCTCAACCACTTTCTTACAACAGGCATAAATGTCATCTAGAAAAGTCAAATGGGTTCTCATAATGACATATGGCAACCTATGGTTCACTCCCATAGCCCCCTCACCACTCCCTATTGGATACACATGGCCCCTTCTCATTCGTTGCCTCCGTAGCCAGTTTTGGTATTTTATATTGTATGATGTTTATTTACATTCTATTACAATTTCCATGGCTTAAGAGCACATGGGCATCAAATATCAATGCTTACCCTTTTAAATCAAAATTCAGGCTTCCACTAGCGGGGCCTTGGCCTTGAGCTCCTCACCATGATTTCATAACAATATTACATCAATTACATTTGAATGTAATGGGGTCAATAATGGGGACATTACAATAACTTATTTCTTTTCATAAATATCTTTGTAATATCATCAATACACTTACCTGTCACCCCACTCCAGTTGATAGCATTAGTTTCCTTGCTATAGGGTATATTTGCCCGCCAACACTATCCCGCCTCTATGTAGTTTTCTTTGCAAAGCACTGTCATATTTAATCATATTTTTATGTTTTGACTCCACTTCCCAATGGGTGTCCATTTTGCTTTCAGCCAAACAACACTTTAATTAAATTTTCATCCATATAATATGGCCTTATTTGAAATTCTGTGAGAGATCCCTCTCTGGAGAGGAAGAATCTAGATTACCTTTCCTGAAGTGGTTTTTTGGTTATGCCAAATTGGCCTCTCTACAACCTTGAGGTACATTTTGGGTGCTAACATATTGGCATCGTTGCCAGGGAAAAAATGTTGCATTATCCCTAGGAGAAACGACTAAGAGTTCCAGTTTTCATAGAAAGAAGGGATTTTTGTGGGAAAACAGAGATTTCTGAATTTGAAGAAGGTTGTATATTTTTCTTGGTGACTCCACTCATCAGGATTTTAATTGGAAGGTGACTCCACTGGGAGACTGGTGATTCGACATCCATTTCCATAGAAAATTCAGAAGGCATCCTGGCCCCTAGAAGGATCCATACAAGAGGTAACCCCATTTCTGATATTTTATTAAGTGTGGAAAACCCTGAAGTCCTGCTTAGGTATAGATGTGGAAAAGAGAAATATAGTACTTCTAATGCTGAAAGATCTGTGTCTAAAAATTAATTAACTAGTGATTTTTACCATTTTACATGCTACCCGCGGGCTATAGTGATGCAACTCGTGGGTATGCCCACTGTAGTGATGCAGCTAGGGTATAGGGGGAAAAAATAAGAAAAATAGTGTGTTTAAAGGATATAAAGTGGATCTTGTTAGGATATTTAGACACTTAGGAGTTAGTTAAGATCAACTTGTGTAATATATCTGTTAGGGATAGTGTGTTTCTTTAGTATGCATTAGTATGCATTTGTAAATACTTAATCCGACGGTCACGATATGTTTCCGACATAGAGTGATCCGACGGCTCAACTTCTCTTAGATCAAACCTAACCTTGATCCGTGGCTTAACACCCGATTGGTCCATGATCTCTATTTAAAGAGCATGGAGGGTCATTGTTTAGTTGATCGATTATGAGAAGCTCATTTGTAACTTTCTTTCTTTGCATAATAAATTGTCCCGTAGAAGCTATTTGGCCGGGGCCGTGGAGTGTTTCCCTCAAGAGGGTTTAAACCACGTCAAAACATCGGTGTGATGATCTGTGATCTATTTGTGTGAAGTAGTTTCTCTTGGTGTTCGGTCCTTTGGTAGTACCCTGTGTACCTGAACATGGTATCAGAGCTTTTATGAAGTGTCGCTTCCGGTTATGATCTAGATCTTGAACTGCTGTTGCCGAAACTCGAAAGGGTTTCTAGTTCTGGTATTTCTATGCATTTTTGGGCTGTGGGAGGTGTTCCATTGCGTCCGGAGCGTCGTTTCCATTGGGAAATAGTTTTCGTTTGATCGAAAACGGTTCCCGGTTGCTCCAGAAACGCGTATTTTATCAGATCTGAAGGTATAATATTACAGTGACGCATTTTTTTATTTCGTTTTTTTTAATCTCATATTTCATTTTTTTTACTGTTAGATTTTTTTTGGTTCAGATTGTTGCTTTCCCGTCTGCGTATGCTCTTTGCCGTGTACCTTGAGCGATCTTGGCAAATCAGAAACAGAAAGGGAAAGAGTTTTTCTCGGCTGCGTATGCTCTTTGCCGTGCACCTTGCGCGATATTGGCAAATCAGAAACAGAGAGAAAACATAAACTTTCCGGGCAAGCTAACAAAATCTAACTCCACAAGTGTGGAAAAGTTTTTTTTTGTTTCGATTTGTGGTTTGTTTTGCAGGAAAAAGGGCAAGCACGCAAACCGAGTAAAAAAAAAAAAAAACCCTTCCTCATTCCCATATTTTACATACCTTTTAATCTAGCTCACTTGGTTCAAAGTTGCTTTATTCCTTAATAAGTCTTGAGTTCAAGTCTTAGGAAGTTACTTTTAAAAGAAAAGTGCATGCAATTTCTATTTTCAAGTTACTTTATTGTAAAAGTGCATCTCACTTAAATAATAAAAAATAAAAATACAAGTGAGTCACTTAAGTTTTTTTTATTTATTGTTGCACTATTTAAAAGTAATATCATTGTAAAAGTGAAATCACTTATTTTACAAAAGTGGTTCACTTAAAGTAACTTTCTTGTAAAGTGATTGTCAAAAGGTTTATCTTGGGAAGAGGGGGTTTTTTTTTTTTGCTGGACATTCTCTAGCTGCCACGTCACTATTGGGGGCATCTTCAACAGTTTCTTTGTTCAAGCATAACTTCATCATACAGAGTCCGTTTTCAGTGCCATTTTTTTTTAAACCACCTTTTTTTTCGAGTTCTTCACATCCAGACTATTGGTTTCTACTTTTACAGCCATTAATTTACAAATATGGCCGCCCTTTGTGATATTCTACTTAATAGTTCCAACTATTTCTCATGGAAATCTCGTATGGAGGATGTTCTACGAAGTAGGGGACTTTTCAGAATTACAACAGGAAAAGAAAAAGAACCCACTGATGATGATAAGAAAATAAAATGGGTAAATAGATGTGATGAAGCTCGTGGATTGATTGGGATGTCAATCTCTACTGATTTGTGATTCCACATATCTGGAATTGATGAACCTAATGCTGCTTGGGACAAGTTGGAATCTGTATTTGGTAAACACAATGAAATTCGAGGTCACCAACTCGAAAATGAGTTGATTTCTTTAAATCCAAGTGACTTTTCATGCATTCAAGATTATTTATCTAAGTACAAAACTCTTAAACTCTTATGTGCAGAATGTAAGATTGAGAGGGAAGACAAACAATGCATTTATCATATTCTTTCCAAACTTGGACCTGCATATTCTATTTTTGTATCTACATTTTACTCCATGAAAGTGTCATTGAATGCAGCTAGCTATCAAGAGCCTAGTCTTGAATACTTTTGTGATTCCTTGATTAGAGAACAAGATAAACTCATTCATCTTGGAATAATCAACAATGCAGATACATCTGGGAAAGCCTTATTGTCCCAACATAAAGAAAAGTCCAAGCCTCCCAAGAAACAAAATTTTCGCAATAATAAGTCAAACAAGGGTCCAAAACCCTCTCAGTCAGCTCCTTCTTTAAAAAATGACAAAGGATCCAAGCCAAAAGGCAAGAAGACTGAGCGTCATTGCAACTATTGCGGGAAAGATAATCATGATGAATCTAAGTGTTTCAAGAAGATGACAGCCTTGGAAGCAGCAATGAAGAAGCACCACATCAGCCTAGATTCGCCTTCAGAATCTGTCTCTCATGGACATGCACTTTGTGCTTCTGGTTATTCTTATAATGCATCTTCTTCTTCTACTTCAAATGAATGGCTCATTGATTCTGGAGCATCTTATCATATGGCTAAGGATCAAGCCATCTTTTCTACTATGCATGAATGTAACACCAAACAAATATTTGTTGGTGATGATAGATCTCTAAGTGTTGTAGGAGTTGGAACAGTTCCAGTAGATAATGGTCATTTTAGTGATGTACTATGTGTTCCAAGAATTTCCTGCAATTTGTTATCAGTCTATCAGATCACTTATTCTGGTGAAGGTAAAACTATGACCTTTACACCTCACCAAGTTGTAATCAAGGATTTTAAAGATCCTCAACAGGTTCTAGCTACCGGAATTGTTGATGATATTACCAGGTTGTACAAGTTTAACAACTTTGGGTCATCACCTTTCCCTTCAGTTTTTGCTGCTCATAGTGATAACTTGAGCAAACTTTGGCATGAGCGATTTGGTCACTTAAATTATCACTCATTGCAACAACTATGTAAAGAAAATATGGTGACAGGTCTTCCGATGGTATCTTGCAGAGATGGTGTTTGTTCCGGTTGTGTACTCGGAAAACATCATCGGGACAGTTTTGACAAACGTGCCTCTTGGCACGCCTCGGTTCCCTTGGAGCTTGTGCATAGTGACTTGTGTGGTCCTCTTCCATCTGCTTCCTTTTCTGGTTTCAAATATTTCTTAAATTTCATTGATGATTACACCAGACGCACTTGGGTTTATTTCCTAAAACTTAAGAGCGAAGTATGTAACATGTTCTTGGCCTACAAGGCCCTTGTTGAAAAACAATCTGGTCATCAAATCATCAAGTTAAGATCTGACAATGGAGGAGAATATGTTAACAAACAGTTCACTACTTTCTGCACTGAACAAGGCATCCAACAACAACACACTGTTCCATATACACCACAACAAAATGGTGTAGCTGAGCGGAAGAACCGCACTTTAAAAGAAATGGCTAATTGTATGATCCAATCTAAGGGACTAAGTCTTCAATTTTGGGCTGAAGCCATAAATTGTGCAAATTACATAGTTAATCGCACCCCCACAAAAGCATTACAAGGTATAACACCGGAAGAAGCATGGAGTAAAGTTAAACCTGATGTAAGTCACTTTCGTGTCTTTGGTAGTGAAGCATGGGCTCACATTCCGGATGAAAAACGGAAAGCATTGCAGCCTAAAAGTGAAAAGTGCATATTTGTTGGATATTCTGAAGATGTAAAAGGTTATAGACTTCTTCAACCACATTCTCATGCTATAATCATTAGAAGAGATGTTAAATTTGATGAAAATATCTTGGCCTGCGAGCCTAACTCGGCGAGTGTGCCATCTTTGGCCTGCGAGCCTGATTCGGCGTTTGTGCCTTCTTCTTCTTCTTCCAACTTCTTTGACAGGTTTCCAACTCCAGTTTCTGATGATGACAGTGAGGATGAAAATCCACCTTCGCCTGCTCATGTTCCTCCAGTTGCACCAGCACAAGTGCTTCCTCGATGGGTCCGTTCAACATGTGAAGCAGCTGGTGATCTTGCCGGTGATCCTAGAGATCAACGTTGAACACGTTCTCAGTTTCAGCGATCCTCTTCTCTTTTGGCTCAAGTTTCCGAGAATCATGATCCATAAAATTTTGCAGAAGCTTCAGGGAATCCAGATTGGGATGCAGCCATGGATGAAGAATATCGTTCCTTAATGGCGAACGATACTTGGGATCTTGTACCTCTTCCAAAAGGAAGAAAACTTGTTAGATGTAAATGGGTCTACAGATCTAAGTATGCATCAGATGGAAGTGTTGAAAGACTTAAGGCAAGGTTAGTTGCCAAAGGTTTTTCCCAAGTTGAAGGGATTGACTACAATGAAACCTTTGCTCCCGTCGCCAAAATGAACTCCATCCGCCTTGTTCTTTCCCTTGCAGCCTTACACAACTGGGAAGTCCATCAAATGGATGTCAAGTCTGCATTCTTACATGGTGATTTACAGGAGGAAATTTACATGGAACAACCTCCTGGCTATGTTTAGAATAACTCTGGCCTTGTCTTCCGCCTTAAGAAATCCTTATATGGCCTTAAGCAAGCTCCTAGAGCTTGGTATGCTAAAATGGATAACTTTCTCCTTGACACTGGTTTTTCTAGATGCCATTCTGACCCCAATGTCTATACCAAGAAAGTAGGAAACCATCTCATCATACTTGTTCTATATGTTGATGACCTTATTCTTACTTGTAGCGACCCTAAGCTTATAACCCATGTGAAATCCAGTCTTAAACAAACTTTTGAAATGTCAGACTTAGGACATTTGCATTATTTTCTTGGTCTCCAAGTTCTGCAAACCAAAGAAGGAGTCTTTCTTTCTCAGTCTAAGTATGCTTGTGACCTTCTTCGTCGCTTTCACATGGAAGATTGTACACCAGCCCCTGCTCCCTTCCAGTCTGGAGTCAAACTTTCTGCCACTTGTACTTCACCTGAAGTAGATGCCACCTTGTATCGTCAGCTTGTTGGTAGTCTTTTATACTTGACTCATTCCCGTCCTGACCTTTCCTTTGCCGTTGGTCGAGTTGCCCGTTATATGCAGACACCTCATGAGAGTCACTGGAAAGCAGCTAAAAGAATACTTCGATATATTCAAGGTACAGTTCAGTTTGGGATTCATTACAGTACAGGGGGGAAACCTTTGTTGGTTGGTTTCACTGATTCAGATTGGGCCGGCGATCTTGATGATCGAAAGTCTACTGCAGGTTATGTTTTCAGTTTGGGATCTGGACCTATTACTTGGGCTTGTAAGAAACAACAAGCTCTTGCTCTTTCTTCAGCAGAGGCAGAATATCGAGCAGCAGTTAATGCCAGTCAGGAAGCTTTATGGCTTCGACAGATCCTTTCAGAGTTTGGATTCGAGCAGCAGCAGCCTACTGCACTTTGGTGCGACAATCAAAGTGCCATCAAGCTTGCCAAAGATCCAGTTCTACATCAACGTAGCAAACACATTGAGCTACATATGCACTTCATCAAAAATCTTGTTCATGATCATGTTCTTGAAGTGCTCTTTTTCCCTACAGATGATCAAGTTGCAGACATCTTCACCAAGTCTCTTATAGAAGTGAAGTTTTCTAAACTTCGATCTATGTTAGGAGTTCAGGAACTTGTCATTAAGGGGGGATAGGCTCTAATGCCTCCTTCCTTCTCCTAATAGTGTCACTTTTGTAAATCCTTCAATCCTATCCCAAGTTGTTCTTAAGGGGGGATGTTAGGATATTTAGACACTTAGGAGTTAGTTAAGATCAACTTGTGTAATATATCCGTTAGGGATAGTGTGTTTCTTTAGTATGCATTAGTATGCATTTGTAAATACTTAATCCGATGGTCACGATATGTTTCCGACATGGAGTGATCCGACGGCTCAACTTCTCTTAGATCAAACCTAACCTTGATCCGTGGCTTAACACCCGATTGGTCCATGATCTCTATTTAAAGAGCATGGAGGGTCATTGTTTAGTTGATCGATTATGAGAAGCTCATTTGTAACTTTCTTTCTTTGCATAATAAATTGTCCCGTAGAAGCTATTTGGCCGGGGTCGTGGAGTGTTTCCCTCAAGAGGGTTTAAAACACGTCAAAACATCGGTTTTTTGATCTGTGATCTGTTTGTGTGAAGTAGTTGCTCTTGGTGTTCGGTCCTTTGGTAGTACCCTGTGTACCCGAACAGATCTGAGTTAGTAAAATGGATCCTGCAAGCCAAAGAGTGTTGATGCTCACAAGGTAGAAAATTACGTTGTAACAGATGCCCCCTAATGTGTGAGGTCAGAGACTGATGCTACGATGGATGAAATACATTATAAATCTCAGAAGTGGAGTGATGGAGACACAAGTGGAAGGAGCACCTCACTCGTCATAATACAATAATATCCCTGAATACATGTCGATATAGTACAACAATCTGATACAATGGCCATGAGTAGGAAGTACATAGTGAATACATGTCATAAGTGATCATAGCCATGATCCCTCTATAGTAAGATATGGTCTCCTGTTGAAAAGGAAACAAGTAATGCAAACTGGAGGTACAAACTGTTGATATCTAAGAGGTGATCTCTCAGATGTAAAGTCATAATCATAAGTAGCATGCTGAATGCCACAATCGCCTGGGGTCTTCTACACAAGTTTTCAATGGTGCAATTCCCATCAAGTGAATAAAGGAGTTAGGGTCGAACCTGATGTGACATCATCTGATTACCGGTCAATGATGTATACCATTAACAGACACAAGATAAACCACCAATAATGAAAATGGGCATCAAGGCACAGAGTACAATCATCAGAGTGTGAATAGATGTGTTGAAGTCAAACGCTAAGATGAATCCATCGATCAAGGGACATTGGTGTATTCCCAAAAATGTCAATGGTGAGAGAACCTGCCACTAATGACTGCAAGCCTCAAGGTACTCAACCGAACTCTAAGCCTCAAGTCTCGGAATAAATGGGTTGAAGTTGACGGAACGAGACTTGTTGGAAGGAGTGCATTAAGGCATCCCTAGCGGAGTCGCCATTTCTGTGTTGGAGAAAACTTCCTATGGCTTGGGGAAAACCACAACAGACAGTTGACTACCATAAATTAACTCAATTCTTAATACGATGCTATATAAATGACAATGCTAAGATAATGAAGAATATAACCAACCTCGATCCAAATGTTTGATGTAGATCCCCGTTGGAGCTTTCAATCCGTGCACCTGAACCTGCAAATTAGTCTTGACATCCGATATACAATAAGCACATATAATATAAATGGAATTAACATCGTCAATAGAAATGGTCCACGGTATTATAAGTAAATGAAACCCAATGTGATATAAACAAAATTCACAACATTAATGGACGATAATGTGATTATTTCTATTAATGAATAACAAGAAGTACAATGAGATACGACCTCTTGTCGGCAACCAATCTGAACCAAGATCTGGATCAATCCACTTGTGCCTCCACCACTTCAATCCTCCATGGAATGGCAAACTCAAACTATGATAGGAGTTTGGAAGGTTAACATAAAGGGTTCACAACTACAAGGATCAATGAGTGTAGACTTAAGATAGGGAAAAAATCCACTAGAGTTCTCTTCCTCTTCTTTCTCCTCCCGCCCATAAGCCATATGTGCTCAGTATATAATCCTCTCAAAGGTAAGTGAAAGGACACATTGAGGCATTTCGAGGAAAATGGAGGGCCAAAGGTCACCCTATGACCGCTTTTTGGGAGTAAAAAGTAATTAACTAGTGATTTTTACCATTTTACATGCTACCCGCGGGCTATAGTGATGCAACTCGTTGGTACGCCCACTGTAGTGATGCAGATAGCGTACAGGGGAAAAAAAATAAGGAAAATAGTGTGTCTGAAGGATATAAAGTGGATCTGAGTTAGTAAAATGGATCCTGTAGGCCAAAGAGTGTTGATGCTCACAAGGTGGAAAATTACGTTGTAACACCCTATGTGGTGTAACTTTCCAAGCACTATTAAAGTTGAAAGTAGCAAGCCTCATTCCCAAACCTCCCAGCCTCATATTCCCAACCTTGCCAAAAATCCTCCTCATAATATCCTTCAGAATATCCCTCCTATAGCCCAAAATCCACCTAGACCAATGGCATCCAGGTTTGCATCCTTGCATCTACTAGTTGTCTTGCATGATGTCCCTCAAAATTACTCACAGAGAATTTCCTTGTATGATGAGGACGGGAACTTTACAGCAAGGCAACACATGGATAGGTTTGAAGATTTTATTGACCTAGAGGAAGTAGACTATGGTGATGCTAAGATGAGTTTGTTTGCACAAAGTTTGTATGGAGAAGCTAAAATATGGTTCAAAGATCTACCAGATGCATCTATCCCTACCTTTGTAGCTTTTAAAACACTGTTCTTAGTAGGTGGGAAGCAGTAAAGAGTCCCTCACAAATATTATCCCAATGCAACCACCTAAATAAAGGAAAATTTGAGTCTATGCATGAGTTCTCTAGCAGATTCATGAGGGTATACAACTCAATCCCAGCTGATATCAAATCCCTAATAGGTGTTGCTAAGCTTCATTATGCAGATGCTTTTGAGGGATATTTTTCATGTATGCTGAGGGAGAGGAAGTCACCTACCTTATCAGCTATGTTTAAGGATTCCCTAGAGGTAGAAGCAAACATGATGGCTTCAGGGAAGTTGAAAGGTAAAATAGAAACATAAAAGAAGAGAATAGAAATCCAACCCTCTACTTCCACTTCCTCCTCTGCCAGTGATGTGAAGTTTGAAATGATGATGAAGACCATGGAGAAGTTGATGAACATGTTGGCCCTAGATAAAAAACCTTTTAATAGAGTGCATCCTGAAAATCAAGTAAGGAATCCTAACTTTAGAAGGCCATTTCCTCAGAGAAACCAAAGAAACCATGATGATCAGCAAATAAGACCCCCCTTCCTAGAAAATTTGGTGGATGAAGAAGGACAAGAGGACACAATGAGTGAGCAGATTCATCACTTTGATAACCTTGACCATGAGATATATTTGACTAAGATAGAGCATGATTTCTTCACCAAATAAAATACTAGTCCCATTCCAGAACTAGACTCATAACAGTATCAAATGGGCTATCAGAATGCAGTGGATGACTTTCAGTGAAACCTGAAGCTGAGAAATCGGGATGTCACAATTAACAAAGGAAATTCTAATAAAAACCAATCTTATAGTACTCAGTAAAACCCAGAGAAACAGAAAGAAAAGCAAATTATAGGAAGCTACTGCACAAAGGAGCCCAGAAAATAAAGGACAACAGTTAAAGGAAACTAAGCAGTCAGAGCCTATTGACATTGGTAAGCCAGTTACATCTTTCAATTTAAAATCTGAGTTGTCAAAGGTAAAAATATCTACGCCTTTTAATGAGCGATTGAGGAGCAATGAATATAGGGAAGGGATTACTAAAATGGTCAAAGGTTAGGGTGATTGCCAACAGGATATCCTAGAGGTAACAGATGATGTCCCCACCATTGTTTTTTGACCTAAACTAGAAGACACAGATAATGATTATGTTCCCCCTTTTTATTTAATCTTGAATTTCCATGATATAATCACGCATAATGCAATAATAGACTCTGTTGCATCTCATAATCTAATTCCCAAAACAATGGTAGAGAGCTTGGGTTTAGAGGTTACAAGGCCCTACAAAGACGTTTGCTCTTTTGATTCTAGAAAGGTCAAGTGTTTGGGACTGATAAAGGACATGGTAGTGACCCTCACACAACTTCTAGCCAAGAGTATTGTGATGGATGTGGTGGTGGCTGACATTCCTGTAAAATTTGGTATGTTGCTGTCAAGATCTTGGGCATCAAAATTAAGAGGAAATATGCAGCTGGATTGGTTATATTCCACCATACCTTAATTTGGAGGAAACATAAGATTATACAGAGAGAAGATATTGGCCTACATGGTTAGCAGCTAGTATAAACCTGAGAATCATCCCATCTATGATGTTGACACTAACTTGGGGTATTCCATATTTTTCAATGATGGACCACCCTATGATCCTAAATTTCCTATACATATTGAAATTGAATAAGATAAGGAGTTTACGCAGAGGTCAGAAGCCTTGGAAAATAAACAAGATGAAGAAGGTTTATGGACCATGTACTTTGATGGATCTCTAAGCAAAAATGGAGCTAGAGCAGGTGTTTGGATCATAACCCCAGGAAGAGAATTTAAAGCTTTGTCTTACAAGTTGAACTTTGAATGTACTAACAATGTAACTGAGTATGAGGCTTTGCTACTGGGTTTGCAGGATCTGAAACATATGGGAGCAAAAAATATATAGGTGTTCGGAGACTCAAAGCTTGTGGTGCACCAAGTAAATGACATTTATTAGACCAAACACCCTAGAATGAGGGCCTATAGAAATGAGGTATGGGATGTGTTTGGAAATTATTTTTCAGAGCATAAAATCAGGGTAATACCTAGAATTGAAAATTAGGTAGAAAACGTTTTTGCCACCACTGCTGGGGATTTCAAAACTCCCATTTATTCCCAGACAAAGCATGAGGTTGATGTCGTAAATAGGCCATCCATACCTAATAATACAAGTACTGGAAGGTGTTTGATGATGACATGCAAATAAAAAGATTCTTGGAAATGTCCGATGAGTTCGTGAATGCTAAAATCTACACAGACAATGAAAACTTGGAGTGCTTCCAGAGTGAAGAGCAAGATGAAGATGAAGAGACTGGAAATAAAGGATGGAAAAATATGCTGGGAGGAAAGGATGTTATTCAGCTAAAGAGACACTTTATCCCTAGAGGCCTAAACCCCCTGGAGAATTTGTTTGATCAGAACGACGTATCTAGAAATCCTAAATCCCAACCTGCCGATGACACCGTGGAAGACCAGAACATAGGCACTGAAGAAGTACCTCGAATTGTGAGACTGTCCAAGAAATTGCCTAAAAAGGAAAGGACGAGTATGTGAAATTGATGAAAAAATACACTAATGTTTTTGCTTGGAGCTATGAAGACTTAAAGGAGTACGATACCTCCATCATTCAGCACAACATTCCTATAAAGCCCGGGGATAAGCCTTTCAGGAAGAAGCTGAGAAGAATAAACCCAAAACTGTTTCCTGTAATAGAAAATGAAATCAGGAAGCTGTTCAATGACAAGATTATTGTCACCCTGAGATTTTCAAAGTGGATAGCCAATCTGGTGCCTGTTAGAAAGAAGAATGGTGAAATCAGGACCTGTATAGACTTCAAAAATCTTAACAAAGTATCATTAAAGGACAACTACCCGTTGCCAAAAATGGAGCATATTCTATAGAAGGTGGTAGGAGAAGAGAGGATCTCAACCATGGATGGTTTCTCAAGGTATAATGAGGTTAAAGTGTTCCCAGAAGACCAAGAAGATACTGCCTTTACTACTCCATGGGGCACATTCATGTATGCCAAAATGCCTTTTGGGATAATGAATGCTGGAGCCACATTCCAGCGTGCAATGGATATTTCCTTTGCAGAAGAGAAAGAAATTTTTGTGGTGGTGTATATGGATGATATAACATTTTACTCCAGATCTGACAAGGATCACCTCAAGAACTTGGAGAGGGTTTTTATCAAATGCAGAAAGTATGCAATCTCTCTAAATCCTAAGAAGTCAAATTTTGCATTAGAAGAAGCCAAGCTGCTTGGGCATATTATTTCAAAGTATGGTATCAAGATTGATCCTAAAAGGGTCAGTGCAATTATGAAGGTTGAGGAGCCTAGAAGCAAGAAGAAAGTGCAGTCCTTTATTGGATAGGTAGGTTTTTTTAGAAGATTCATTCCCAATTTTGCAGAAATAATGAGAAACATTACCAACATGCTAAGGCAATAAAGTCCGATAAGTGGACTAAAGATGCTAGAGATTCATTCACAGGTATTAAAAGGGCCATCACTGAGGCCCAAGTCCTAGCAAGCCCTGATTTTACTAGAGATTTCCTGATTTTTTCTTATGCATCAGAGCACACTGTGGTTGGAGTCCTATTGCAGAAGAATGACCAAAATGTTGAGTAGCCTATTGCATTTTTCAGCAGGCTATTTGTAACGTCCCCTCCCATCATACCAGTGCGATGGAGAGAACGTGATGCTAAAACTGGGCATCTGGACCCATGATTAAATAAATAAAGATTCACATAATATAAAACGACATGTGCGGATGTATGAATGTAAGAAAGATAGCGAAAGTAAATTCAAATACACATTTATCATACATTCAAGATATTCATGGTAACCATCAATTAAAGACAATACAGAGTTAACAGAAGAGAGTACTTATCTTATAACAAAGTAGTCCCGAGAAACTGGCTATGCAACTGCAACGTTCCACCCAACCATGGGCCAATTGTGCTTGTCAATCTCACAACACAATTGCCACCCCCGATCTGGGCATGATCTCTACAAGGAAAAAGGGAACAACAGACTCACACATAGCCTAATATGCACCAAAATCAGCCAAGCCAATCTATAGTTGGGTTTGTCAGGTTGCTAAGGAGATGGAAATGAATGAATTGCTAAGCTAGTGGCTCACCCACAGAGCTATGGATGCCTCTATCAGATCTATCTAGCTTGGTACCCACATTACCTACACACCCAATACCAGGAATTATTCTCTTCACAACTACACAGTCCCTCAGGCCATACCTTCCAATCTAGTATTGTTCAAGGTGTGCATAGAAGAGTAGCCAACCCTTTGGATCTTCTTGAGAGGTTACCTCCTCATTAGGCTTATCAAGCCAATTCTATCTTCTTCCACTCCTAAATTCTTGCTCACAATATCAAACCAAAATAGGGATGCACATAACAACAAAAACACAAGTGCTGGGCATGAAGAGAAACGCTTTTACAGTGGGATGCACAAAATGGGGTTTCCCTGAGCTTCAGAAAAATGTGGGAAACCATAAACGAAATGGAAAATGGGAAATAAACCCTGGGAAGGAAAATTCATTTTCAAAAAACGTTTATGGACAACCCAAGAGCAAAAACGACCTCCATCAAACCCCCAATTCATGGTTCCCCTCTCCCAGTCACTGTACCAACCAAAAACGAGTTACCATCCATGGAAAATGCAGGAAAAATGGTAGCAAACGTGAAGGAGAAAGACCTAGTAGCTCCAACTGCGTGGGAGAGGAAAGACAATGGGTGAAGAATGGCTTTGGGCACAATTTCGTGGGTTTTTTCTTGCCCCAGAAGCAATAGTACATTTTTCCAGGTTGATAGCTTGCCCATGCACGAAATTGGTTGCCATACCTCTTCATTCCCAAGGCATTAACTACCTCAACCAACTCTTAGAAGATTTAAATGATTGGCTTCATAAGTCAAAATGGGTAGTTGGGGTTCATTCATTGACATTTGGCTTATCACCATTGACTCAAAGGTTTAAATAATTTCCCTCCCTATTCCTTGTAGAATCATGCCCCCATCTCTTTGTTGCATTGCATAGTTAGTTGTGGGTATTTCATTAAAATTCATATTTACATGATGTCTTCATTTACATTGTGCCTATCTAGCACAAGAACCATAGGCATCTATTTTTAATCTTCGATACATAAAACGCTAAACCAATGGTGGGGCCTTGGCCTTGAGCTCCTCACCATGATTAAATAACAATATTTACATCATTTACGATTTAATGCAATGGGGTCAAAATGGGGACATTACACTATTGAGAGATGGGGAACTAAAGTATGACATAATGGAAAAGCAGGCATATGATTTGGTGAAATCATTAAAATATTTCAGGGTATACATTTTACATTCACATATTATTTCCCATGTCCCCAATAGTGCAGTAAAGAGCATTCTTACCCAACCAGATCCTGAAGGGAAAAGGGAAAGGTGGATTGCTATCTGGTTAGAGTATGACCTTGAGATCAAGCCCACCAAGTTGATCAAGGGGCAGGGGCTAGCCAGAGTGATGACTAAGGCCAATTGTGAATCCTTACAGCTCAACTTCTTGTCTAGCTATTCAAACCAGTTGGATGCAGGAGTGCAGGTAACACCATAATTTTCTATCTCTCTCCTTGGTATACTAACATTGTATATGTATTGAAAAATTTGCAAGCCGCTGCAGGATTGAGCAAAACAAGGGCTAGATCTGTAAAATTGAAGGCTGCCAAATTCTGCATCATGAACCAATACTTGTACTCGAAGGAACCTGGTGGTGTGATGTTGAATTGCTTATTGGAGAATGAGGCTCGACAAAGAATTAAATATTTCCACAAAGGATATTGTGGGGGACATCATTCATGGAAGGTGACAACAAACTAAATTCTGAGAGCTGGATTCTATTGGCCTTCTATGTCATCAATGCCAGATCTTCGATGGTAAGAGAAAGTTGGTTTCACTTCCCCTTAACCCAATTTCAGTTGAAGCACCCTTCCAACAGTGGGGGTTAGACTTCATTGGGGAAATCAACCCAAACTCTTATGGTTAGCACAAATGGATCCTGACATCCACAAATTATTTTAGTAAATGGATTGAGGCCATACCTACAAGTAAAGAAACTGAGAATGTTATCATGGGTTTTCCGGAAAATAACATTTTGGCTAGATTTGGGTGCCCCAAAAGGATTATAATAGACAATGCAGCTTCTTTTAATTCTAGAAAAATGATAAGTTTCTGTCACAAATACCACATGAACCTGAACCACTCTATTGCTTACTACCCACAAGGAAATGGATTGGCTGAGTCTTCTAACAAGAGCCTAGTAAGGATAATTAAGAAACTGTTGGAGGAAAACAAAAGAGCTTGGCATACAAAACTGAAATATGCTTTTTGGGATGACAGAATCAACACTAAGAGGGAAATTGGAATGTCACCATTTCAGTTAGTAAATGGGGTTGAAGTTGTTTTTCCTACATCTTTGGGGGTACCAGTCATGAAGTTGTTGTAGAGGAAGGAGGAAGAACCCAATCATGTGCAGAGGAGGGTAAATCAGATGATAAAATTGAATGAGCTGAGGGATAAAGCATATGACAAAGTGCAGATACACCAGGAGAAAATGAAGAATACCTTTGATAGGAAGGTTAAAGAGGAGTAGTTTTAGATTAATGACTTGGTCCTAAAATGGGATGCTCCCAGGGATGACAAGCATGGAAATTTTGACCATATGTGGGTAGGACCTTATGTTATTGCAACATACAGAGGTATAAATTATTTCATTCTAGAGCATCAATATGGGTCTCCACTGATAGGAGGTCCAATAAATGGGATATTTTTGAAGCATTACATGTCCTGAGGATGATAGGTAACCGTTGTTTCATAGTTTGTACATATTTTGCATGTGTTGTTTTACATTTACAGTTCATATGGATGGTAAACCAAAGGGTTTGAAGCCTGAAGAGAAGGCCCTAAGAGTTGGAGGCAAGCCATCCGTTTTGTTGTTGTTTTTATTAGCAGAGAAAGAAAAGGCGGAGCTCTGAGTTCAGAAAAACATCCTAATGGATCAGGCACTGGTTTGCGGGGTTCTTTGTTACCTCACAGGGAGGATAGCATCCCCAATAGGAGCCAGTTGTTAGCACCAATTTTGTCTTTGATATTTGGAGGTTTCAGATCCGTGAAATTAGTGAAGTGAAGTGAAGCTCTTGGTCTGAATAGCCCAAAGGGTCTAAAATCAACGCTCTGTGTGGTTATGCATAAGCTTGCAAAGGGAAATGATTGGTGGACCTAAGTTTTAACATTACAAGAAGAGGTGAAATGCAAAGGAATGCGCCTGCAGTATGTGATAACACCTATGGATGGCGTAGATCTAGAGCTATGAAGATCTACGGTCATGGGCGCACCTCGCGAAAGGAGTTGGAGGTATGTTATGAAAAAGCAGAACAGGCTAGTCAGCGAACACTTTGAAAACCTAATCAACGGCCAACAAAGCAGATCTACAGTCGGGAAGTACTTTTCTTATATGACATGCACGAAGAAAAGAAATTTTTGGATCGACGAAATTTTGGTAAAGGCTGCAAGTTTCGATGGGGAAGATCTGGCGGGGAAGTGAATCAACAACAGAGAGGGACTTCTCAGTTTGAACAAGCACGGAGCATTGACAGAACCCGAATCCACGAGCCATGGTAGGCGCCACTTTGTTGTGCGACCGGGATGCATATGAGATCCAAATCGACGGTCCACATCCACCACGCAGATCTAAGATGCAAGGAAGGCAGTGTGAGGTAGGATTCAAAGCCACAAGGGATTGTGGGGTCAAATAAGGGGGAGGATATCTACGACTCAGAATAGATAAGGAAAATGGATGTCCAGGGAAGCTTCCTCGCCGTAGGAGATGCAGGGGTGATAGTGAAGGAGAAATAATATAAAAAAATCGCTTGCACAGAGATCCGGATTCCATCTGTCCTATTTGCATCGGAAAGAGACAAGAGAAAGATGTGCAGAAACAGGCAGGTCAACCAGGTTCCCAAGCCATCTGTCAACCAACCAGGTAGGTTCTCTACTCTATACTAAACTATTTAATGGTTGAATTGAGTGAAAGGTATCCCCCTGGTTTTGAGCTTCAAAACATAGAGACACTAGTAGTAGACAGAGACACAAAGGTCTACGACACCATGATGACCCATGAACCCATGGAGACTATAAAAAGCAAGTTGAAGCTGGTTAAAGAGCGAGGTATAGACATGCACAAAGTCCACCAGTCCTATTCCCATCTATTTACAGTCGGACAAACCCCCGATTTTCCTAAATTTGTTGAATGGTGCACCACTAACTACTCTTCTACCAAGAGGGAAATCATGGACGCAACCAACTCCAAAATCCTTTGCAAAATCGATCCCAAAACCATTAGAAAGACCCTGTCAGTCCCAGAAGAGTTTTTCCAGAAAGCTAATGGGTATAAAGAGAAAGCCCTTATCCATTTTTTTAGACAATCCCTTATCGAATTAAAACAAAATTTATATAGGTCTTGCCTGAATCCTACTGTCCAATTACAAGAGCATGCTTTCCCGGCTGAGGCTAGACTATTCACAGAAGAATCCAAAGGTGTTATCGCCATGATGAGCCAATTCCTAGGTCTAGACTCTAATATGTATGTCACAGAACCTTTAATGAGTTTGTTTTTTGTCCTAGGCACTTGCCCCCTGGAGTCAAATGACCCAAGTTAGTCTACCCAATTTCTTGCAAATTCTCGAGGTACTACTTACTCGGGAGATGTACATTGATTACACCAAGTTCCATAATGAGCGCATGCCTTAGGTTTATCATGTCATTTTTCAAAAGAAGATTCTTAGGGTAGTTCCTAATATGCAGGAATTACTACATCTTTCTCTTGAGAAGAGGGTAGGGGACCGGTTCCTTTCAGAGCATAGCACAATCATCAAGGTTTATAGGTTTTCTCATGTTCCCTATGTGCTACCAGTTTTCCTGACCCCCATATTGTTTTCATTAGAATTCATCAGACAAAAATTGAAGGAAGGAGCTGAGCATTTTCTAGATCATAGAAAGGGCTCTGATATTGTGTGTCCATGGGTTGTAGGCCCATTCATAGTTAAAAGTAAAGGAGCTCTTCCAGCCATCGAATGCATGATAAGGGAGATGGGGTTCAAAACAAAAGCAGCCTTAAACTATGATCCCCACCACATCATTTCCAATAGGAGGAAGGAAAGCAACAGGAAATATTTTGTGCATTTTGAAATTCCAGGCATGGTAGAAACTGCAAATTTATTAGAATGTCCTACCACGAGCCAGATGGAAATAGACACACCTAAGAGCTTCTCCTTGTTGACACAAGGGAACACATCCCCAGTGCTTGACTCTTCTAGCCTAGTCCTATCATTGTCAGCAGCCGTGCCCATGGCCATCAATTTAATAAATTTGAGCAAGGAAGATGACAGTGTCCCTATGGAAGCAAAAGAGGAAGCTAGAATATCCCCCAAAAGGCAGAAAAATGAGGAGTCTGAGCAGTAGCTAGTACCTGTGGTGACTAGTAAAGGAAAAAATAAACAAGTGGATAAGCTTCCAGCATTTGAGATCAAGGAGTATGTGTTTAACACAACAACCACTGAGCTTGTTGCCTTAAGCAAGACTAGAGACGAGTTGATAGATGAATACAAGGTGGACTCAGGAGCATCCTCAGAGGAGTCCAAGTTATATACTGAAGTAAGGCATATTTCAAGCAAGGAAGTTTCTCTAGTGACTAGCAGGAGCCTTTCTCAGAACACCCCGAGTTTGGCCTTGGCCACCAAGAGCAAGGCCACTGAGATAAGGATGAATTTAGAGGACATCCATGTGCCAGATGTAATAAAATTGCACAAAGAAACTGGGGATGTCATTTATACTAAACTATTGAGGACAACCTTGGAGCTATCAAATTTACAAGTCAGTAAGTGTAAGGTTTCCAGTGAGCTCAAGCAGGAACAGATGGAAAAAAAAAAGCTCATAAGGCACAGATCAAAAAATTGTAGGGTGAGATAGTGGCCACTGAGGGCTAGGATGACAAAAGACCTAGTATTCAAATCCTACTCAACGAAAAAGACAACATCATCAAATCTCTAAAAAAGGGTTTGAAAATCCCCTCTACCCAGTTAGTGGAGATCTTTGAGATAAAAAAACTGGAGGAAAAGAGGAGAAGTTGCAGAGTGACTTGATAAACTGTAGAGCCAAGCTATTGAAGCTTGAAGAGAAGGAAAAACAATGGCAAGAATACATGACTTTGGTGGTAAGCAGTGAGAAAACTTTGAAGGCCATAAATGAGGAGCTTAAGAAGAAGCTGCAGGAGAAAGAGCAAGAAATATGAAGCATAGCCACACCCTCTATAGAGACTAGTGATTTTTCCCTTGTAGGGGCCATACCCCAAGCTATTCTAGAGGACATGGAAGTAACAAGGTTAAAAATCAGAATGTGAATCTAAAAACCCTGATGGATAAGGCAGAGAAAGACAAGGAGGCTTGGGAGACCAAGTACCAGGAGTTGTAGGGTAAAAATGAGGAATTGACAAGACAAGGTACAGGGTAGACTTCCTTGTTAGATTTGAGGTAGGTAATCTAGGATGACATTATTGAAGAAGCAGGAAAATTAAGGCCCTTCCTTGATTTTTTATTGGACAAGGAAGCATTAATTAAATTCGCCAAGAATAGTGTGACATCATCCAATGCGAAATTGAACATAAAACTTGTAGAGTATACTAAGAATGCTATTGAATTCCTAAATGGCCTATTTGAGGAGTAGGTTAAGACAACTGGCATAAAGGATAGAGTTTTCATCATCATTGGATCCAAAAGAGTGATGCACAAGCACCAGTAGATAAAGGCTATTCAAGTTAAAATAGATGTAATGGCACAACAGATCAAGAATTTTTCAGACATGTTTGACCCTTTGTTCAAGAAAGGGTTACCTCTCTTTTGGGAGGAGGATGGAACAATGCTCACAAAAGAAGAATATCAGAACAAGTTAGCAGGATGTAAGGTGAATTACACATATTTTGCAGGTATGAATCAATTGCTATCAGGGAAGACAATGGTGGAGAAAATGGAAAAATATTTTGAATTAAGCATGATGTTCAAGGAGGCTAGTGCCCATCTTCAGAGCTACTCTTATAGGGACCACACAGCAATTTGAGTCTTAATGAAGGAGGTGGCCACCTCAGAGCTATGAGCTGTCGAGCTATGGAAGCTTGTTGATAAATATGGGAAGGCAAAGCTGGTATTGCACTCATGAATATTCGATGATCGTGGAATAGCAGCATGGAGGAAATATTCGCTAAAGATTTTTTTTTTATTTTATTAGAGTCTGTTGTCTTTCGGTAAAAATGCTTAGTAAATTTGTAAAAGTAAATTGAGCCATTTTTTCCAGCATTGTCATTTTGTTGTAACTAATTCTTGAGGGTGGCGAACCTATTTGAATAGGTGTCACTTAGATTGTAACAACTTCCTGTTGAGGCAGTTCGAGCCTGAGGGCTCAAAGCATCTATATAATTAGTGTAATAGAAGAGAAAAGGGTTGGAAACTTTTGTTGGACCAGTGAGTTTTCCGTGTTAAGTGTTCTAAGATATATTTTAATAAAAATCTGGCAAGGTCAACCAATATTTACTATCAGAGATTCCTATGTTATTCGTCTTACAGCCTGGCTACTTCTTCTCTTGTGTGAATGTTTCTCTCATTGTTTAATTCACATTGTTATGCTTTTCATGCTTGAGAAGTGTTTTATTGGGACATAATTCATAAATGTTATGCTCTATTTCTTTCATTTCAAGCATCCATTACCATTTTTTGCTAAATTTGATATAGAACTGATTATCATATGCTCTATATTGATGGGTTATTCCTATCTTCTTCTTTAATCACCAAACAAAATCTCTTTGACTATGAGCAGGTGGCTATCTTGCCTTTGTGCAGTTTTCTTTGTAAAGCACTGTCACATTTAATCATATTTGTATGTTTTGACTCCACTGCCCAATGGGTGTCCATTTTGCTCTCAACCAAACAACACTTTAATTACAATTTTCATCCATATAATCTGGCCTTGTTTGAAATTTTGCAAGAGATCCCTCTCCGGAGAGGAAGAATCCATCTTACGTTTCTTGAAGTGGTTTTGTGGTTACCCCAAATTGGCCTCTCTACAACCTTGAGGTACATTTTGGTTGCTAACACCTCGGATATCTTCAATGGCCTCTCTTACTGTAACTCAGAGGTGATCTTAAATCCTTGTAAATTCCATTATTTACATAATGAAATAGCATTCTTTATTCTTTAAAAGATATTTCTATTTGCTTGCTTGATAAAAAGTGCAAAAAAAGAATATTTTAGATTTATTTTAATACAGTTTGCATGTTTGCTTATTTTAGTTATTTAATTTATGTTTTGTTTATTTTCTTTTCCATTGAGACTCTACTAAGTTTAGAAAAACCCTTAGTAGGTGCATATTCACATGTGCTGGTGTGAAAGCACTAGAAACAATGGATATAACATTCATAGCCGAATTTTTTTTTTTATCATTACATAACTCGATGATATGATCGTGTTCTCAAAATCAAATGAAGATCACCATCAACATCTTAAGCAAACTTTTATAAAATGTGGGAAATTTGGGTTCTCTTTGAATCCTAAAAAATCCTTCTTTACAATGACAGAGGGAAAATTGTTGGGACATATTGTCTCCAAAGATGGATTCAAAATAGATCCTGAAAAGGTGCCTACCATAAAACCGATTGATCTGCCAAGGAATAAAAAATAAGTACAATCTTTTATTGGTAAAATAATCATTTTCGGGAGATTCATCCCTAATTTTTTGAGATGATGAAAGAGATTACAGGCATCTTAATAAAATACAAAGAGATTAAATGGACTATTGAAGCAAGAAACACTTTTTAACAAATAAAAAATGCTTTAGGGGAAGCACTTGTCTTGATTAGTTCTGATTATACTAAATATTTTCTTATATTCTCTTTTTCTTCTGAGGTAACCATTGCAACCCTTCTTTACAAAAGAATGATGCAAGACACAAACAACCCATTCCTTTTTTAGCAGGGCATTAAGAGATGTCAAGCTTAAATACAATACTATGGAAAAGTAGCCACATGCATTAGTGAAATCCCTCAATTCATTTAGAGATTACATCTTACACTCGAAAATTATTGCTTGCATACCAGGGAGTACCATCAAGGATATCCTCCGTCAACTAGGTAGTGAAGGAAGGAGAGGAAAGTGGATTTCCAAAATCCAAGAATATGATATGGAAATAAATCTGACCAAGCTTGTAAAATGACAAGGACTAGCCAAACTTCTTTTCTTAACCAAATTATCAATATTTAGAGATAAATTTGATAGATAAACTCCCAAACCAGGAAGAATAAGGTAATCATCAAAATCTACCCCTTAATATTTCTAAAACTTTTTATTATTTTGAATGGTACCAAGATATTATTTACTTTATGCAACATTTAACCTGTCCTCCTAACCTTGATAAGACTAAAATGAGATCCCTCAAACTTAAAGCTGTTAAATATTGTATTCTTGATGGATACTCGTTATGGAAAGATCATATTGGAGTTCTACTCAATTGTGTAATAGAAGAAGAAACTAAGGGTATAATAACAAATTTTATAAAGGCATATGCTGAGGGAACCATGCATGGAGAGCCACTGCATATAAAGTCCTCAAGGCTAGTTATTATTGGCCAACCTTGTTTACTGATGCTAACAAAATTGTTAGAGCTTGTGTAGAATGTCAAATGTTTGCAGGAAAGCAAAAGCTTAAGCCATTGCCTCTCAAACCGATGAAGGTAGAAGCATATTTCCAATAGTGGGGCTTAGACATTATAGGAGAGATAAATCCACATTACAGTTGCCAACATAAGTGGATTGTTACTACTCTTGACTACTTCAAAAAATGGGTAGAATCTATACCAACAAGAAATGTGAATGATACTGTGATCATCAAATTCCTAGAAGAAAATATTTTGGCAAGGTTTGGATGCCCTTGGAGGACAATTACATATAATTCTCAATCTTTCAAATCCACCAAAATGATGAGTTTCTATCAAGATTAAAATATCGAACCAAATCACTCAATAGCCTATTACCCCCAAGGAAATGGCTTGGAATAATCCTCTAATAAATGTCTAGTGACTATCATAAAAAAAAGTTGGACATCAACAAAAAATCTATAAGAATTTAGATTTCTTAGATCTAGATTCAATAAGACAATTTCACTTGGATATTTTCAGAGAATATGAAAAGAAGAATAGAGAATATATATTGAGAAAGACTCAATACATTTTATTCATAAATATGTTATAATATATAACACATCTTCAAGAGAGAATTCGAGTTCCTTAGAGGCATGTTTGACAGGGTAAAAAATGTAGGTTTACTAAAAGAATAAAAACCCCCAAGGTACCAAAAGCACCTTCCAAATTAGTCAAGAGGATCATGACTTAGCTAAATAAGGTATAGAAACTAGTGAGTGATGAAAATAGAATGTGATTATGTATTCTCTAGAGAAAAATATGGAGGAGGGCAAGTTGACCAAAAGATCATGCTTCTTAAGTCAACAAGCTTTATCCTTATCTACTAAATGTAGAAAAAAAAGGAATAAAACTGTCTAAAGTAGGAACGTGCACTACTATTATGGAAATAGAATAAAATTATATAGAATCATTCAATATGTTATCCAAAATCTATCCAAGTGCACTTTAGTGACTAAGGATGGCATGTGGTCCCATAAAAGACAAAACAAGGCCAGCTTACCTAGTCAACACCTAGGAAATTAATAAAAAAATATTAATATATTTTATCCCAAGTCTAAAGTGGGTTTTTGATGTTCCAACAACCCCCCTTAATTTTGAATTTATGTGATAAATATCATAAATATAGGGACCAAGGAACAAGGATTATGGTCACCCCAATACAAAAATGTATTAGTCCATGTAAAATGAGGAAACATGGAAAACCTCATGGGAACAAAACCCTCACTAAAAAATGGACATGGCCCAAAACTAAGTAGGATGTCTTCACAGTATCTTTTTTCTTCACTTGAATGAGCTAAATGAACTTCTTTTGGGTAACAAACTTGGTGAATATGTTGTGGATGGAATGATCATGCATCAATGCATGATTCAATGTAGTGTAGGAAAAAATCATGTGTAGAGGCCCCGTGAAACTCATGATATGATGATGGAGGTGCGTCATATGAATGCTTATTTATGTTAACACATACTTGATCTGATATGTATACATAATTGATTATGGAAAATAGATCTTTGCAAACTCCTTCCCAAAGAGAATAAATGGACTCAACAGGATCAATTTCTTGTGTAGATGCAATATGGTGAATCAAACCATGTACCTTTCTTCTTAAACTGATGTATCACCTTCTTGATACTATAAAGGATCTCATTGAACTCTGAAATATCAGAATATAAGTCATATTGAGAATCAAACAACAAATATATAGTGTCTCCATGATTGAATAGGGTCACAGTAGGAAAAGAGTGAGAAACTAGATCACACTAACAGTTGAGTGAATCTGGATGATTTGAGGAATTGAAATTTGAACCATGAGTGATGGTATCACATCAATACATGTGGAAAAACATTCCAATGATGTCCAAATACATTTTTTTCCAACCAATTAAATATATGAAAGACATAAGAACAACGAAGACAAGTAACACAATGTAGGAAACCATGGAATTGTGTGGTTTCTCAATTGGAAAACTTGGGGTTTATAGGGTCTTTTGTGCATCCAATGGTTGGGAATATTGTGTGGAAGGTGTAATGAACTGAATATAAGTATTTATATCATGTTAAAGATCATAATATGAAATATTTTAATGGAGGTGGAAGGACCTTTCAGAAGACAAGTCAGAAACTAGTGAAAAATGACTAGGTTTGGGAGGAGACTCTGGTGAGCTGATTGGAGATTGTTCCAAGGAAGGGATGAAGATTTCTGATGCTGATATATTATAATGTGAATCAAAATTAGTTACATGAGAAATATTTTTTGATCTAGCACTAATAGAATACAAATTATTATCTTTGTGAGTATCCCAGAGACATTGTTCTTGTTCGACAAAAAGCTTTCCTTCTTCGTTTCTTGCAAAATTCGGAATATCAATATTACGTTCTTCAAGCATCTTGGCCATGATGTCCAATTTATTTTTGAAACAATATTTCTTATAATGGGTAACTTTTCATCAATAATAACACTTGGATCTCTCTTTCTTTTTCTTCATCTTCTTGGCTTTGGAATCTTCACCAGAGTCCTCTTCATCTAACAACGTATTTTGTTTTCCTTTGGATTTGACATTCTTGGAACTCTTTGCTTCATGAGCAACAAGTGCATGGTCCTTGGAGGGTTTTATATCCCCCATTTGAATTATTTTTTCCTTATGTTTAGTGAGTGATTCTATGAATGCATCCAAGGTTGGCATCTTCCAGTTGGGAACTACAAGTTTTGTAGCATGAAATGTAGACACAAACACTGAGTACTCAGGACTTAGTTTTGACAGAATGGAAAGGATTAGCTACTCATCCTTCTTATTAACATCTCACTACTTGAGTTGAAGCACTAGGTTCTTGAATATTGATATGAATTCTTCCATTGTATTGAAATTGATTGGAATAATTGAGATCAACTCAATTTCCAATAAATGACCTTTGAGCTCATCTTGATTTCCAAAGAGAGACTCTAGCTTTGCCCATTCTTGATTTCGAGTGGTCAGAGTATCAATATGGAATAGAATATATAGAGATATGGAGAGGAAAAACAAACCATAAGCTTCATCAATCCTATTGAACCATTTAGATTTTAGTGCGATAGCTCTTGGATCAGTTTCAATCCCCATAGTGACTTTATAATGTCTTTTACTTCGAAGCTAGATGATCATGTGGGCCTTCTATTCAAAGTAGTTGAAGGGAGTAAGAATCATAGCTTGATTTTGATCCATTCTAGTGCGCTCCTGGTGATGGAAATAACCTACAAAAAACACTCTGGAAATTTCTTTGAATCAGACTAGCTCTGATACCATATGAGAATTTAGATTGCCTAGATCTAGATTCAATAAGACAATTTCACTTGAATATTTTCATAGAATATGAAAAGAAGAATAGAGAAGATATATTGAGAAAAAATCACTATATTTTATTCATCAATATCTTTACAATATATAATACATCTTCAAGAGATAATTTGAGTGCCTTAGATGCAAGTTTGAAAAGCTAAAAAAGGAAGGCATATTAAAAGCATAAAAAACCCCAAGGTAGCAAAAGCACCTTCCAAATCAATCAAGAGGCTCATGAATTAACTAAATAAGGTATGGAAGCTAGTGAATTATGAAAATAGACTGTGATGATGGATTTTTGAGAGAAAAATATGGAGGAGGGTGAGTTGGCTAAAAGATCTTGTTTCTAAGTCAACAAGATTTATCTTTATCCACTAAATGCAAAAAAGAAGGAATAAAACTGTCTAAAGTAGGAAAGCGCACTACTAATCAAGGAATATAATAAAATCATATAGAATCATTCAAGATCTTATCCATAATCTATCCAAGTGCGCCCTAGTGACTCAGGATAGCATGTGGTCCCATAAAAGAAAAAACTAGGGAACTTACCTAGTAAACACCTAGGAGATTAATAAAAAATGATTAATATATTTTATCCTAAGTCTAAAGTGGGTTTTTGATGTTCCAACAAAATCATGGGACTCTGACTTAAAATTTGCATTATGGGAATATAGAATTAGCCTTAAAAGAGATACTGGCACTTCTCCTTTCTGACTCATATATGGTAAAGAGGCAGTTCTTCCCATTCAATTGGGTCTTCCAGTGATGAAATTATTGAAACCAAAATAGGATGAGCCAAATGACATGGAGATAAGAGTTCATAAATTAATAGAGGTTCAACAAGTTAGAGAGGAACTAGATGATACAACCAAGATGCATCAAGAAAGAATGATGGAAACTTTTCATAGGAGGGCTACAGATAGTATTTTCAACCTGGTGATCTCGTTCTGAAATGGGATGCTAGAAGAGAAGAAAGATCCAAACATGAGAAATTTTAAAATCTCTAGATTGGCCCCTTCAAAGTGTTTTTTGTCCAAGATAATAACACTTATTAATTAGTGTAGTTGGACGATGAGGTACTAGGGAATCCTGTCAATGGAAAGTTCCTAAAGCGTTTCTTCAATTATTAATTCTTCCCTCTATCTTCTTCTGAATGTATAGTATCATTATGTAACATATTTCATTCTCTTTCAAAGTTTTCTTTTAATATTTTTTGATATACTCATTTCAATATTAATATATTTTTATGATTTTGTGAAATAAAGGCTTGATATGAGTCCATATCCCAATGGACTTAAAGGCATTAGTCAACATTTCTCAGCCTCTTCTGGTGAAAAAGGCTATCCCCATTCAAGCCAATGTTTGTACCAGAATTTATATCTGACAACATGGAGTGTAGAAGATCGCAAAAGAAACAAAGCATCATCTCCTCGCAGCCTAGTTCGTAATCTGAAATTACAAGCGAGGTAGTACCATTGCAAAGAGTAAATATTGAGATGAAAGAACCTAGGGATCCTCAAAAAAGCTAGACCGAGTGAGTATCTACGATGGAAAATGATTTAGGGCCCACGATATGCAAGAGATATAATATGCAAGCACGATATTGAAATCAAATCCGCTCATCCACGTGGTAGTCCAATATTAATTCAAGGACTGAATAGTATTTTTTGAATACCATCTCCATTGAATCTTGAAACCACCTAGCGAGTGCATAACTAATGTGATATACTCGAGCGAATTAAAGGTTCCAATTATAAGGTAAATGACTGGCCCATAACGTTCCTTGAAGATGCCCTTCATTCACATGATATTGAGATCTGGCCCTTGTTTGATCCATAGTTTATAGGCTCTCAGGCCCCTCAACATGCTCAAAAGATAATATCTTTTGAGGAGCTTGAACCTGAAACCACTTTGACATGTGTCTTCATGTTATGGAATTAGGGTCCCAAAATTGTTCTTAATATACTGCTTATGCACGACCTTAAAGCTGCTTATATCATTTAGTGGTGAGTAAATCAAAATCAGTCACCTCCTGAAAGATGGACCAGATAGGTGTACCTACCACTTAGTAATACGTCAGCCTGACATTGATCTTGATAGAATCACTATGGATATCTATGGCTAGGCATCTTTAATGCCCCAATAATTTATCGACCTTTAAACTTTGGATGTGATCTTGAATGAAAACCACTTACTCCACGTGTCAACCCCACATCCCTTCAGGCTACCAAAAGTTGTTTTCCTTGACCGCTTTCTTCTGTCCCTAAAACCAACTTTCTCTATGCAGTATTTAGGGAAGACCCAGCAGGTTTTATCCAATTAATATTCCCCTTCCACTCTTCCCATAATGGCCCCCGTGCATTAAAGTCCCCCATGCCCCTCACCCAAGGATCCAATGATAGAACACCACATGGGAAACTTACTTAATGCTCCTTTATAAAAAATCCCCGCTATAAAGGTGTTGTATTCAAATATACTAGAGTATTGTTTTATTTTTCCCTCTTGAGATCTCTTATTTCTCATCAACACATCAACCCATATATTTTGTTCCTAACATCCACCACCCTATAAAAGAGTCCTACAAGCTTATCACCATGGCCTATGTCACATATACCGAAGCAATTCTGTCTGCAAGCACTTAAAGTAGCTGAGAAGAGCATATGGGATATGAACACTTTGACATTCATAACCCCCTAATATCAGTTCACAATCTACATTAGTTGTCCCAGGAGGATGAAGACTAGGCGAAAGGAGGAAGTGACTCATTGAATATATAGGGCTCTAGACTGGTGAGGATGATACTTCCCCAAGATCTAACATTCCCTGAATTGGTACAGTGGTGCACAGAGAGATACGCTCCATAATGAAAGGCAATCATCACAAGATTAGGGTCTGCCATATGTCCGATAAGAAAGGAACTTCTCATGGATATGATAAATAGAGAAGAAGATAGATTCAGTTTGGTTTTCAATGAGGAGGTCCTTGCCATAAAAATTAGGGAATTTTCATTGGAGAATAGAGATACCTTTATCAAGACATTAATTCCCCCAGAAGATGAAATTCCAACAACACATCGAATGTACAGTCTTGATGTTTTCTCTGAGCAAGCTCAACCTTCCTTATTTATGGCATGTCAAATCCTTGGGTATGATCATGGATTAGTTATTGATGGTTCTGCCCTAAGATTTATGTTCCTGGTAAATTTGTCATGGCATGAGTCTCCAATTAAATTGGATATTGCGTCTTTATTAGCTTAATCAATTTACCCTCAATTTAACAATTTTGCTTCTAAAAGGATCTTTAGATACCCTTCGTACCTATTGTACATGAATATGTATCACAATAACTATTTCTTTGACCATTCAAACCTTCATAAATTATTACCCCAGCTAAACAATGAAGGATTACCCGAGTTTGTAGATACTCTCATGACCAAACTTTAGTCTTTGTTAATTGATGCTCCACCACCTAGGGTTTTTCTCGAGTGCAAGAGCTTACTTCAATTGAATATAGAAGACTCAATGGGAGATTGGTTCTGTTTTGAGAATCACATCAAGATCTGTGTCTATGGAGCAGAAATAGATCCATATAAGTTACATGTGTTTTCAACCCCAAGATTATTCATTTTGGAATTTATCTAGCAACGGATTAATTATGATGATGTTCATTTCATAAAAATAAATACCACCAGAACCTTTAAGGTTCCAAGTGAATCAGGACCATTTGAGGTCAAAACTACGACTGCACAATCTGTGGTTGAAGAGATGTTAGCCAGTCTCGATCTCCGCATGAGTTTCAAGTGTAAGCATGATCCTAAAGGAATCATATCCCAAGAAAGACAGGTTGTAAGGATGGATGCTTATCCTCATGAGCCACATCGACAACTTGATAAAATAACCAATCTGGATAGCTGGGAGCAAGCAAAGGTATCTTTAGACCCGATTCAAGCAACGATGTCCCAAGTCATTCCCATGCCACACAAGACCGATATTTTGGGGAAAATATCCTTGACTGAGCCCACCTCGGATGTTGACAAGTAAAAATATGTAAGTTTTGGCGTCGAGTCAAAGAGGTCCAAATATGAAAAGCAGGCCACCCTGTCCCTTTGGATTAAGCTAACTCTAACTTCATTGGCACTATCTATTCTCGAAAATTTCCCTTCTGTAGTATGGACGCAAAATCAAGAGACAACATCCCAAAATAAAGCTTTGGTAACAAAGTCTCCAGTTTAAGTTGGATTATTTGGGGTTTACGCTCAAATAAAAGATGGAAATCTATATTTACAAAAGACTTTATTTCCAAAGAAGGATCTCAACACAAGACATCAGACCAGAATGTTGTCGGCACTTGACCTCATACAGGGGACCCTGAAGATGGCCATCCTGGAACCAATTGCACTTGGGGGTAAGAAGGTACCCTCAAATTAAAAAACCAAACAAGTCACTATGAAACTTGTTTTATTCCCATCCAAAGATATCATGGAACTTCATAGCCAGACTGGAGAAGGGGTGTATAGAGATGTCATGAAATACACCATGAGCACAAAAAATTACAAGCTGTAGTCAACAAATTGAAAAGACAACTAAAGAATGAGAAGTAATCAAATAAATCTAAACAACTAAATATTACTAACTTAGGCACCAAATTTCTAAATTAGTAAAGGACCCTAATGATTCTTCTCCCATTCAGAGCATGCTAAAGGATAAGGACAATGAAATTGCATCTCTCAAGAAGAAGCTAAATATTCCTACTGTTGAACATTCCCAAACAAATGAGATTTTGGCAATTCAATTAGAGCTATACTAAGCACTGCTGGAAAACCAGTCATACAAGGAAAGAATTGTTTCTCTAGAAAGTGAAGTCGGAGAATTAAAAAGGAAAAATCAAGACCTCTTTCTAAAAAAGGCAACAGTTGTGCAAGCGTTTCCATCAGTAGACCCAACAAACAAATTGGCCCAAGCTATATCTAATATGAGTTTTAAGGACACTCATCTAAACCAAGTTCAACAGCAGTTGAAGTAGAGGAATAACAAACTAAGGATCTCTAACAAATAAGTGACTAAAATAGATAGGGTAATTTTTGAATTATAGTAATCTAAAGTTGATTTGCAGAGGAGCATTCAAGAGTTATCAAGGAATTTAAAAGGTAAACCTTTACAAAAGGCTTCCAAGTATATACTATGGGAGCAAATATCAAGATTGATAACTTCCCGCTAAAATCATTTCATTATTTCACAAGAAGAGTGGGAGATAGTTGTAATAGCCTCACAAGATTATCGCAATATCATGAACGGTTTGGATAAAAAGATAGATACTTCCAAGGAAGTCATTGACTTTCTAAATGAAAAATCCTATCATGAACTTCAAAATTATGTTGTATGAGACATAATCAAGGTAATAATAGAAGCCAA
The DNA here is from genome assembly GCA_027924585.1 of Larix kaempferi. Classification (NCBI taxonomy): domain Eukaryota; kingdom Viridiplantae; phylum Streptophyta; class Pinopsida; order Pinales; family Pinaceae; genus Larix; species Larix kaempferi. The sequence continues at coordinate 4,214,747 of BSBM01000723.1, read as the reverse complement.
AAAGGTAATTACTAAAGGTTTAATGGCTCAGAATGTCAATGATATAGCAAACCAGCTATCTCAAGATGTGCACTCATTCAAAGTTTTGTTCAATGATCTTTTACCACTGGGTCTTCCACACTTTTGGGATGGTAATGGTGACCTGTACCCCATATATTGTTTCAATGTTTATCTATTAGAGGCACATAATTCTTGTTCGAATATATTAATTATATTCCTTGGGAGGTAATAATGTCTTTGTATTATGTCAAATTTTATCCACAATCTTATGTAAAAGAGTAATACATTATATCCCATATTCATTATGGTAAAGTATACAATTGATATCCATCATTATATAAAGAGATGTTATTATGGAGAATTATATTATCCCGCATGCAATATGTGAGAGTAATTCCTCCACATCTCTTGGTATGTAATGGGGTCAAGGGAGTCACATCAATTAGTAGTGATATAGTGAACAACATGATGGTATAGTGGTATACACTCATAGATAGTATCAACACATGGTATTGTGATCACAAGATATGCTATATTGTATTGCGGTTATTTGTAGTTTCTCTCTTGTAAGATTGAAGGAGATTTCTCGAGATAATAGAAGACAACCTTCTCGTGGACGTAGCCCAATTGGGTGAACCACATATATCTAGTGTATTCTCTTCCTTGTTCTCTTTCTGTTCCTATTTACTTTGATATGTTATTGATTGCTAAGATAGGTAAGATAGTTTAGCTAGATCTATAGTTCTGACATGCTATCACAGAAAGGTTCCGATCCTGGGACCTATGTTGGAATATATTAATTATATTCCTTGTAAGGTAATAATGTATTTGTATTATGTCATATTTTATCCACAATCTTATGTAAAAGAGTAATACATTATATCCCATATTCATTATGGTAAATTATACTCTTGATATCCATCATTATATAAAGAGATGTTATTATGGAGACTTATATTATCCCACATGCAATATGTGAGAGTAATTCTTCGAAATCTCTTGGTATATAATAGGGTCAAGGGAGTCACATCAATTAACAGTGATATAGTCAACAACATGATGATATAGTGGTATACGCTCATAGATAGTATCACCAAATGGTATTGTGATCACAAGCTCTGCTATATTGTATTGGGGTTATTTGTAGTTGCTCTCTTGTAAGATTGAAGGAGATTTCTGGAGATAATAGAATACAACCTTCCCGTGGAGGTAGCCCAATTGGGTGAACCATGTATATCTGGTGTATTCTATTCCTTGTTCTCTTTTTGTTCTTATTTACTTCAATATGTTATTGATTGCTAAGATAGGTAAGCTAGTTTAGCTATGTCTATAATTTTGACATGGTATCAGAGCCATGTTCTGATCCCGGGACCTATGTTGGAATATATTAATTATATTCCTTGGAAGGTAATAATTTATTTGTACTATGTCGTATTTTATCCACAATCTTATGTAAAATAGTAATACATTATATCCCATATTCATTATGGTAAATTATACTCTTGATATCCATCATTATATAAATAGATGTTATTATGCAGAATTATATTACACCACATGCAATATGTGAGAGTAATTCCTCCACATCTCTTGGTATATAATAGGGTCAAGGGAGTCACATCAATTAACAGTGATATATTGAAGAACATGATGATATAGTGGTATATGCTCATAGATAGTATCAACACATGGTATTGTGATCACAAGCTCTGCTATATTGTATTGGGGTTATTTGTAGTTTCACTCTTGTAAGATTGAAGGATATTTCTGGAGATAATAGAGGACAAACTTCCTGTGGACGTAGCCCAATTGGGTGAAACACATATATCTTGTGTATTCTCTTCCTTATTCTCTTTTTGTTCGTATTTACTTTGATATGTTATTGATTGCTAAGATAGGTAACCTATTTTAGCTAGATCTATAGTTCTAACATGGTATCAAACCTGGTTGCTATGATCTAGCACCTTCTATAGCTTTCAATCAATAACTATTATCATCTGGGCATTTTTTAATCTTGTAGATTTGCTTTATATATGGTAGCCATCAGGATTCTCTTTAGATCTGGGCATGTTTCTGCAGTTTTTTTATAACCCTAACTTTGCTGTGTATTTTTTGTAGAATTTTTTCAAGGGTTTCTTGATTTTTTTTCTTGAGATATATATGATTTTTGGAATCTCCTCAAGGAGATCTATCTTCTGGTTGTCTGATCTGTCGTTTTCATCCAAGTTGGTATACTTTGTGCAGGTTTCCATGAGTGGCTTAATCGACACTTTTTTCGGCCTAAAACTGGACATTCACAACTTTTACTTCGTAGGCAACACGTGTAACCACAACTTGCCCTACTACGAACCCATGAGTATATTGTAGACCTGTGAGTTTCAGTGTACAGACCCGTGTGTGCTACAGACTCGTGCCTGCTCTACTGTAAACTCGCACTTACTTCAGTATACCCACAACCCTTATGTGCAGAGACTCGTGAGGTCTTCAGCATAACTGCGACTTCACTGTACATAAACCCACGAGTTTCAGATCTAACCGCGACCTTGCTGTGCAGAGACCCACGAGTTGTCATGATTTTACTGTGGCAGACCCATGAGTGTCTTTTCTTGGTTTTTTTAAGAGGCTGTAAGTAAATTTTTTGTGTTTTACTGTTTTTTAAGTCAAAACGGTAAAGTGTTTCAGTTTTCTGTTATTCACCTTTTTTTCTCTTGTGTTTTTTTTTGCATGTTGGTTTTGCTTCTAATCATGTTTTTTAAGAGGTTATTTCTTGTTCTTGGTATATATTTGTCTCACATTCCTATATGGAAGTCTTGGAATTTTGTAAGGGCATGGATCTCTAGTATTTTTTCATGATGATAGTTATAAACCATCTAATGCTTAATATTTTAATAAATATGCTTTATGACTAAATTGTTCTTTTCTTTGTTGATCATGTTTAAATTTGTTGATTTCTAATCATGTCATGTTTATTTTGTTCATATATTTTTTTTTTAATATTTGCATAGAAGCAATCATATAGAAACATTCCTATATTATTTTTAACACGATATATGAGTTGCTACTCCTATTGTAACATGTAATTAGAGCACTCTTCATGGAATGATGTTTTATGGTCTTGTTTTATTTTTAATATTTGCATAGAAGCAATCATATAGAAACATTCCTATATTATTTTTAACACGATATATGAGTTGCTACTCCTGTTGTAACATGTAATTAGAGCACTCTTCATGGAATAATGTTTTATGGTCTTGCATAGAAGCGATATCATAAAATCAATCTATATATTCTTGAGCAATTTTATCTCATATTTGTAAATCTTGTGTAAGCTATTTTATTGCTCACTATTTATATGTTGTGGCTAACACTTAATGTGTAAAAGTAACTTCATTTTCCTTAATGAGCAAGTTAATATTTTATTTGATCATATTATGTTGCCACTTTTTATATGATGTTTGCTAACCTTTGGTGTATAATCATTTTCATTTATATATGAGCAATTTTGTTTTATGATCTTTGTATGCTTTAATCTTGGAAGTTCTTGTGTGCAGATGAGTTCTATGTTTATGTGAAAAGTTGTGAAGCTGGTTTCTGTACTTCCTTCCCGAGCATATTAATCTTTGATCTTTGTTATCACATTATTCCATAAATAATGAAGCACCATATTCTACTGTTAAAGTCATGATGTTCATCTGTATGATATCATTTTCGATGTATAGACCATTGGGGTCTTGTTTCTTTGATGTTTGAGGTATTCTACATATATTTATATTGCACCTTGATTGGAAGAATTTCTATTATTCACGTGTGCATTGGTCATATGGGTATTTTGTAAAATGTTGTGGTGTTCTTAGCCACATGTTTTGTTGTATTAGCAGTCAGAAGGATCTGTACACTAGTGTGGATGTTATAAAAGAGTTCTTCAGCTATCAGTTATGGTTGTGATGATTCTTGTGGTGATCTAGGCACCTTGTTGTTGGATTGTGTCACATGTTCTCGACAATTTATTATTGGATCTAGTAGCCATTAAGGATTCTCTTTATATCTAGGCATCTTGTTGTTCGTATTTCATCGTACAACCTGGTTTGTGTGCAATTTCATGATTCAACAAGAAGAATTTGTTCTTCATCAAATTCCATTAGCCGAAGTGTTCTTCTTATCTGTCGCTTATGGATATTCTGGAATTTGTCATCAAGGGGGAGCAATAATGACTTCTTCCTTCCTTAGTGTTAGTAAGGGATTTTCTCCCATCCATTATTAAGGGGGAATGTTGGAACATATTAATTATATTCATTGGAAGGTAATAATGTCTTTGTATTATGTCAAATTTTATCCACAATCTTATGTAAAAGAGTAATACATTATATCCCATATTCATTATGGTAAAGTATACTCTTGATATCCATCATTATATAATGATATGTTATTATGGAGAATTATATTATCCCACATGCAATATGTGAGAGTAATTCCTCCACATATCTTGGTATATAATAGGGTCAAGGGAGTCACATCAATTAACAGTGATATAGTGAACAACATGATGATATAGTGGTATACACTCATAGATAGTATCAACACATGGTATTGTGATCACAAGCTCTGCTATATTTTATTGGGGTTATTTGTAGTTGATCTCTTGTAAGATTGAAGGAGATTTCTAGATATAATAGAAGACAACCTTCCCATGGACGTAGCCCAATTGGGTGAACCATGTATATCTGGTGTATTCTCTTCCTCGTTCTCTTTATGTTCTTATTTACTTTGATATGTTATTGATTGCTAATATAGGTAAGCTAGTTTAGCTAGATCTATAGTTCTAACAATTATGAGGCCAAACTAGCAGATATCCATGGGGAGTTGGATGGAAAAATAGTTTTTGACAAACTATATCCATACTTTTAAATAATCGCTCAGCTTCAATCAATATTCAAAGCTCTCCCCAAGCCAAATTTTGAGCAGTATGTAGAATTAGATATGGCCCTAAAGGAATTAAAAGTCTTCGATTATCCTCTAGGAAAAGAGTGGAAGAGTTTGACTATATTCCTTTAGATTAAGCAGTAGGAAAGGGGTTCAGCCATGCATCCTTCAGCCGAAACTTCATCATCGCAGCAACTCCCTCCTCCATCTCAGCAAGGGAGACCACATGCACCATTGCCATCTAGTCAACAACAATTCACCATATAGTCAATTTTGTAATAGTATTTGGTTCAAATAGTTTCTTAAAACTGAAAGCTGTTATTTAAAACAGAATTATGTTGTATGATTTCGAAAGCCCAAGAGGCTATAAATATACTCATAAAGTAAGAAATACGGTCGACTCGTTTTGTAAAAAGTGTAACTTCTGAAATATTTTGTCTGATCAAGTGATGGGATATGTACATTCAATCTCTGTCATGGAATTATGTGGATTCTAAGCCTTGATATCTATAGTTAGTACTACTCTCTTTTGTATTTTCATCTCTTTCAAATTTTCTATAATTGGCAAATATAATACAGGCCTAAATGGGATAATCCTCCATTGGATATTTGATTCAGATGATACCATGGATATCTTTTTCATTTTATATGTTTTGAAGTATTCATGATGTATTATTAGGATTTGATGGGGTTATTTATGTAATAACCGTGTGTACTTTGTCATTATGTTGTTTCAACTACTGAATTCATTCTACTTAGTACATTTTCTACAAACATGGGATAAATATTTACTATTCAAGTACCTTTGCTCATGTCATTTCATCCATTTATTTTTTCAAGTATTTTTTTGTAATATCATAAGTACCTCCCACATTCTGGATATTAATTATGAATTTATTTGTGTTTGTAATCAAATGCAAATGATTTATTTTGATTATTTATTAAGGTGTTGGATACAAAATAAATCATAAGGAAAAAAGGGTTACTGATGGCCAAGTGAAATTCTAAAATACAACCTTAGAACCCCTCTGGGTCTAACAATGCATGTCACCTTTCATCCTTAAATCCTATCTAATAAACCCTTAATCACTATAGCCCTTATCCTATATAATCGTAAAACTTAAAACCATTATAATGCATAAACCTTAAATTTATAAACATTAACCATTATAACCATTAGAATTTAAAACCCTTGTCTTACATAATAATCCTTACAACTCATATAACTTATAATGCATAAAATATATCACTCATAATAACTACTTATTCTGTCCCATAACATATAAACCAAATTACTAAACCCCCAAGTAGTAACCATTATAATCCGTTCACCATGTAGTTCAAACCCATAATAACACCTGAGAATTATAAAACGTGATCAATATAAATACCAAATAACAATATTTACCATTTATAATCCTTAATAGGTAACATTATAGCCCATAACATTTATGACCTTTAACAATCAACCCCTCACCCATGTAACCACTAATAATATGTGTAACCTATAATTTCTATCACCCTAAACCCATATAAAATTTATAACCCTCGGTAATAAACCTTATAAATCATAACATCTTAAATCTATAACACATATAAACTACTATCACTAAATACCCATCCTTGAAAAACCATAACCCCTATAAGGTAGAAACCCAATGCTTACAACCCATAACAATAAAAAATTATAGTCCATAACTCTTAAATACCTTCATCTTTAGAACACTTAAATAATAACTCCTATCATCTATATGCTAATCCTTATATGTCCTTTTCCATATAACACCTATTCATTATAACCCATGGCACATAATCCATATCCACTAGAAGTTATGACAATTAACCCCCTATGATCAATAAGTAATGTAAACCCAATAACCCATAGCATTTATTAACCATAACCCCTATCATCCTTGATTTCTAACAATTAAAAATTTATAAACCCTAATCCTTAAAACACTTAACCCTTAGTTATAAACCCTAACCCTTGTTGTCCCCAAAATTTATCATCTTCAAACCTTTTATCCTTTGATTTCTAACCACTATGTCGTAATCCTTGTAACGATTAAATAGCCATTATAGGTCTTAAGTAATAAACCTTCCAAATAATAACACTTATCATGCCTACTATTTCCCACCCGTAATAACTATATATCCTAACCCATAACATATAAACCATATTACCTAACCCCTAAATAGTAACCAAGTTATCATCCATTGGCCATGTATCTCAAGCCTATATTAAAACATAAGCATTAGAAAACATAATCGATACAAACCCCAACTCAAAATCATTAACCATTATAATCCTTAATAAGTAAACATGATAACCAATAATCTGTATAGCTTATAACAACAAAATTCTCACCCATATAACTCCTAATAACATATGTAACATGTAAGTCCCATCACCATCACCATCACCTTTGACCACTATAACCTTTATAATCATGATAACCCCTAACTATAAAACCTTATAAATCATATATTCTCTAATTCCTAGCCCATATAACCCATATCCTCAAAAAATCCTTAACCTCTATAAAGTGGAACGCGAACCCCTAACTAGAATCAATTATAATCCATTACCCCAACCACCCCTAACTCTTAGGACATTGAAATAGAAACTCATATCATCCATCTCCCAATCTTTAAATCCTTCCTATATAAACCTCAATTGTTATAAATCATGGTTGATAATCCATAACCACTATAACATATGACAATTAAACCCCTATAATCATAACTATGGTAAACCCCGTAACTAGTAACATTTATTAACAATGAAATTTATTATCCCTAATCTACAACACTTAAGCATTATAAACCCTAATACTTAATGTAATATTTGGTTCTTATAAACCCTAACCCTTATAATCCTCAAAGCATATCAACTTCAAATCTTGGTCCATATGATGCCTAACATTATAATGTTTGACCCCTATAACACCCAACACCTAACAACTATAGATCTTAATCTTTGTCATGGTTAAATACTAGCCATCATTACCCATATCATGCAACTTCTCTAAATAATTAGTAATGTAATTTTTGACTATTATATATAAACTCAAACCCTTAGAAACCACTAAACATTATAACTAAAAATTACTATAACCAAATTCTAAACCCTATAAAATTAACCAATATTAACCACTAACTACATAAACCCTAACCCAGAATACCCCTAATATCTAAGCCATATACATTAGAACCATTAATTATCCATATAACCCCTAAATATTAAAACCACTAACCCATATAGCCGTTATCACATAACCACTATAACCACTAGAGAATGACATGTATAATGATGTCCCTTATAATCCTTAATTAGCATAAGCATACAACAAGCTGCTCTACACCCCAATATGGCGATATGTTGACATATAGCATTATGCAAACGTGACATTACCAAAAATAAAATGAAATTAAAAAAAAAATCGATTTGTCTCATAAAATAAAATAAAAATTAAACCAAATGAAAAGTAATTAGAAAAATCCAGGTTGGCTCATAAAATAAAATAAAAAATTTAAAACCAACATAGATTCATCTTAAACCTAAGTCTATTAAGCACCTAGAGGGATCAAAATTCATGAAGTGTATATTTGTTTGGATGTGTAAAAAATTTAAAATAAAAAAGTTACACCTCAAGACATACATTGGATCCCTCTTGATGCTTGATAGATCTGGGTTTAAGATGGATCTATCTTCGTATATAGAGATAAAGAAGAAGAAGAATAGAGGTTATGATAATAAAAAAATATTAAGAGAATAAAAAGGGAGGAACTATCAATCAAAATTGAATCAATAAAATGATTAATATAAACAATAATTTAACCTCAGTTAACATCGCAACAAATTAAGATAAGTTAATATAAGCTTATATAATAAAAATATTAAAGAACGAGCATAATAGTAAAATATTATTATATTCTAAAATAAATTTTAAAATTAAATATAATAATAAAATAAATTTAGAATTAAATGTTAGAGACTAGATTTAAAAAATCGTGGAGATAATGATATAAACCCTTATTAAAGAAAAGTGGGTTAAAAAGAAGGAAATACTAACTTTTTTTGGATTTGAACCTATGACCTATTAAGAGGAAAAACATGTTCTTAACCATTAGGATTGAGTGAATTTGGATTGAGTGTCTAGTTTGACCAATGTAAAATTTTCCACAAGAACAATAAATTTGATAAAAAATTGTAAGAGTAAAGGGTCACATAAGAAAGGTATAAGAGTAAAGGGTCACATAAGAAAGGTATCAATAATATTCTCTTTGAGCGAATTTGGATTGAGCACGTCTAGTTTGACCAGTGTAAGATTTACCACAAGAACAAAAAAATTAATAGAAAATTTGTAAGAATAAAAGGTCATATATATATTTAATGCTTATGAATAATTATTTACAGATATTATAAGGCTTAAAAAAGTTTTAATGTTCTTTCTAACTAAAATTTTGTATAATCAATCAATCATGCAAGAGAGATGGAAATTTGACCATTGATGATGACTTCTTTGGTTTTAGGATAAAGAACATCTCATAAATATTTGATCAGTTTAGAAATAAAGTAAACATTAAATTGAAAAGATTTAGTAAAAGAAATTTGTTTACAGCTATGGAAACATCAAACCAACTAAATAAAAAATTCATAGCTTTTAGAATGAAAAGTAAACATTAAATTGAAAAGATTTAGTAAACTAAATTTGTTTACAGTTATGGAAACATCAAACCAACTAAATAAAAAATTCATTGCTTTTAGAATGAAAATTCAAAGGCCTTGTTACCTTACATCCTAATTTAGCTTAGCTCTAAATCTAAAATGTTACTCCAACTATAAACATTAAATTGAAAAGATTTAGTAAAATAAATTTGTTTACAATTATAGAAACATCAAACCAACTAAATAAAAAATTCATGGATTTTAGAATAAAAATTCAAAGGACTTGTTACCTTACATCCTAATTTAGCTTAGCTCTAAATCTAAAATGTTACTCCAATCATATATATTATTGCGTCGAGAGGCGCTCTACAGCCCACTATGGGGGAGATCTTGTTAGTCGAGTGTTTTTTGAGTTTGTCCAGTGTTTGTCGAGTAACAAAATAATACAAAGTAAACAAAAAAAAATAATACAAAGTAAAAAGTAAATATGATACTTAAAGTAGAGACTTTAGAGCTTAGGCTTAGGTGGTAAATATTATGTCGGCCATAAACAAAAAAGAATAATACAAAGTAAAAATTAAATATGAGACTTTAGAGTGTTTGTCCAGTAACAAAATAATACAAAGTAAACAAAAAATAATAATACAAAGAAAAAAGTAATAAATATTATGTCGGCCATAAACAAAAAAGAATAATACAAAGTAAAAAGTAAATATGAGACTTAAACTAGAGACTTTAGAGCTTAGGATTAGGTGGCTCAGGTATTGCATTCAAGGAGCTATTCAAGGAGAGGTTTGCACCTCAGGAGATTTATTTGATCCCTCTCGATGCTTGATAGAGCCTAGGATTTGGATCTAGGCTGATGTTAAACCATTTATACTTAAACGTAAACCTTTATACCAATAACGTAAGATAAGGAAACATCAAACCAACTAAATAAAAAATTCATGGTTTTTAGAATGAGGAGTTAAAGGCCCTGCGGCCTTACATCCTAATTTAACTTAGCTTTAAATCTAAAATGTTACTATAACAATGTATATTATGTTAAACAATTTATCCTTAATATTAAATCCGTATACCAATAACATAAGGTATTATATTTTCACTAAATATCAACCTTTATTACTTTATTTATCAGAGAGAAAATTAAACCAAGACCAAATCAAATCTACAATTAGAATTTCAAAAATATTGCCAAAATTTGTAATGCCATAATGCAACCCAAATTTTGTGAAATTTCACAATAAATTCACTTCATTTTATTTTGTATGGTAAGGTGTTGCATTTAATATAGCATTTCCTTATTTAGCATAGTTTACTAGTTAGAATTCGAAAAGAAATATAAATTAAAGCAATATGATGTTGAAAATATTTAAGGTTAACATGAATTTATATGTATATATACATATATTACTATTTTATGTATATTTTAATATTATGGATTTTAATTTTTTAAAATTTGATTTACAAATGTTATATATTATATTTCTTATCCACAGTGGTCGTAAAATGTACCTTATTTATTTTGATGCAATAAAACCAGCTTAGATCCAAATCCTAAGGCTCTATCAAGCACCGAGAGGGATCAAATCTCTCGAGGTGCAAACCTCTCCTCGAAAAGCTCCTTGAGTGCAATACTTGAGAAGAGGTTTGCACCTCGAGAGATTTGATCCCTCTCGGTGCTTGGTAGAGCCTTATGATTTGGATCTAGGCTGATTTCAGTCGTGGGCGGTGACACAAAATTGGAGTTTGATCAACATGGTAAGGAACAGGTTAAGTTGAAAACACAGATACGAGGATCATCATAATGTAAGTAATATGCATTAAAGATTGAGTAAATTGTTAAAGTGGAAAATAAAGACAATACGAGGATCATCATAATGTAAGTAATATGCTTCAACTTTTTCTCACGATTCGCCCTTCGTCGTTCAGTGTCTTGTTTTTTTTGTTCCTCTTGTTCTTTTGCTGTCAGTTTGTCTAACTTTCTTTTTCGATATTCTTTCTATCGCTCTGTGTTTCGTTTTCTTCGTTCTTCTACTGTCACTTCATACACCTTTTGTCTCACCTCCTTTGCTTTTCGTTTCAAGTCTTCTTGGAGTTCTTTTGTTGTCATTTATTTACATGGTCCTGCGATATTAGCGTCCATCTCAATCGCCATATCATGTTCTACATTTTGATTTATTTGTTATTCTGGAAATTGATTTCCTTGTTCTTCCAGATGCTTCAATGTTTTCTCACGATTCGCCCTTAGTTGTTCAGTGTCTTGTTTTTTTTGTTTCTCTTGTTCTTTTACTGTCAGTTTGTCTAACTTTCTTTTTCGATATTCTTTATGTCGCTTTGCGTTTCGTTTTATTCATTCTTCTCGTTCTTCTACTGTCATTTCATACACCTTTCATCTCACGTCTTCTGCTTTTCGTTTCAAGTCTTGTTGACGTTCTTTTGCTGTTATTTCGTTAGATTTTTGTTCTTCTTTTGTTTGTCTCATAGCATCTTCCGCATGAAGATCTTCCATTTCTACTGTTGAATCTATATAAAAAATGTCAACAATTAACATATACCCTAAAATCAATGCATATTTGTTATCCACAATGAAATCAATGCATGATACTGAAAACTATGCAATTTAAAAAAATAATACACTGAAATCTATGCAAGTGTAAATTTTAATATAGTTTATAAATTCAAAATATTTTCCAAAAAAATAAGTGCTTTGGGAGGATCGAACCTTGGACCTCACACCCATTATCCCCACACCCTTACCATTATCCCACACCCTTGACATTGAAATCTATGCAATTTTAATAAACAATACATTGAAATCTATGCAAGTATAAAATTCAATATAGTTTAAAAATTGAATATATTTTCCAAAAAAATAAGTGGTTTGGGAGGATCAAACCTTGGACATCACACCCATTATCCCCACACCCTTACCACTATACCACAGGTACTTCTTATTATAAATAGTATAGGAGGATGGGGAGGTATGCGAATGGAGGATAGACGGTGGAGGAGGTGCAGGCGAATATGGTAGTTTTTATTAGTTGTCAGTGTATTAGATTAGCTTTTAATTTTTTTTATCATTTTTTACTTTTTACGTTTTATTAGGTGTCTCGTTACATGTAACGGGACACATACATGTTACAAGATCTCCCTCATATTATCATTTTTTACTTTTTACGATTTATTGGGTGTCCCATTACATGTAATGGGACACATACATGTTACAAGATCTCCCTCATATTATCATTTTTTACTTTTTACGATTTATTGGGTGTCCCATTACATGTAATGGGACACATACATGTTACAAGATCTCCCTCATATTATCATTTTTTACTTTTTAAGTGTTATTAGGTGTCCCGTTACATGTAACGGGACACATACATGTTACAAGATCTCCCTCATACTAAGTTGTAGAGCGCCTCTCGGCACAATGAATAGCTATGTAATTCCATTAAACTTTCAAATTGATTAAAATGAGCGTCTTCATTGAATTTGAATACTCTAGTGAAATATTTAACCAATAACTTATGAGTATGTAAATTTCATAAACGGTTGATGTGAAGCTTGAAAGCAATGGTGAGAACATATTTTCCCAGTAAACATACAGTTATGTTCAAACTTTAAGCTCTCTAATCTCAAAATAAATGTAAAAGAAGTACATAAAATGAGAAGTATAATTAGACCATTCCCTAATAGAATAGTTGTTATATTTTAATATGTTGTGTAGTTGCATGTTAGGGATTTTTTGTATCACAATGGTTAGAGTAAAGTACTAAACTATTACAGAAAAGATGATTTGGCATTGACAAACATGATGAAGGAAGAAGGGAGTGGCATAAACACCTAATTTATAAAGGAAACCAAGAGTTTAAGGGGGAATTGTTAAGGAAAGGAGGAAAACCATTCAGCCTAATTATTAAAATCTTATTTAATGTTGGATTATGGTTTTAATTAGTTTCAAAGCATAGTTCGCTTAAATATTAGAGTTTCTTGGAACGATATGATAGTTCCAATGCATAAATGAAAACCATCAATTCAAACCAAGAAAGAAAGGAAACACCCAAAGCATGGAGGGAAAGAGGAAAGAACAAACTTGACAAAGGAGAATCTGCAATCTTTGATAAACCCAACAAAGAGGTTACATTTTGACAAAGCTCCAAGCCTGACTGATTTCCTCACTTTTGTCTTTGGTAATAAAAGTTTCAATGGGAATTCAATATATATACAAACACACTGAATCTCCCAAATAAGAAAAATAAATTCTTTTATTATTGATTGGCATATAAAGTTCTCCCTCAGTTGTGAGGTGAATTACATATAATATGGCATTAATAATCCTCCTCAAACTGGGGATTGAGAGGATCCAAGAAAAAATTGCAAGGGTGAACCTGAGATCCAAGTTCAATTGATGGATACAAAGGGAATGATCCAATCAAAGGGAAACACATAACAATGTCAATAACTCTATGTCGTGATGTAGTTGACGGAGGTTGTAGGTTCATTGATGTAATTGAGTGAAGGGTAAGTTTAATCCCAATGAAATCAAGAAAATTTTCAATAAGAATTGAGAATATAAATTAGATCCTAAACAAAGTAAAAGACAGGGATACTTATAAACCAAAAAAACCCACAAGTGCATACAAGGAATGATAAACAATCATTAAGGAAAAGTCAGGGAGGTCAATGACTCACCTATGAATGAAATTAATAGATCCGTACGTGACAAATAGATCTACAATTTTTTCATTGATATGATACTCTCTCATCCACTTATCCATATGAGACAAGAGTAAATGTGGCATACAACCCACAAATGGTGTACTAGAAGGATGAGAAAATGAAATATAGTATTTGACCTTGTCAAGAATTGTGTGCATTCATAACAATTATGTGGATGTTAAGAACATTGAAAAGATAATGTTTAACTAGAAAATATTGACCAAATCAAGTACACATGTCAATACTGATCCAAGATAAGGAAGAGAATAGTCAAGTAAGGAAGCCATAAGTAATAAACATGACCAAATTATGACCCAAGAAAATAACAAAAAGTAACTTTTCTAACCACCAGACATAAAATAATAAAAACACATTCGCACATCTAAAAATTGGGAAATTGGGAAATGGGATACCCAAGGAGGTACTATGACCAACAATAAGCTATCATTAAGGAGGTGGGAGGCCTCATGGCTATCTTTGGGCTTTGATTACATGATGAAAACTTCATGCACTATAAATTTAATCCATGGTAGGAGATTTTATCTATGGAAGGTATAAAATTGAGGTGGCTTAAAAAGAGAAAGTTAGAAGAAAGGACAGATAATACAAATATAAAACAAGGAAAGTAACAAAACCAAATGGAATGGTGCATGAGGGGAAGGCCCATAGAATAGTTGTGGAATGATATGGCGCCCTAGCATAAAGAAGGAATAATCTCATCTGGAAAGAAACATGCCATCACGATATTCCTCTTAAAAACACATAAGAGGTGACAATGAAGGACCACAAAGTTGCACACTGGCACATGACGACAAGAAAACCACTGAAAGGAAATAAAACAAAAAGAAATTGTACATAAAAAGGGGGTTAACAATGGTATAAATAAACCTATAGCTACAAAAAAGGTGTGACATTATATATGCATGACAACATTGGCTACCAAAATTCCAATGTTTGTATAACTAGGAGATCAACTAGTTATAAGAGCATGATAGGTTAGTCACAACTAATTATAAGAGAATTATAGGTTAATCATGAATAATGAAATAACACGAAATCAAGAAACCAATAATTTGCAGTAGAGTGATAAGCGATGAATCTATAAATATGTGTCCCACTTTCTAGTGCGCAATGCGACAATGAAAATTTTACATTTTACATTTTTAAATTGAATCCCCAGAAACTAATATAAGCCTTGTGAATTAGGATGCAGTGCAATAAAAAATTGTGTTATATATTTATAATAATATATTTTAAAAAATAGTATGTCATTTAATATGAAAAAAATCATTTAATTATATGCTTGTCCTTGCATCTTTTTGGAAACGTTAACAATTGACTGGGGTAATTGTAGAGGGTATTTTTGGCACTAGTGAATTTTATGGATTATGGGCTTATAAGAAAGAGCACATGGAATATGTGATGCAATGCCATGTTATATATGTTTATGTTTGGCCTTTATTAACTTCTCTATTTCTCAGTTCTAAATGCATGAATTTAATGTACATAATCATGGACAAATTCATGGTAGGACTACATAAATGTCTTTGGATGTAATTTAAATAATTGGGTTGTTGTATATTTTTCTTCCACTATCAAATTCTATATCTAGCCAATGAAATTCAAATTGGAAAATTGAGGTAAAATGCTATGGTGAAACTGAGCTACCCCATGGCCTCAATAGTGCAAAGAGGCTACTAGGTATGTGATAGATTTTGTTTCTACTTGTATGGTTAATTGTTGATTTGTATCCCATTCATTTTATTAAGATTAAGTAACATGAACTAGAGTATCCTATATTTTCTATTGTGCTATTTCATAAATTAAGTTGATGTAGTGGAACTCCTTTGTGTCCCATTTGTACAAGATACATGGCGACTTCTAGTTCGCTAGTGCTACTATTGTGTAGTTAGGTTCCTTTATATTCATTATTGGAAAGTCTTTGAGAGCATACTTCTCTTCATATTTCCATTTTCATAGCCTATCAAAACCGATATGGGTGTCTTCCTAGTGATCTATCTTCACCTTTATCCCATTATAAAAATAATGGACTTGAAATCCTTTCTCTTGAAATTCTAACAATTTGTAGTATAAAATCATTTGTGTTTTATTCAATTCATTTTGTGCTTCCATGGAACAAGACTTAAACTCTACCAATATGGGTATCTCATCCTAGTATTATTTTACTTGATGCTCCAAAATATCTATTTTCTTCCTTGATTCTTGCAAATCCTTCATCATACTAGTCACATTGGTTTTTGTAGCTTGGAAAAGGGACACTCCTACTGAGATTACAACTAAATGATTTTCATCGGTTTCTTTAATGAATGGGACCTTAGTGGTCACAATAACTTCTTGATATTAAGATATCATCATTTTCTTATGAGTTTGTTTCACCACTTGTTTCTTATTCTTGTAAAAAATAAACAAGTCTAAAACAATCCCTTACTTTGTGTCTTCTAGTGAGGGTTATCTTCAGCTCAATCCAAGGAATGGAAGATGGACTCCTATTATTTATTGTAACTCTAGAAAATTGGTTGAGCTTTCAACAATTGGCCCAAGAATATCTAAGTATCCCATATATGTTTTTTGGGTTGTGTTTTCCTTGTTCTTTATCATCCTTAGACTTGGCACTAATAGTTTCATATTCTTCTTCTTTATGAATTATTTCGTATTCAATTGTTATCTCACTGCCCTCTTGCTCAACCTTTTTTCTTCTTATTTTTTTTTCACTTGGCTCATCTTTTCATATAAATTTTATGACCTACCCCTTTTGTATATCTTTTTATTTTCCATGTTTCATTTTGATATTGTCGATAGTGATGCATGGTTGTGCCTAAGAGATCATATATATTGAATATTTATTCACTGAATGTGATGAACCTGCAATAATTAATTAATGCAAATACGCGAGATATCATAAATAATTGAACATAATCACTTTTGTATTGATCACGGGCCACTTCAAGGGGGCAATCTCCTTTGAGCAAGCTCAATACAATTAACTTCACGGTGCCTTCAATGACCTCAACACACACTTATATACTAAGTCTATGCCCAATACTATGAGTCAAAACCATGGGACATATAATACTACGGGACGACTTACAAAGCATATGCATCCAATACTATGGGTCAATACTATGGGCTAATATAAACTACGGATCAACAAATACTACCGGACGACTTACAAAGCATATGCGTCCAACAACAATATACTAACATAGTAAAGAGAAGGGTTGACATAGATTCCTAACATCCCCTCTCCATTAGAAAAAGCTTTGTCCTCAAAGCTTTGGTTGGAGAAATTGCTGCAGAATCTGAAGGAGTGGTTCCCCGATAGCATCCTCGGGTTGCATTTCAGGCCACTGACGCCTTTGGAGTATCAAGGAGGATTGCTTGGAAGGTTGTAGATGAAGAAGAACCCTATCAGCTACGTGGAAAATGCGCTCAGAACGGTGCTGATCGGCTTGTTGTTTCAGGTGAATTATGGCCATGTGAAGATTGTCCTGCAGAATGAGAAGAATCTGATTGCGGTTTCGAAGAACCGTGTCAATTTCCTAAACTGGGGAGCTGCTAAGGGTGTATGGAAGAAGAACTGGCGGTGTTTTTCCATAGACTGCTTCATATGGTGTCCTTTGAGATGTGGTATTGTACCACCAGAGCGCTGCTAGGAAATCCATAGAAATAGTTGGCCAAAGCTGTGTAGGGATGGGCAAGGGTTTGAGCAATCCCGAAAGGAGTGTCATTTCACCCTTGTTGACTTGGAAAGTATCATCGTCAGCCACCATCTGTTGAATTGTCATTTTTAGTCCCTGCCAAAAGAAGTTACATTGTTCCCAGTCATACATTTTGCAGAACCCAGAGTGCCCTGTTGATGAAGAAGCATGGAGTTCATAGAAGAGAGAGCCCTGTTGAACATAATGTAACCAATTTGGAACAAGCAGAGAAAGAGCTATAAGAGAAACTGGGTCATCAATTGTGCAAGAAGGAGCATCTTCCACCATATTGTCCTTACCCTTCTTGCAAGTGATCACATAGGGATAACCCATGAGTTGGATAACCCATTTCAAGTGTGTTGGGGAGGATACCCATTGTTCTAGAAAATTTTCCAGACTCGGGAGATCAATCTTGATGCAGAAATAATTCCCTAATAGGTATGGCTACCACTTCTATACTGCATGCAAAATAGCCATCATTTCCTGCTAAGAGGTAGATGTGGCTAAATTCTTACCGGAAAGGTCTCTTGAAGGCAGCAAGCGCATGGGTTCAGCAAAGATACCTGCATATCTATCCAAGGAAGTAGTGGAGACTGTGGATGGGTGCATCTGAATGGAATTGAGCTGAGCGATGACACCATGTGAGTTCTTCTTAAGGATTTTTTCCAGGCGATGTGAACTAATGATGCAGAGAGACTCTGTTTGTAAGCCCATAAATTTGTGTTGTGCCCCGTTGACTTTAAATTGCATCCAAAGTTCAGCAAAATTTCATAAGATGGGGCCAAGTGTGCGTAACCATTGAACACCCAAAACCACATCACATCCACCTAAGGACAAGGCAAACATGTCAGAGCATAGGTTATAATCTTCCATAGAGATATGCACATTATGGCACTTCCCCTTGCAAGGTAAGGTGCCCCCATTGGCAACCATGACTTCAAAGTTGGAGCAAGGATGGACAAAACAATCAGCCTGTTTGGCAATCCGAGGGTCAATGAAGTTATGAGTGCTACCAGAATCAATGAGTATGGTAAGAGGGAGCTTCTTGAAGTATCCCCTGACCTGCATTGTTTGTCAGGTGGTGATGCCGATTACAGCATGGAGAGAGATCTCGGGTGGGTTGTCCTGAGATGGGGTGTCAACAGGCGGGTGTTGAATGTTGACCTGATCATCTACTGTATCTGTAGCTTCTTCACCAAGTTCTAAGGCAGGCGGAGAATCCACATCCAAGAGATAGAGCTTTTGTTGAACACATCTATGTCCTCGAGTGAATTTCTCATCACAATTATAGCAAAGCCCTTTTTCTCAGCGTGTCTGCATTTCTATTTCAAACAATTGCTTGATAGGAGTTGGTTGAGGAGAAGGCACGATGGGAGGTCATTGGGAACCCATATTTCTTAAGGGAACAAAGGTGGGTTTGGAGCATTTTTGAGTTGCGATCTTGTCCTTGGCCAGCTTAGCCAACCCTAGGACTTCCATCATTGTGTTGGGACAAAACATGTTGACCTCTAAGCGGATTTCATCCTTGAGACCACTGATAAAACAACTCCTGTAGAATTCCTCAGACAATCCTTCTATGTGATTGGCCAATTTCTCAAATTTTGTCTGATACTCTCTCACTGTGCCAATTTGGTGAAGTTTAGTGAGTGCTCCTGTGAAATCATCAAAAGCACTAGGACCAAATCGTGGCAAAATGAGTTGGCAAAAATCTGTCCAGTTTGGCTTGGGATGAGCTTTGATGTACCAACGGTACCATTGAAGGGCTTCCTATTCCAAATGAAAGGATGCAAGTGGAACTTTCTGGACATCAAAAGTATTATGCAGACTGAAATATTGTTCTGCTCGGTATATTCATCCAGTCGGATCAATACCATTGAAGCGAGGAAAATCAAGCTTCGGCCCACGAAAATTGCTAGAAGAAGAGAACCCGGTGGTTGCAAAAGATTCTGGCTATCGGTTATTGTTCATGGCTAAATGTTGAAGATCGAGGCTGAGAAATTTTTCATCCAGATCTTGGAGTTTGGTTTGAATGGCTACAAGTGCTTCCTCCATGGTGTTTGCTCCTGCACGGTTGACAACCATAACCAGGTTTTTTTTTTTTTTTTTTTTTGGGTGGAATGGTTAGAAAAACACAAACAGAAGCTGATTTAGTAAAGGAAAATTTGGATTGGGGAAACAATCTGATGGGTAATTGGGGTTTGACTAGATTTTGGACACTGTCGAAAGGACAAGAAAGCAAAAAGGGAGATTTCAGAAGCGGGGTGATAGAATGAGAAAATTTGGCAGAGAGGGACAAAGAAGCAGAATTCAGAAAGGAATTCTGTGGTAAAATTTGAAGGTGATTGGGTGAAATCTGAGGAAGTTATGGAAAGCCCTAAAAATAGACAAATGTGGGATTTCGAGATTTGGGAAGGGGAATTGGGGATAGGGTCCTCAGGAATGAAAGATGCAGAATGGAATGACAGGGGTTCCCTGAAAATTTCAAGGAAATAGAGTGAAAACAAGGGAGATATGGAGAAAAAACTGAATTTTATACCTTTTTTTTTTTTCCAGAAATGGATCGGCAACATCGGCGCGGAAGGGATCCGCAATAGATGGATCTGCAACGGCGCGGAAGGGATCGAAAACGGCTGGATTTGAAAC
Source organism: Larix kaempferi (assembly GCA_027924585.1). Classification (NCBI taxonomy): domain Eukaryota; kingdom Viridiplantae; phylum Streptophyta; class Pinopsida; order Pinales; family Pinaceae; genus Larix; species Larix kaempferi. Next base: position 4,194,068 of record BSBM01000723.1, on the reverse strand, counting down.
GGCGACTGGATCTGGAACGACTTTCAAAATAGATCTGAAATGGCTGGATCTGGAGCGGAAGTGACCAGCAACAGTTCAACTGAAAATAGATATGGACCCCAGGTATGTGCGGCTTCCTAACAGTTCAGGGGTTTCACTCGGCCACCAATGCTGTCTAACGGCTTGCGTATTGGGGAAATACCCCGCACTCCATGGCTCAGGTAAAATTGATAACCGCTTTTCCACAAACGACAGCTCTTGGTTTACCTCACGGGTGGAAACTAGTCAATCAGGTAGGGGTCGTTGCCCTTTTCGCTGGTAGGTCCTCTTAATGGGCCAGCTACTTCGGGGTTCCTGTGGTACTCCTCACAATGATTTTTAGGGCTTATTCCCAAGTACTTCCCACAGTTAAGCGGATAGGGATTATTCCCAAATCTGAACCTGCAATAGATGCGAAAAAAAATTTGACCAAAATTTCACCCAGCGAGCCCAAGAAAGTGCTCTAATACCAGATGTGATGAACCTGCAATAATTAATTAATGCAAATAGGCGAGATATCATAAATAATAGAACAGAAACACTTTTATATTGATCACGGGCCACTTCGAGGGGGCAACCTCCTTTGAGCAAGCTCAATACAATTAACTTCATGGTGCCTTCAATGACCTCAACACACACTTATATACTAAGTCTATGCCCAATACTATGAGTCAAAACCATGGGACATATAATACTACGAGACGACTTACAAAGCATATGCGTCCAATACTATGGGTCAATACTATGGGCTAATATAAACTACGGATCAACAAATACTACGGGATGACTTACAAAGCATATGCGTCCAACAACAATATACTAACATAGTAAAGAGAAGGGTTGACATAGGTTCCTAACACTGAAGTTAGAGGTAACTAATGTCTTTGTTTCTATTACTACTACTTTGGTGGTATACATATGATAGGACCCTATGGATAGTGGTAATGAAGGTCATTTTTTTATTATCTCTTATCAATAATCCTACAAGTACATGCACAAAAGTTTGATAGGAAATATCTATAACAACAAGACTATCAGGGATGAACTTTAGTCAAATATGTTGAGGCTTGGATTCTCAAGATATCGTAAAATAAGTGAATGTATCTGTCATTTACCATTCACCACTAGTACTGACTACTTGCATTGCCTTGTCTATCTTACATGGAGATGGATTGCAGAACACCAAGGTAAATAGGGAAGAAATAGAATTATCATAAGTTATCATACTTTCAATCTCATACTTGTATTCCCACAATACTTGTAAATAAACATGAATAGGTTTCTATTTTGGTTTCCATTTCCCACCCATTTCTAGCAAGTGATTAGTTGTGCAAATAATATCCACTATGAAAGATGACATATAGAAAAGTGTGGGACTATCTACAATAAAATATTTTCCCTAGAGATAACATGATCACTCAAGGTGGTGGGTTAAATACTCGACCAATTAAAAACTTGTCCCGTTTCATCTCCCTAATGTAGGAGTGGTATCGATGCTTCCTTTAAATATATGGCATCCTTGTCACCATATAGCCTCTTAACTAGTCCCACTACATATATATAAGGAAATTTGATATTTGAGGTTGAATAAACACATTTCTTCCTTTCTCTAAATAACTTGTCCATAATCCACAAAAATTTAAAAATATCATGATAATATTTGTTAGTGGTGAACCTCGTTACGTATCCTTCTCTCATGTTCACTTGTACCTTTGGGAGTTTATTGTATATGTTCAAACTTGAAGGTTTGAATGAGTTTAATTCCTTCCCATTATGATTTATGATCAACTTAATGTCAACATTAGCGTGACTAACTAACCATGAAACTACTTATTATGTGGGAATTAGGGTTGGCTTAGGTGTTTCCCAATGAAAGTGGGATCTTTTAATTAATTTATATACTTTGAGGTCAAGGTCCATTGGATAATTCTATTTTTTTTTTAAATGATAAATTTCATCCCATTGCAACTATTAGTTTGTAGATAAATTGTTTAAGTATCACCAAAATATGGCATGCCTTATCTTCGACCACTAGCTCTATGGAAGTTTCCTCGACGAGCATAATCTAAGGTGTTTTCCTCTTGTTTTTGGTTTGCTTATCTGGTTTCAATTTTCCAACCTATGCTTCACACAAGAAGCCATTTCACCCATTAACATTGTTAGAAAAAATAACTTTTGTGTGATTTCTCAAATGAGTTCGAATTTGAAAAACCTTAGTAGGAAAGGCCATGTTTGATTTTTTTTGTTTTGCTACTCATCTCAAGCCTTTTATAGGTGTGTTTATCTGAGTTAAATTCTACTAATTCCCTCATAAACCCGTCCATTATCAACTATGGATAATTTCCACAAGATATGAAATATGCATCAACCAAGATATGGAGGCTTTTTGCATAGACCAAAATAATTAATACAATGATATGGAAAACCTCTGATGGCACATCCAATTGGTCAATTCACTCTGAGAGAAGTCACATGGAACCCTTTTCCATGTTAATTGGATATATGAAAATTTCAAACTCCAACTCAGGATAAATAAAACAAGCAATATTGCTTTACCTCTTTCCTTTGTCTTTGTAAGCAAGGAATCACTCCCTTAAGAAAAGCATAACCCTAATTTCAAATCGAGTGGTCCTTCGAAAAAAAAATTGTTAAAAATAATGAATCTACCACACTTTCAATATTATATAGTTTTCTTAGGTATAAGTTTCTATAATAATGACTTGATGTTTGTTCCTTAGGCTAAATAAAACAAGCAATATTACTTTACCTCTTTCTTTTGTCTTTGTAAGCAAGGAATCACTCCCTTAAGAAAAGTATAACCCTAATTTCAAATCGAGTGGTCCTTCGAAAAAAAGTTGTTAAAAATAATGAATCTACCACACTTACCACACTTTCAATATTATATAGTTTTCTTGGGTATAAGTTTCTATAATAGTGGCTTGATGTTTGTTCCTAATAGATAGTTTATACAACTCACTAGAAGGAAAAACTATGTAAAAAGGATTAAAGCTCTAAACCCTAGGAATAAGGTAATTTTTATTAAACTAATGCATTTAAAAGGGATTTCCCATCAAGTAATTGTTTATTTTATGAGTGTAAAAAACAATAGTTTGGAAAAAAGCATACCTACATCCTTGATATAAGGTGTCCTCGATGTACATTGCAATCAATGCAAACTAGGTCTTTTCCCTAGGCTCGGGTTCCAAGATGATTTTTTTTTTTTTCACATAGTAGTTAAACCAACAAGCTCAATATACGAGAGCGCCAAATCTGCCTAGGTCATGGGGTCGATCCTGGGTGGGGACGGCCATAGCCGACCGCCCCAGCCACCCGGCCATAACGGCGGCCCCAAATCCAAGATGATTTCCTTATCCCAAGAGGTAAGGGTTTGTTCATTTTCCACTTTAACCACTAATTGAATTGTCAAATAATCGGATGATTGTTGATAACACATTTTCATGTTGGATGCGACGTGTATCACTTGATATCAATCTTTATGGATAGTGTGATAAGGGTTATCTTTGCTATCGTATTAATTCATTCATTGGAAGTGATGTGATTGATTCATTGTTTGCAAGTGGTGCAATGTATGTATCGTGGGTTGTTGAATTTTGCTATCGTATCAATTCATTCATTGGAAGTGATGTGATTGATTCATTGTTTGCAAGTGGTACAATGTATGTATCGTGGGTTGTTGAACTTTAGGAGTAGTGTGAACTTTATTGCTTTGTCCCAAACTTTATAAGTGAAGAGATGTATCGTATTGTCCCAAATTGTTTTGGTTAAAATGCAATGTCCATCACATTATGCTTATTTTCAATGCAGTGTGATGTGCTTATCAATGATGGACACCAAAATTTGTGGATACTACAATATTCATTGTTACAAACATAACATTGCATGTTATGCAATGTGTGTTTATAACTTTGAAAAAAATGCTATATTTAAACCTTAAAACGATTGCGATGTGTGTCATGTAGTTTAGACCTTTGGAGATAGTGGGTAATGTGTATCATTGATCTAAATTTTTTTCTCAAAAAATAGTTTACGATCTATTATATTAAAATAAATTATATTATTTAGAGTTTCTGAGCTTTTACAATCTAATGCAACTGAACAACATCCTTTCAAAAAACTAGGTCAATTTTTTTTCCACCAAGGGACATCTCTACAAGTACTCTGTTGTCACAACACACTATGTATAGACTACTCGAGAAAATAAAGAAGCCATTTAAACAGATTCATACCTATATTAAAATAGGAGAGAATTAGCTCTAAAAGTTGAATGCGATAAAAATACTACCTGCATAACAAAAATGCCAAATCCAACAAAATTTTGCTTTGAATCCCAAGGATCATTGATCCAAACCTATAAGCAAGTTGTGCAATTTCAATGATGTTTTTAGCTATGCAGAACACACCAACTTTTTAGTTTCCTATTGTGATGTGTGTCGCGTAGTTTAGACATTTGGAGACAGTGGGAAATGTGTATCATTGATCCAAACCTATAAGCAAGTTGCTTGATTTCAATGTTGTTTTTAGCTACGCGAACACAATCACTTTTTATAAAACTAGAGAAGTTTGTAGAGGAAATTTTGCATATTCTAACTATATAATTTTTTTCTAAAAATATTGGTCTTTCCAAAAAAATTCTAATGACATATATCATGATTTGAAATAGTTTCAACTATATTTTTATGGGCTTACCTATTTCCAAAAGAAATTATATATTGCACTAATAGAAAGCAATCTCTGGTAAATAAAAATGAAAACAAATGTTTCATTATATATTTGTTTCATGCCCTATTTATTTATCACTCTCCCCACACCAAAATTTTACTTACTATTATCATTTATCCTATCTTTATACATGCATCATCCACCACCCTCCTTATCATTGTTTGTATACTAATACATATTCAATTGTACTCGCATGCTTTATCTATTATGTTGTACCATACCTTATTGTTATATATCCTATATATTAAACTATTTAATTATTAATTGCCTTTATGCTATTAATTTACAACTAACATCACGATTTAGGGTCTACATAATGTTATGTATTATAAAAAACATATGTGCTACCTTATAGTGCATATGCACTATATTGTAGCATATATACACTGCATTTTGTGAATTGTGAATGTGAGGTACTATAAGTGTTAAATTCAAATATATGATAGGCCTAGTAGTCAACATGGTTGGTTTAGAATTAGGTTCTTCCTAACAAGCCAACTGGCTAGCACTAAAAACAACATGGATACCAATTTTCCTTTAGAGCTCTATCAAGGTGCTTGATTTCAATTATATTTTTAGTTATGCAGAACACAATAACTTTTTAGGACATTGAACAAGTTTGTGGAAAATATTCTATGAATTCAAAATATATAATTTTTGTTTAAAAATATTATTATTTTCAGTTTTATTTTTAATTTCTTAGTGACACATATCATGATTGAAAATACAATGCTCTATTGTTTCTACTATAAATTGTGATGGGTTTAACCATTTATGAAAGAAAATATTTGTTGAACTAGTAGAAACTAATCTCTACAAAATAAAATAAAAAAATTCATTATGTTATGCACCTAAGTGTGGCGTGCACACACAACAACATTGTTTCAAGGCTTACTGACTTTAATATTTCTACTAGATTTAGGTACGAATTCCGACATTGTATTAAAGTTAATATTGTCATAGCACCAATCCCTTGGGTTCCTTGAAGTGCCAGGATGCCCCATGGAGGGTAGAATATACAGTGAATGGGTGTATTGTTAAGCTTTTAAGGCACTCCTTGTGCTAGGTCACTGATTTGAAACTCTATGGGTACTAGCTTACAAAAAAAAATATTGCCACAACATCATCGGTAGACAAAAAAATTTATTGTCAAAATTTTGGAGTTTGAAATTTTCATATCAATTTAATAATGTCAATCCACAATTACGTTTTTGTCACATATAGGGTGCCACATGGAAATTTTAATAGCTTTATTTATCCCTATGGATGTTGGGATTTTGACGCTCAGGAAATGACTAACCAATGTTTGAAGATTCCACATGGCATTTATTACTGCTCCTCAAATATCATTAATCACTAGAATTCAAACTCTTGGGCGATGTCAAACCAATGTCTAAGGGTTCCATGTGGTAGTTATTACATTCTCTTCAAATGCCATTGATCATTTAAATTTTGACAAATGAATGACCACTAACCAATGTCTGAAGGTGTCGCATGGTAGATATCCAAAATTTAAATGAGTTGGAATATTGATTCCAGAATAATGAGATGTTATTATTCTCATAGTCACACAAACATTATAATATTGATGTTCGATAAATAAAGTGTCATTGTCTATGTTGTAGTATTGCTTTTTAGGTTCTTAGTTTGTCATTAATTAGTCATCAATTAAATTTTTACGAGTTGTCGGTATTATGATGACCTATGCATTTTTTTAACATGAACCTCAGAGGCAGTTTATCACACTCACTCCTATAAATATTGCTACAAGAAAATTTCTAGTGATTCTAACATCCAATTTTAATGGAATTGCTCCAATATCCACATGAATTGAGGATATAAGATTATTTCTAAGATTTAAAAAAAATATGGTGAAATGACAATCAACCACAAATAAAAGAACAAAGTAATTTCTTCATTTTAGTGAACATCAATTATAGTAATCATAAGTACACCAATGAAACTAATATTTAAATATTCTTATTATTTAAAATATCCCAAGTTATAATGAAATTTTTTCACTCGAGCACTTAGCATACACCAAAATTTTAAGAAAATAAGAATATATATTTACCAATACATACTAACCATGGATACAACTCTACAAGTAAATAACATCCAACAATTGATGAGGGTTGTGATGAAATTATTGCAACAATTAAATTCAATACCTAACAATAGATCGATGAAACTGTGACACTAAGATTTCAATAGCTAGATTATGAAATAAATTTGAATCACATAACATGTGGGTAAATGTTAATAAGTTGTATAATTAGTTAATTAATAAATTTAAATTACATGAATTTTTCTGAGTTGTGTAATTAATTAAAGTAATTTGTTGTAAATAACACAAATTTGAGAAATAAGAATGATGTGTTTTGTTATGGTTTTTTATGAATATCAAGATGGTTGATCCATAAATTATTTCCAATAGATTCAAATATCTCACTAACAAAGTTTTGTTTGATGGCATGTAATGTTATGTTAATATTATTTGGAACTTCAAAGTGTAACAATTGATAAATGATAGGGAAATAATGATTGTATTAATTCCATTATTAGAATGAGTTAAAAATTTAGTATTATAAATTATAAAATGCATCACAAGTACTAGCATTTAACTCAATAAGCATGGTACATGAGCTGAGGAAATGTTCCGAAATATTGTGATATTATTATCCCAAGTAAAAGTATGAAAAAGTTTGATAATTTCCTTATACATGCAACTTATTATTCAAATGATAGACAAAATGTGAATAATAATGATTTATTAGTCCCTACTGAAGGCCGGGGTATTAATGTAATCTGTTCATGCGGTTGGTTTTATATTACTTTTTACCTTTGACTTTTAATTCCCCCAATCTCTAATATTTAACATAGAAAACAAAAACAAAATCTCATATAAAAAGTCAATTTACTTGTGATCTTATTGGACAATAACTTTGAAGTATTATTGCAAGATTTGTTTCTTTCGAAGCTTATAGTTAATGCACTCTGAAGAACTATCATGTTTTTACATGACATGATAGGGAATTTGGAGCATATAATACCATACCTCAAAATCCAAGTTTATCAAATTTTCACATAGCATTCATTCATATGGTAATGTTGTAAGGTTGTTTCTCAATGTGTACATGGAATACATTATGATAGAAACACTTAAAATTATTGGACCACGGCTCTATTAAAAGTGAATATGCTTCTATATCAACAAAGAACAAATTCCCATTACAAGCTCACAAACTTGAAGACTTGTGAAAGTCTAACTATCATCTAAACATTTATAAAAACTTGAACTCTCCCTATAGAACTTACTTTTGAATTGTAGGTCAAAATAGGCAATAGTATATTAAGTTTTGGAATGTATTGGAAAATGGATTCTACTATCTAAAATTGATAGAAAAATATAAACATACTAGCATCAACCCTCTCTAGAAATATGAAAATAAGAGAACAAATTGTGTAATGGATTACTACTTATATTTATTTTTCCAGTCCTTGATATGCAATGAAAGCCACACAATGTGTTAAATTGATCATGTATATGGCCATGTTAGACCATGTTCAATTATTTTTAAGTTCTTAGACAATTCACATTTTTACCTACCATTATGCTTGGTATTCTCAACATCCTGAGTGGCTAGGAAATTTTATGATGTGGATCCTTCTTACAAGACTTGTGTGAGTGGAGTGAAGTGAATAATAGAGATGAAGACATGAGCTGAGATGAAATAATATTAAAGGTATTTTCCAATGCAAAATATCAATATTAAAAGAAACAAAGAAAGACCTCTCCAGTCCTAATATACACAAAATCAACAAAGCAATATATTGCAAAAGGAACACAAGGTATAGAGAGATTGAAATTAATTAAGTTAGCAATATAGATCAATTTGATTCCTTCCACTCCCTCGTAGTGAAACTATTAGTAGAACAATCATGGCCAAGACAATAACTTAGATTTGGATTTTTTTTGTAAATTTTAGATTGGTTGCATTATTTGGACAAGAAGGGATGTGTTTAGGATGTACTAATTTGGTGAGGTACATGGCATAAACTTATTTGGTGAGGTACATGATATTATTTTTATTTTCAATATTCTTAGTTGTGAAGGTAGAAAATAATGTAGGGTAAGTTACATGACATAAACTTAGGATTTACTAGAAGCACTTGGGGTACATGACATAATGATTTACATATAATGCAATCCGTGCACATATTTGTTTTTAATTTATTTTGGAAAACTATATTTTTTATTAATTTTCAAAACCGACCATTGAAAATTTTAATTGCATTTTGTATATATGTGTGTGCATGTAAAAAAAATACTTATTTTAAAAATTGAAATAATCTTTTAAAGAGGATGTGCTGATGTGGGGAATATATATATTTTTGAAATTTTTTGGTTGTGTACTTTTTGTGTTGTTGATTTTTCTTTGTGGTACTTCAAAATTGTGGACATGGTTTTTAAGTGTAAGTTAAAAAAGAAAATAAAAATAAAAAATCACATGAACTAAAAAAAACCCATAATTTATATGCCAATGGATAGGTAATACCTTGAAAAATCCATCGACATTAAGTATGGCAACTAAGGTGCATCGCACAATAGGGTCTAGTCCTTCCAAAGAGACGAGTAAAATTAAATCTATGGAAAAAGGGGGCTAAAATTCTATTTTTAAAGCCCTAAATCTAGGTATTAGCTCGATTGAGATTTGAAAAATACTCGATCAACGTTTTGAGCGCATTTGTAAATGGCTCGATTGAGGGTTTAGCTATGGTTAAGCTAAAATATCGATCAAGCTATTTCCCATCAACTTTTTGCATTCAATTCACTTCATTTTCTTCCCTTTAACAAAGAGCATGAATTACCTACCATATTTTTGCATTTATTGAACTCAATAACAAACAAATTGTATAAAACAAAAAAACATATGAACTAAAATTTATGAATTGTAATAACACTATAAGCTTCTTAACTGTCACATGTTGAATATTGTAACTTCTAAGAATATTATATTTGTACATTATTATTCCGGAGATGTTCCATCCCTCCGAGGTGACTCTATTATGTATCCGGAGAAGTTTATTCCTCCGAGGATTTGTGGTAACTAGGGTTATTAGACCCACCATGTGGGGGTCGGCCCTGATATTATATTTTAGGGGTTATTAGACTTCTCCAGGAGAGGTCGGCCCCATTAGGGATTTTAGTCAGTCGGGAACTAGTATAAATAGAGGAGGAGAGCTCCTCATTTGATACACACTCACAACTCAGAAAAGTAGCGCACTTGTCTGGGAGGTATGCACAGGAGGTGGAGAAGGAGGTCAAGTCTTGGAGCACATCTTGTATTTTGGTTGATCATCTTATTGAGGAAAGCTTTGCTGGGTTTTCTACCCCATGAGGGTTTCCTAGGGTAAATTCTGTGTCTATCTTGTGATTATGTTTCTTTCAGTGATCTTGCTAGTCTATTTGGTTTAAACTTAACATGGTATCAGAGCTAGCCTGAATAGGACATCTTTCACAAGGTAAGAATATCTCTCTCTCTCTCTCTCCGATGAAAATTAAGGTTTCTACAAAAAGTTGGTATTGTTGAATTCTGATTACATGGATGGATAGCCCTTCTCAAAACCAATCGTTTGATCCCTAGATCGAACTTTTTGGTTGGGTAGAACTCCGGGAACGTCAAACCCTAGTTTTACCAAAAGTGTGATAAACCAGAAATTGGTTTCTGCAAAAAGTTGGTATTGTTGAATTCTGATTACATGACTAGATATCCCTTCTCAAAACCAATCTTTTGAGCCCTAGATCAAACTTTTTGGTTGGGTAGAACTCTGGGAAAGTCAAACCCTAGTTTTACCAAAAGTGCGATAAACCAAAAATTCTGTCCCACGATCCAGAAAATTAAAAGGGTTAAAGTTCCCAGGTAAGTACTATTCTATCTCTTGTCTCTTGGACTCCCCCAAGAGAAGATGGCTCCAAACACTAAGCTTGAAGACAAGCTAGAAGGTATAGAAAATTTTCGGGCATGGAAATACAAAATTGGTCTCATTCTTGAAGAGAATGATCTTGCTCATTATGTCAAGGATGATGTTGCAGAACCTGAAGGAGATGAAGACAAAGAGAAGCATAGGAAGGATTTGATTAGGGCTAAGAGAATCATAGCTGATTCCATTAAAGACCACTTCATTCCCCAAGTGGCCTCCAAGAAGACTCCAAAGGAAATGTATGATGCCCTAGGAAGAATGTATGAAGGAAAGAACATCAATAGGAAGATGAACCTAAGGACTCAGTTGAAGAGTACCAAGATGCACAAAGGAGAATCCATTCAAGACTACTTCTCAAGGGTCTCCCAAATCAAGGAGCAACTAGATGCCATTGGTGATACTCTTGATGAAGATGAACTTGTGATGACTACTCTAAATGGTCTCACTAGACCTTGGGAATCATTCATACAAACCATGTGTGCCAGAAAAGAAAGCATGAAGTTTGATGTAGTTTGGGAGGATTGTGTTCAAGAAGAGGCTAGGGTAACCAACAGAGAGGCTCTTCTCAAAGAGGATGACCAAGCCTTGGCCACCCACACCAAAAGAGGAAAAAGGGGTCACTTCAAGAAAGTGAACCACAAAAGGTCTCAACCCTCTAATAGATTCAAAAGGAAAGGAGGAACAAATTCAAAAAGAGACCTCTCCACAGTCCAATGTTTTAATTGTCTTAAACTAGAACACTATGCTAGAGACTGTACTTTACCAGAAAAGAAGAAGAAGAAGTTTGTACACAAAATACATCATGCACATATGGCAGAAGATGATAGTGAAGAAGAAGAAGGAGAAGAAGAAGAAGAAGAAGAAGAAGAAGAAGAAGAAGAAGAGGAAAGGCCTCGAAGGAAAATATCTAAAGTAAAGAAAAAAGATCCAGAAGAATATGTCCTATTTTTCTGCACTCTCTGGATCTGTGTCTCCTGGTGAAGATACATGTCTCATTGACAGTGGTGCTTCAAAGCACATGACAGGTCAAAAGAAAACTCTCTCAAGAATTGAAGAAAAGTATTCACCACAAAAGGTATCTCTAGGAGATGATTACCAATATCCCATCAAGGGGATTGGTGAAGCAAACTACAAGCTAGATTCTGGAACACCCTTGAAGATGAAAGAAATTTTATATGTGCCAGGATTGAAGAAGAATCTACTCTCTATCTCAGCACTAGATAAGAAAGGTTTTAGAGTTGCCTTCATAGATGGTCAAGTACTCATGTGGTCCAAAGGAAAATCAATTAAAGATGCAGTTGTCATTGGTGAAGAAGAAGGAGGTCTCTATAAGCTCAAGGGTCATCCAGAGGTTTCCCTTGCTCATGAAACCTCTAGCCCCAGTGAGCTATGGCATAGAATATTAGCTCACATTAACTACAAAGCCTTACCCTATGTAAGCAAGGTGGTCATAGGATTACCAGATTTGAAGGTTGATCATGATGGCTCATGTAAAGGATGTAAGAAAGGGAAGAATGTCAAGAACCCCTTTCCAAAGAGTGAAACAAAGACTAAGAACATTTTGGAGCTAATACACTCAGATGTATGTGGACCAATTCCCACCACTTCTCTAAGTGGGTTTGAATACTATCTTTCATTCATTGATGACTATTCAAGGAAAACTTGGATATACTTTCTAAAAGGTAAGAATGAAGTCTTTGGAAAATTCAAAGAGTTCAAGGCTCTAATAGAAAATCTCTCAGAAAAGAGAATCAAGATTCTCAGAACAGATAATGGTGGAGAATATACTTCAAAAGACTTTGAAGACTTTTGTAAAGAAGCCGGAATTAAGAGGGAACTAACCACACCCTACAATCCCCAACAAAATGGGGTTGCTGAGAGGAAAAATAGAACCATCATGGAAGCTGTAAAGACTATGATACATGATCAAGATCTACCCATGTATCTATGGGCTGAAGCAGCTGAGACAGCAGTATATGTGCAAAATAGACTATCCCATAGTGCTCTTGATTTCAAGACTCCAGAAGAAGTGTTTACAGGAAAGAAGCCTGAGGTAAGTCATCTTAAGATATTTGGGTGTCCTGTGTACATCCACATTCCAAAAGAAAAGAGAACCAAGTTGGATCCTTCTGGTAAGAAGGAAATATTTGTTGGTTATTGTGAATCATCCAAGGCCTTCAGAATTTACATACCAGGTTTTCATCATATACAAATAAGTAGAGATGTAACATTTGATGAAGAAGCAGCTCTCAAGAAATCCAGGAAGTGCCAACTTGAAGAAATCTAAGAAGAAGATACACCTCCTAGAATCACAGAGGCTGTGCACATCCCTGAAGATGATTCACCAGAGGATCACGACATGTTGGAACCACAAGAACTTCCTATTACAGATTTATCTAAGAAAATAAGGCCATCATGGGCTAGAGATATTATTCAAGGAGCTGAAAGATATGGAGCTCCTGAAGGCTCCACTAGAGAAAGAAAGAAACCAAAGCTAGTATCCAACTATATGGCCTTGATGTGTGATCTTGCGGATCAACAACCTACTAGCTATGAAGAGGCAGCTCAGAAGAAAGAATGGGTAGAAGCAATGACAGAAGAATATTAGTCAATAATGAAAAATGATGTTTGGGATGTAGTTACCAAACCGAAAGATAAAAGTGTAGTTTCTTCCAAATGGATTTTCAAGATAAAACATGTTGCAGATGGTAGCATTGAAAAATACAAGGCAAGATTTGTAGCCATAGGATTCTCTCAGAAGGAGGGAATTGACTATGAAGAAACATTTGCACCAGTTGCTAGGTATACTTCAATAAGAACTATCATGGCACTTGCATCTATGATGAAGTGGAAATTGCATCAAATGGATGTTAAGACAGCTTTTCTGAATGGTGTAATTGAAGAAGAAGTGTACATAGAGCAACTACAAGGGTTTGAGGTTAAAGACGGGAGAACTCATGTAGGCAAACTGAAAAAGGAATTATATGGATTGAAGCAAGCTCCTAGGGCTTGGTACGGAAGGATTGACAATTTCTTAACAAGCATGGGCTTTACCAAGAGTAAAGATGATCCCAATCTTTATCTCAAAGTGATGGATGATGAACCAGTTATACTGTTGTTATATGTAGATGATCTATTTCTAACCGGAAATGAGAAACAAATCATTGAAAGAAAGAAGAAGCTTTCTTGAGAATTCGAGATGAAATATCTCGGACTAATGCACTACTTCTTATGTCTAGAAGTATGGTAAGAACCAAAAGGAATCTTTCTAAATCAAGGTAAGTATGCTATGGAGATTCTAAAAATATTTGATATGTTGGAGTGTAAACCCATGGCTACTCCCACGGACTCCAACTTGAAATTATTAGTTGATGACTCATCGAAATTAGTGGATCTAACTCTATATAGACAAATCATTGGGTCTTTGATGTATTTAACAAATACCAGGCCAGATATATGCTTTGTTGTAAATACCCTAAGTTAGTATCTAGTAGAACCTAGAAAGGTTCACTTAATAGCTGCAAAGCATGTAATGAGGTACCTAAAAGGTACATTAGATTTTGGTCTATATTATCTTGGAGGTCATGAACTCAGATTACATGGTTACTTAGATTCTGATTGGGCAGGAAGTGTCTCGGACATAAAGAGTACATCAGGTGGATGTTATGGTCTTGGATCTGCCATGATCTCATGGTTCAGCAAGAAACAATCTAGTGTGGCTCTCAGTACTACTGAAGCAGAATATATAGCTGCCTGCTCTGCCAGCTATGAAGCAGTATGGCTTCGAAAGCTATTATCTGGAGTGTTTGACTTAGAAATGGATCCCACTGTGATTATGTGTGACAATCAAAGCTGCATCAAGATGACAAAAAATCCTGTATTCCACGATAAGTCAAAACACATAGAGATTCGATACTTTTATATCAAGATATGGTGCAGAGAGGAGCTATCAACCTCGAGTATGTGAGCACTGAGGATCAAATTGTTGATATCTTGACCAAACCTCTATCTCGAGTGAAATTTGAATACTTCCGAGATAAGCTTGGTGTAATTCAAAAGGACTCTCCTCGAAAGGGGGAGTAATATAGTCACTAATAATGAGATTGTCTCATCAACAAGCAAGATCGATGATGAGGCTACCTGCTTACTACACCTGGATACCTAGAAACATTTAGATTTAGGACTCTTATACTTAGAATACTTATTTTTACTTATTTTGCTTTTGATGATAGATGTATTAGTGAGAATACATGCTTTTGATGATAGATGTATTAGTGAGAATACATGCTTTTGATGATAGATGTATTAGTGAGAATACATGCTTTTGATGATAGATGTATTAGTGAGAATACATGCTATATGTATTGGTAAGAATACATGTTTTGATGATAAGATGTATTGGTAAGAATACATGCTTTTGAGGATACATGTATTGATTAATGTACTTGTATGGTTGAGGATACTTGTACCTGTATTAATGAGGATACATGTGAGGGATTGTATCATCCTTGAACACTTGTTCTAAAGTGAGCCGTAGACAGGTGTCTCCGAGAAAGAAGAGGGATTGTATCATCCTTGAACACTTGTTCTAAAGTGAGCCGTACACAGGTGTCTCCGAGAAAGAAGAGAGATTGTATCATCCTTGAACACTTATTCTAAAGTGAGTCGTAGACATGATGTCTCCGATAAAGAAGTCCTGAATGAACAGGTGGGGGATTGTATCTTCCCCGGACTTCGGTCCCATAATTGAGCCGTAGACATGATGTCTCCGATAATGAAGTCCTGAATGAACAGGTAGGGGATTGTATCTTCCCCGGACTTTGGTCCCAGAATTGAGTCGTAGACATAATGTCTCCGATAATGAAGTCCTGAATGAACAGGTAGGGGATTGTATCTTCCCCGGACTTCGGTCCCAGAATTGAGCCATAGAATGGGTCTCCGATAATGAAGTCCTAAATGAACAGGTAGGGGATTGTATCTTCCCCGGACTTCGGTCCCAGAATTGAGCTGTAGACTGGGTCTCCGATAATGAAGTCCTTAATGAACAAGTAGGGGATTATATCTTCCCCAGACTTCGGTCCCAGAATTGAGCCGTAGACTGGGTCTCCGATAATGAAGTCCTGAATGAACAGGTAGGGGATTGTATCTTCGCCAGACTTTGGTCCCAGAATTGAGCCGTAGACTGGGTCTCCGATAATGAATTCCTGAATGAACAGGTAGGGGATTGTATCTTGCCCGGACTTTGGTCGCAAAATTGATTCGTAGATTGATGTCTCCGAAAATTGAAGATAGGATTGCATCATCCCTAGACATGAGACTTGTCTTAAAGGTACATGTGAGGACTGCATCGTCCATGAACTGGGTTCAAAATGTACATGATGGGATTGCATCGTCCCTAGACATGAGACTTGTCTTAAAGAGATAAGGACTGATCATCCTGGAACTTGATCGGATTGTATCATCCATGGACCTATGTCCTAAAGAGAGCAGGATTGATCTTCCCGTAATATGATCATGTGATGACGATGTCGATGATCGTGTGATGACGATGTTGATGATCGTGTGATGACGATGCTGATGATCGTGTGATGATGATGCTAATGATCGTGTGATGACGATGACGATGCCAATGATTGTGTGATAATGATGCCGATGATCGTGTGATGACAATGCCGATGATCGTGTGATGACGATGTCGATGATCGTGTGATGACGATGCCGATGATCATGTGATGACGATGCCGATGATCGTGTGATGACAATGCCGATGATCTTGTGATGACGATGTTGATGATCGTGTGATGATGATGCTGATGATCGTGTCATGACAATGCTGATGATCATGTGATGACGATGTTGATGATCATGTGATGACGATGCTGATGATCGTATGATGACGATACTGATGATGTTGATGTTCCAGTAACTGGTTGGGTTACTGATGATGATGAATTGAAGAAAGCTTTCGATGATTTATAGATGTATCATTTATGATGTAGTCGATGACTCCTTGCTCCTGCAGATGTTGTTATAATATCCTTCTCGTTAAGGGGGAGTGTTGAATATTGTAACTTCTAAGAATATTATATTTGTACATTATTATTCCAGAGATGTTTATTCCTCCGAGGATTTGTGGTAACTAGGGTTATTAGACCCACCATGTGGGGGTCAGCCCTGATATTATATTTTAGGGGTTATTAGACTTCTCTAGGAGAGGTTGGCCCCATTAGGGATTTTAGTCAGTCGGGAACTAGTATAAATAGAGGAGGAGAGCTCCTTATTTGATACACACTCACAACTCAGAAAAGTAGCGCACTTGTCTAGGAGGTATGCACGGGAGGTGGAGAAGGAGGTCAAGTCTTGGAGCACATCTTGTATTTTGGTTGATCATCTTATTGAGGAAAGCTTTGTTGGGTTTTCTACCCCATGAGGGTTTCCCAGGGTAAATTCTGTGTCTATCTTGTGATTATGTTTCTTTCAGTGATCTTGCTAGTCTATTTGGTTTAAACTTAACATCACAAGGTGTACATTATTTTTAATATTTTCCACATAGAGATGTATATTGTTTCAATTCAAATTGAACATTTTTGTTCGTTCCAATCAACATGGCCGCATGAGTGAAAAAACAACATACATGAGTGAAAAAACAACCAATTGAGTGAAATAGCAGCATGTGGGCTACATTTTTCCTTTTTTTAAACAATTAAGGAAGATTGATTGAGCTTCATACCTCAGTTAAGGTATGAAGATAGATCGAGCACAAGAGCTCAATCAAGTGTTATCTAAATCCTCGACCGAGATTTTGAAAATAGCTCGATTGAGCACTTGGTTAAGTCCTCGATTGAGCTTTTGAAAGATCGATCGAGGGCTTAACAAAACATTGATAAAGCGTATTTTTTCTTGAATTTGCACCTTCCTCTTGCCAAAAAGTGTTACCCATCTTCATGGGAACAAACTTAAGAACAAAAGTGCAGTTACAAATCACACATCAATGTTGCAATTGGGATGATAGGAATTAGATGGATGTTGCTTTTGTTTCTAATCATAAATAGTGTAACTCAACTCAAAATTATTTGGAAATATTGTCAAGAGGTGGCCTCCATGAATAAATATAAGGAGGAATATTGCAAATGACCATTAACAACCGAAGAGAAACATTAGACAACCTAAGATGTTCATTGGGGAATGTTTGAGTCTAGAAGTAATACTAATGTCCTATGATTATATATATATGGTAGTTTCTCATGCTAAATCCTATCAAAGTAGCTATGAGAAAATGTCTATGTCACATGGAGGTTATGTGTACATAACATCAAGGCTTAAGATAAAATATTGAGGCTTGCAATTAAACTAAATTAATAGATAACAAAGTTAATCAATGATTGGGAATATCTTATCATTGACTCAATGAGGCCAAGAAACCTTAGCCCTACCTATACGTGACCTATGCCTATACACAAAGAATTGAATCCTTGAACAATGAGTAATCACATTTCCTATCTACCCTATATCTATTATGATGTGAACTTGATTTGTGTTATTTTGATTGAGACTTTGAACTTAATAATGATGTGATTTTATTTTATGTTATGATGTGAATGTAATATGATTTACCCAAACAAGAAACTAGACACTTGTCATCTACTTGATAGATTGAAACTTCCTTCTTTTAATCTTGATTTCATCATTCTATCCAGTTTGGAATGTGATTCATTGAGTACAAGCATAGGCATAGTGACAACAACCATAATATAAGGTTGAAAACGTGAAGCTGGGAAACAATTCCTTGGCAGCGAAGTGATAACAAAAAAGAGGGTGCGCAGACAAACAAGGGAAAAAAATTCAACCTCAAACTCTAGGCCAGGAGTTTTAAAAACTCTAGGCCGAGAGTTTAAAAAACTCTCGGTCGAGAGTTTTGAGAGTTCAAACTCTCGGCTGAGAGTTTAAAAAAACTCTAGGCCAAGAGTTTGAACGAATCACCGCGCTGTATTTTCAAAAAATTATCGGACGAGAATTTGAACTAAACTCTCGGCCAAGAGTTTGGAAGGTATTTTTTGGCCGAGAATTTATGGTCAACAAAACCTGCGAAAATATCTGGCATCTTTCTGGAACCTGCAACTTCAGCAAGCCCAAACCCCTGCAAATTTTAAGTATTATTTGTTGGACTTGGTAGAACTGGATTCATCTCTGAATCTAGTTTCCAATAATATTATAATTGTTTCATTTCAGTTTGAATTTCTATTTATTAATAATTTTTCTCTAAACCTTATCCCTTAAGAATTTTATTACTCTAAAAATCATCTGAAATGAAAATTCAATATCATAACAAAGACAACACCAAAAAATTTGAAATTTCATAGAGATCATAATTGGCTCGTCCTCTTCAAAAGGGTACTTTTAGTTTTTACAATAAGAGTCACATTTGAAAGAAAATGCGAAGACAAAAACATGTGTCGATAATGCACCAATTTCTGAACATATGTTGTTTCGATAAATAATAAAAAATAGTTCCCAAGTCTTTAAAAAATCAAAATATAGTCCATGCACAAGTGCAGTGGGTGTAGATTATGAGGCTACATATTTTTTCCCTAAAATGAATAACCTTATATCAAAATACCGACGTCAACACAGGTCACTCATTATCTATAACTAAAATTTTCAAGTATATGCCGTTGGTTGCCAACAAATTTGTCCCACGATATTTCCATGAATTTTTTTTTTAAAATATGAGTAGAAAGCTAATTCAATTCTCTAAAACCTTTGTGTTTACTTCAAGTTGAAATTCCTAAGAGAGATATGGGTTTGAATAGGTCGAAGTTGAAAGACATAGAATTTAACAGTTTTATTTGTCAAAAACAAGCCAAAATTGTTTCCCAACTTCATGTTTTCACCCATAATAAAACTATCACATTGCGCTCACAAGTTGGAAATCCAAAAAAAAAAGAGACAAATGAAACAAAATTAATATTGTCCAAGAAATGACAAAAAAATCAAGCTAACGAGATTAGAGAATATAATATGCACTCAAAATACTATCGTAGTGTCAAAAATAACATTCCTAGATGATAAAAGTAACAAACAATAAATAAGTTAACGAAATTAGAGAATATTTAATATGCAGTCAAAATACTATGGTAGTGTCAAAAATAACATTCTTAGATAATAAAAGTAACAAACCATGAAAGATACAAAAAAAGAATATCTGAAGAAGAATATCCTAAGAGGTAAAAGGCCTTATCTCAATGGCAACATCTACACTAAAAAGGAAAGTAGAATGTTGAAAAGGCATGGAATAAGTGAGCAAGTTGCAATAGTTATTATTAATATGTATTTAAAAGCGAAATTAATGTTCTTTCTCAATAAGAGTTCTTGATTAAATCACAAAATAAGAAATAACATAGGCTTAAATACTATAACTTGAGTGGGAGCGCCACCTTTTTAACTCCACAACTTCATATAGCCCACATCTACTATGTATATATTAGCAAGAGATTGACTATTCATAGAAGAGGGAGTTCACATCTTGTAGTAATATACTTTGCATAGATAAAATTGTGTACATTGAAATCTAAATTAAGTACTTACAAAATAAATTTGTTGTAAATAAAACTTATGCTAAATAAATTTTTTGTATCTTCAGGATGATGAGTATTTCTTTGTGTATGTGGAATGTAGTTACCCCAATTTAAGATCAATATCCAACCAAAGGAGAATGGATGAAAATTGAATCAAACAAATCAAGTTTAGAAATAAAGTGCACAAATTTATATTTTAGACTTTGAATTAAAATGATAGTACTTAATAAATATTTCATTAATCATGAAGCTATTAAGCTATAAAGATAGAAAACATCAATAAGATTAATGAAACTTAAAATCATTTATGTTTCTTTTGATGTTCAAATTAATCATTTCTATTTCTTTTGACATGTTAGAAGATTAGGTAGGTATTTATTGTAGCAAAGATTATGGAAGTGTGATTTAAGGTAATTTTATATAGAGCATTTTAAGAGAAAGTGAATTTCATCTTCAACATTATGGTATCGTGTGGTCTCAACATTATGGTATCGTGTGGTCTCACAAAGATGACAAATTCTTTCCACTCATATTGTTTAGGAACTTGTCCATCACCATAATAATTTTCTTCTACTAATTAGTTTAAAAAAAATATTTTTAATCTTTTATAGTTTATTATATTAATACTATTATAATTAATAATAAAAAATTGTATAATAAAATATTTTGATGTTTTAAATTTAAGAAAACTATCCAAATAGAAAAATATCTAAAATCTAAGTTATTATAATAATTTTGATGCTTTCGACGGAAGGTTATAACATTGAGTAATTATAAAGAAGTCAATTTTTTTTGGTAGAGAGAGAGTTGCAAGATATTAATAAGAAATTTATAAAATAAAATAAAACAGAATCATTTATCAAAAGGATTTAATTGTCATATATTGATATGGAAAGATAATTATAACCATGAATTTCATGAGATTAAGGAATTTTAAAAATATATATGGAGATAATTATAACCGTTGGAGCATAGAATGCTTTTTTGAGACGAGTCGATGTGTCCTGGAATGCTCACCATTTTTCTTTTTGAATTTTTCGCACCATTTGCTTTTTGAAATTTTGGCTTTTTAATGTTTTTTTTTAGCTTTTTGAGCATGGAGGAGCTTTTATGAGCTATTTAGGGGAGCGACTGAGCATGGAGGAGGAATTTGTTTCTGAATCAGCCAGGAATGTTTCATCGCTTGATCGGAAACATGAACGAAGGTTATCAAATCACAGAGTTGTGATCTTTGATTATATTCTTCAATCTCTATTCGCTTCATTTTATTATCGATGTTAAGCAACTTATCAATGTATTCATACAATCTTTTTTTTCTTGTTTTCCAGTTTGTTCAATCTTTTCAACTGTTTCCTCAATTTTAGAGATTGCAGAGTTGTATGGAGATCATGTAAATGGTTCAAGATCGAGAATCATAAATAAGGTACAATTTGCCTCTAACTTTTTCATTGTTATTTTTTAATCGTTTGATTCATTACGTGAATTTCAGAATTCTGTTAGTCATTTTAATGGTAAAAGAGTTATATGTGTGAGACATATTTAGATTTATCATTTATCTTCAAGAGATCTCCAAACTATTTCAAGGGGTTTTTCACGCCGTCGTACTTGATATCGTCTAAGATTTATAGAACCCAACCCAGAGGGCATAGCATTTTATCAAACCAATTCAGCAGCGCTGAAGAAAAGAGTTCTTTGTTACCACTTGATTTGGGCATTTACTAGAGTCCGGGCGGCATTTGAGACCTTCCAACGGCTTCTGATATTGACCGACCTGTTGATCAGATTCGATGATATTCTGCTTATTAATCCAGTTGGTTACGAGAGAATCCACGGAGACGCAAGAATCCATGGTCTAGCAGCTTAGATTCAACATGAGCTACCCGACCATCCAACGGAGTCACCCGATCACCCAACGAGACCAAATCCTGTTCCAAACGCCTGAATTTCATAGCAAGTTTCTCCACTCGTACCTGCAATATAATCAAATCCAACCCAACGAATTTCAAACAGATGGTGACGACTGTGAATTCCACACTGCAATTACGGTATGATTTGTTAAATTTTAATAATTAGAATTCTAGAAGGAATCACATCTTAAAACTCATTAATACTTACCACCGTATAAGTAATTATAGCCAAAACAATGTATCGTAGATCCATCTTAATCGTAAATGAATCCATGTTAATCGATTCTTTAAAACAGTGAAGGATTTGCCCCGGTAAACATGGGAAAGTGTGCCCCTGTCCGGTTGTCATGAACATATTTTAGATATCAGTTTGTGTTTTGAAGGAATCAGGGATTTGAATTGACAGTTAATAACACCAACTGGTTGTATATGATTATCTAGAGGATATATGATCATCTATAGAATGATTTACAAACCCAAATTACCTGAAACTCACGGTTCAAGAATGTGCGGAGCACAAATATTAATGATATTATTAGCCTCTCGAACCTATAATCCGCTGGTGTGATGTTGTGGACAGATGATGCAGCAAAAATCGCCTGAAAGAATTTAGGGTTAGATATTATTAGCCTCTTGAACCTGTAATCCGCTGGTGTGATGTTCCTGTACAGATGATGCAGCAGAAATCGCCCGAAAGAATTTAGGGTTAGACATTATTAACCTCTCGAATCTGTAATCAGCTGGTGTGATGTTGCTGGGCGGATGATGCAGCAGAAATTACCTGAAATACTTTAGGGTTAGATACTGTTAGCCTCTCGAAACTGTAATCTGCGTACTATTTGGTAAAATTAATATCTCTCCCTCACAACTGTTAACTGTTGCAATGGGCTTCAGCCTCGATCTCTCCTCGAAGGCATAATTATGGTGCAAATCCTCTAGATGATGACTTGGGTATGAATTTCCGTGCTATGTTTTCTATGTGGGTATTTGTTACCTTAACAGATTCTTTAGGTAGCTCTATTTTGCAAATGGATATTAAAAGAAAGATTAGAGATCTGTTATATGCCGTTTAACTCCAACTACGCCCTTATTAAAAGTGATCTGCGCTCTTTATCACAAATATGAATCCAAACACTGGTTAATGTGAGTAGGGTTATAGTGAATATTGCTCTTGATCATATTGTGTATATTGCTCATTTGAAGGGAGTCCATTCAATCACTTGAAGCGAGTATATTCAATCACCTGATCTTTTAATAGAATAACCAAATAATCCCAAGCAAGGAGCAACACGTTTAAGCTTTTTATACTTTGGCCCGCTAAATTTAAATTGGGTAGTATGTGAACAATCATTCAAGATAGTTTAATGTATTGATTTGAATCATTTCTAGGTGAACATTAAAAGAAATTATTGGAATGAATTCAATCAATTGATTTATAGCATTTGAAGATGAACCTTAAGAAAAGGAAATAAGGAAATTTAGTTGGAAAAATTGAAGTGGCGAGTTTATTTTATGTAGATTTTGATATTTAATTTTTAATTAAATATTTAGATTTATAGGGTTTGTGTTAAAAAACAATTTTAATTGAACATAATTTTGGATACTTTTTGACAGAAAACTTGCTTTACTTTATAATTCAAATTGTAATATCAAACTGGAGTGATCATGTGATTTGGACTTTTGAAATGGGATGTATTCTCTGTGAGTGATAATGTGATTTGGACTTTAAAAAATAGGAATGTAGCATAATAAAATAAGAACGGTGTAAAGGAACTATAACCGCCTCTATTTATTTGTAGATTTTGAACGTAGTAAGTTTTAGGAAATTGAGATTGGAATTCTAAGACCTATTAATCATGAATAGAGGTAAAAGTAGGTCAGTTTCAAGAAAATGCTTCAAAGTTTTGGGATCGGACAACGCAGTCTTATAATTAATTATATTTTGTATACATTTCAATTAAACTTATTTTCGTAAGTTTGATATCATAAAAGTTATATATATATATATATATAATTCATATTTAAATAAAATCAAAATAATAAGAATCTGTTTTAAGAGTTTTGGAAATTTGTTTTATTTATTCTCCAATATCATCTTAATATACTTTTACTTTTGATTTCTGAATCATTTATTCCTGGTTTTCTAAAAGCACTCAGATTTAGATTCACTTTCAGTAAAACCATAATTATCCCATCACTCATTCATTCACTTTTAGAAGGGACCAACGCTGATAAATTCTTTTGCTGGGGAGCATTATGTTACACGGTGGCTGATGCATATCTTTCCCCAAACTATTTTCAAGCATTTATTCGGGAGAAGATAGTGCCAAGGATAACCAAAAAATGGAGATCACGAAACAAATTTTTCATCAGTGCACTTTCAAACCTTATAAAAATAAGGATTTATAAGTGAGAGAAATTCCTCCACCTTTTTTTAATTCAGATTAATTCTATAGCATGGGGTACATCTAGTGACAGGTTCATAAAATCATCAATTACTGATCAATGCACGGGTCCATGCAGATATGCTTCAAATTTTAGAAATTTAAAGTCATTTAACAGTGTTATTAAAGTCCATTAACAATGAAATTTAAAGTCATTTAACAATGGTATTAATATGAAAATTTTAAATTTGTACAAACTTAAATAGATTCCAGTGATGTTATATATGGTTGCAAATTGGAAGTTTTCACATGAAGTTGTTGAAAGTGCTACTAATACATTTCAATTTTCAAAATATCTTTAAATTTAAAAGTATTTTAAACATATTTTTGAATAATTTCAAGGCATCAAATCATTGAGTACAGATGGTCGATTATATTTGTGAAATTCTTATTATTTAAGTTTGCATCTTTAGATTTTTTCTTTAACCTTTATATCAAGCAACTTATCTTATCAATGACCAACATTGTTTTTGTTTTTTCAATTCGATTAGTATTTTCTTCCAGGTTCACCATTTTGCAGAATGCAGATCTGTATGGAGATCGTGAAATGGGCTCACAATCAAGATTCAAGCAAGTACAATTAGCCTCTCACTCTTCCATTGTTATTTTTTAATAGTTTGATTTATTGAATTTAAAAAAATAACGTTAAATTTCAAAGTTCAGTTATTTGCCTCTGTCAGTTTAATGGTCCAAAGGATTGATTTTATAAATTTATTTAACATATGGAGATGAAATCAGCTACATGGGTAGGGTAGGATTGATTGATTTTATAAATTTATTTAACATATGTAGATGAAATCAGCTACATGGGTAGGGTAGGATTGATTGATTTTATAAATTTATTGAACATATTTAGATGAAATCAGTTATATGGGTAAACTAGGATTGATTTTAAAAATTTATTCAACATTTTAAATAAAATCAATTTGTGTTTTGAAGTAATTTGAGATTTGAAATTAGTGCGTCTGATCACACCTTGTTGTATATAAAAATGATTCACAAACCATTTCTCTATAGATCCTAAACCCAACTTGAATCTCCATGGTGATCTGTTTGTGGGACGGCAAGGACAGATTATGTAACAGAAATCTCCTGAAAACCTTTGGGGTTACCTATTAATTAATATATCAATATCCTTCCCTCATAGCCGTTGGAATGTTTTCAACCTGGACCTCTCCCCCGAGGAATAATTATAGTGGTATATGCACTTTTGGATAAGGATGCTAACATAGAAATGCATTTACATTCTATGTTTTGTATGTGGATTACATATCCTATATATCTGGCTCTTTCTAGATTACATATATAGATTCAAACAAGCTTTAAAATGATGCTGACTGTGAATTCATTTATACAGTTTGGTCAGATAGAAGGAAACTCTAAATATTAAGATATTTAAAACTTTTATAATAAGTGTATGTTTTTTTAAGTAACTACTGTAGTAAATTAATGTGTATGATTGTGCAGCTAGAAACTGCATCAACGAGATTGTAACCCTTCCTCCTTGCATGTGTCCATTCACCCCTATCTGTTCTGTAAAACAAATTAATTTAAGTCCCTTGTCACAGAGTTTTCAAATAGAATCCCAAAATATGCAATGGTGTGCTGGGATTCATAGGAAAGACTATTCACCGCATAGCTTAATAGTTCTAGTGGATGCTCCCATAGTGGTAGGTTCTGTGTGGATTGGGACAAGCTGCAATGGCTGTCAAGTTCCATCTGCACAACCATTGCTTAACAAATTTTTGAGAACTTGACATACTGTGGCTTAACTATCACCTATCTTTGATATTTAGATATTTTAAAATTCAGTCCTCATGATCTATGTATGATTCTTCTGGGAAGTTTTCCATAGCCATCCCCACTTCCCATAAACAAGCTTCAAGCTTTCCATAGCGCCATTTCCTCGGTAGGTGTAGGTGGGTGAGTGGGATTTCTTCTATGTGGCAAACCGGGCCGCATCATCAGGTGTGTACATCCATCGAACATCCCGCCGGTATCGAAGGCAGATATCGAATCGGTGATCAGGCATTGAGAATCCAATCGCTTCAGTCAAATTTCATAATATCCCCGCCACCGCTTAAGGACCTTTAGGCATTCTTGGTATAGCTTCGAATGGAAGCCCCGGCTCTCATAATGCAATATATTTAAAAATGACGAATCTCTACGATCAATGGGCAATTATCTCCCTCTGCATATGCTAGGAATAAACAAAAAAACTTCCATGGGACCAATTAGCTCTCTTATTATTCGCGCATACTGATTGATGCCAAGCATCTCATTCACTCGTACCCTTTCTGTCTAGTATACTTTTGATGCTGGGATCCTTGTTTTAGCGTAATAGATCCTGCATTGATGGGAAGTACGAGCACAGCCGGTTATTGTGGCTCCACTTGCTTTAGCGCCAGCTACTCATGCGCGTTGTTTTCCGTCATCTCCGAACAGTAGCGGTCATGCATGTAATCAACCTAGCTATATTAAATGTTAGTGCCTTCCGAAGTTGAGGTTCTCAAGATTCCCAATTCCTATTTGAAAGAGGCACCAGATTGCGAGGGGGTAGTGGGTAAAATTCCTAGCCATAAGAAGGTTATTCAGAATATTCCCTCCCTGCGGTGGCATATCAAACTAAAGTTTCGGTGACAAGGTGAGTTGGGGGGATCAAGAATCAAATCCTAAAGGTTTAAGTCAAAAGAATCTAAAATAGGCATGGAGGTTGATCCATAAAAACTTGGATAAATATGCAATTTGGAGTTGTTCCGGTCGATCAAACGTGATGATAAAAAAGCTACGACCCATAACAGAAAGGAGCACAGTTAAGAATAGGCTGCTTCGGCTTCGAATAAGATAGAATTAGGATTGAAAATATATATTCTTAGAGTGGAGGAGTACTTTTTCATTCACCGGGAGGAATCAGTTTTGCAGGGAGGATTCATTTTTGTCAAGTGCATAAACTTTCGCTCTATATTTAGCACTGCAATTGATGCTGTTATTAAACAGGCAGGAAGGTTAAAATGTCTTCACAATGGTGCCAATATTGCTTCAAATATAGACCTTCTTTTCCAGCTACAAAGGCTGCTATCAGAGAAGAAGAGGCATTTCCCTCCCTCTACAGTCGCTCTCGGAGAATCAAATGTTTTAAGGCTCGGCTCGAATGAAGAGCGGGGGTGGTGTAGGTAGGGAACTTAGAGTTAGAGGCTTAGGCAGGTGAGGTAAAAACCTATTTGTTAAAAGTCCATTGGGCACCGGAACAGCTAGTTGGGTATCTGGGGAGTTGTTCCGGACCTTGGTCGATCCCAAAAGCCTTTCAACCGAGCATTTAAAAAAAATAAAGATTGGTGTTTGGGGGTCTGAAGGGTAATTTGTTTCCATATGGGGTACCGACTCAAATTTTATTTAGTCAAATAGCTTATTGAACGCATGTAAGGTGATTCCTTCCTTCCATCCGAGATCCGAGATTGTCTGGCTTTAGTGAGTAAATAAAAGAGGGAAATTCAAACGATGCAACGACTGGTTGAAGGTGACATAAAGAAATAACATTATATAAAGGCCCAATCTAACCACTGGTGAGGCTTCGGGAGAAGATCCAAATCTGAAATAGGTACAAGGGACACCAAGTTAGTTGAGAAGGACGGGGTATAATAGCAATAATAAGTTTTTTCAAGCAGATCTCCATCTGAAACAGGCACAAGGGTTGGGGCTGAAACCACACCAAGTTTGGAAGGAAGGGAAGGGTGATTTCAAAAGAATAGCAATAAGAAGAAGGTTCTTATAGTGCCTGCCCCTCCAATACAAACTCAAGGTGAGATAGGCCACCGACCCAAGAAGAAGAACCAAAATAGTATATCAAATCCATCCATATAGATTTGATAAGTTTCTGAAGACAAGTCGCATATGAAACAGAAAGGAGTGGTGCGCAATGAATCTGAAAAAAAAAAGATAATATATTAAGAATCAAATCCTAAAGGTGAGGTGGGTACGGGACTTCAACTTCTGGGCAATCACAACTTAGGTAAGCTAGAAAAGGCAATAAAAGCCTAGGAATGAAGTGTTTCTAGCCTGACTAAAGTACAAGTTCCTAAAAGACTATGCATAAGAAGGTGGCTCGTAGAGAAGAAACCTAAAGGCGGCACTAGTGGTTGCTGGCTGTCAAACATAAGGGTCTTCCTGTAGTCTCAACCTGGCCTGGCCCTCCTAGAAGATGGGTTCGGTACTAACAGGTAAGAACATAAAAAGGTATTACCTTTTTTCATGATGATGTGATAAGTATCAAGCCTGCTTGTTCACGATGATGCGTTGTTTCGCTGGATTATTTGTGGGTTGATAAGGAAGTTACCTTGATGAATGTGTCTCTGTGGTATGTGTGCGCATCCGATTTATGGCCTCCTGCTTGCGACCAGATGGTTGCTTGATCTATACTTTGAGTTCAATGGAATGACTGGCTCAGGTTTTATGATATATGAATCCCTTGGATTGCTTATGTATTGTAAGGTGCAATGCTTTAAAGACCTTCTTGCTCACAAAGACATTAACGAAGTGCCTTTATGATTTAGTTACATACAACTTATTCATTCCGCCTGGGGAATGTCAGTAAACTTATTTGGGTTTACTTTTCTGTCTTTTCAAAATTGAGAAATCAATGAAAGGCTCTTGACTGAATAAGCCCCTACTTCCACCCGGCAGAAGAAACCTGACGAAAGCAACTAGCTATTTGAAACTTCACCCTATTAAAAAATCACTTGTATTATTTACGTATTTGAAACTTCACCCTATTAAAAAATCGAGTGCATAAATGCTATCTCCCGAGTCCAGTTCCTTGGGGGATGGGTGCTATTTGCTATCGAACCTGTTGACGTTTGGGTTTTTCAACGATACAAGTTGCAAAACATTGCATGAATTCACCTGATCAATTCCCCTGTGATCAATTCCGCTGCCTCGGACCTTTTCAACGCAATCAACGCAACAAGAGAAGAGGTCCAGTGTGATCAATTCCCCTGCCTATGGAAGGATATCCACTAAATGATACGTCTTCATTCGTGTGCACCAAATGCCCCTTTTGATCCGGGTATCTTAATTCCTCTTTTGAGAAACTCCTCTGGTTGGCTCCGCTCATTCGTTTGAGGTTAAAGCTCTTCTAAATGGATCTAGTATGAGACCCCACTGCCTGGCTATTATGCGTATGCTATATCGACCAACGGAACCTTTCTTCCTGGCTCAATGGTCTTTGGTTCGGCTCCACTTCTTGTCCGGATTAATGCTCTCAGGTGAGCCAGGGAGAGAACCTAATGGAACTTACTAAAATCCTTCGGTAAGATAAAAACCATGACTATCTAGGGCAGTGGCACTCTATGATCAGTCAACATGATTAGTTAACGAGGTACGGCTGCTATGCATTACCTGCATTTTCATCAGTGAATAAAGTAAAAGACCGGGAGTTCCATCAGTCGTTGATCTCTGGTAGACCATTTGTCAAGAAAGTTCATTCTATAAATTCTGTGTATCTCTGTAAAGCCGTGGGGTTCCTTATGGTACTGGTGCCTATGCTGCCTATGCCTTTAGTGCAGCGGGATTTCGAACAAGACGGTAAAAGCTAAAAGGTAAACCACCTGCATTTGATCTGCAAATCGATTTGCATTTGCACTTTGAACTGCATCTAACCATGGCAGTGCCAACTAAGCATTTGCACTTTGAACTGGATCTAAGTCATAAGGGCCTTGTGAGTTCTTACTGTTTTTTTTAACTCACAACCTGTTCCCCCACTTTGAAGAATGGTTGTCCTTGATGCCAGGTGCTGAAAATCTGCTCGCAATCTCCTCACCCTTTATATATATATCAAGAACAAGCACCATACTTGTCCAAGAACAATATTGATAATATCCCTCATCTGCATCCAAGATGGATATAACCTTTAGCTCCGAAAGATTAGAAGAGAAGTGCATAAGATGTTTTGTGGCAGCTATCTACCATGTGGTGTGTTCTACCTGCAATTAGTTGTATCAAAATGTTCATCAATCTACCCCTTCTATTTATATAACAAGCATCAAATTGTGAATGTAAACGAGCTAGGGTGGGTTTGTAATATTCTCAATAAAATATCCTTACTTTCAGCCATTCAGATGGGTTATCAAGCAACTAGTTAGGGGATAGTGAACGAGAGCGTTAAAATTACTTTATTTCACAATCTACCAAATCACTATGTCTATGTTTATTCTGGTCTATGAGGGTTTACTTTAGGGTTACTATGTCTATGGTGACTTTTAAGGGTTACTTCGTAAATGTTCCTAAGATGAGTAACTCCCATTTTTTAAGTCTAATTTTAATATTCTACAAGTATGATACATGGTTATAAGGGTCTTACTTACCTGTAAGATGATGAAGTAACACACAGATTCATTAGGGTTAACTCACTCTCGCGTAATACTAAGTAACTGGCTCCACCATAATACTACTCAATTTATAGGAGTAACTCCCATTTTTAAGTCTAATTTTAATATTCCACACTAATGACGGAGAGTCTTAAAGTACTTTTCAGGGGTGTGGTAGCGAGTAATGTTTTGGTGAATCCCCTTCCTTGTCCTTATACCTCGAGAAAGCAATTCCTCCTTGACCCATTAAGAAATCTAACCATTAATAATCTTTTCCCTTAAAAGGCCCTTTTTCTTCGATTGAAGATCACTTTCCAACTTTTAATGTGTGGGACCCATCAAGGTAATATTTCATGAAGTATCTCATTAAATGAATGGTTGAAAACCTCTCTGTGAGCTTTTGGTGACTTTGTCCTTCATGGATATGGAACCAATAAAAAAATAATCAATTCGGAAAAATATGAGGGAAAACCCAAGTAATAACGGAGATCACTAATATCTTATCACAAGAAACTAAATGGGATTTTCGGTGAACTAAAGGGAATTTTCTCTTTGTCACGGAGAAGCATTCCTATCTTCTCGTAAAAACTATAGAAAATTTTAAATTTTTCGTATTACATAATATAGCATCCCTTCTTATCCTTTTAAGAAAAACTAATGACTCACTATTTAGTGAGGGAATGATTCGAGTGAGTTGCTTTTAAAGAAGGTCGGCCTTCTAATGACTCATTTCTCAATAAGGTAAATTTAAGATAGTAGGGGCCTCTACTTTTCATCTGACTAAAATGGTTACGTGGCAAATTAACTATGCCACTATCGTAAAAAATAATAAAATGACTTATTATCTAAATTAATCAAATTAGGCGGTAAGATGGTTTCACTCTCGTGCCTTCCTGCTTGAGGAATGGGTAAGTGATTGGGTTCTAGTCTCAGGTACCACATCCTTTGTGAGTAAGTAGGTTAAGACTCACTAGCATTCCGGTAACAGCCCGGAGAACCTGAGTAGGGAAGAAAAATAAAATAGATTTGGTCCACCTTGTTGGGCTTCAAAACCCAGTTCTTAAGGAGTGCTTCCACAAAATAAAACTCCCCTTTCTTTTTGAGGTGAATCAGAAATAGGTGAAAGGGATAGCTAGAAAGGTAGTACATCTATCGCAGATCTTTGAATCTTTGAATCTATAGGTGGGCCTAGGGGTTAGTGAATATTGAATGGCATCCTGTTAGCTTTGAGGTGGGGACATATAACTTGCTTGTTAGGGATGACTAGAAGGGCTAGCTAGTTCTAGACCGAAATGACATATTTCTGTGTAGACCTTTTCTCTATAACTAGCTAGGCAAGTACACAATCCATCTATCCTTAATACCCTAAGATAATCGTGTATAAAACTGTACTTATTTACTATCATTTAAGAATTTTTTTTGGATTAGCTAACATATTGAAATTATTTGTAATCAATATCCCTTATCTTTCATTGAGTAAATGAAACCAATGTTACACTCTCCATGTCATCATTAGATTTGATGTAATAGCTAAACAATCACAAGATAGAAAACCATCGATTATAGTCTAGAAATGCTTTAAATGGATGGAGGTGATGGAAAATAGAACTGGATATTATGACACTCAATATTCTTTATGGATGAAGTTGATGGGAAATGTTCACAAACACAAACATATTTATGGATGGAGGTGATGGGAAATGGAACTCATCTTCCTTTCCATTTGGAAAATTTCAATGAAACACACTTTTATCAAAAATTTCAAAAAATAGATTCCAATACCAAGTGGACCCATTCCCATAATTATCTTAAACAACAACTAAGTGGAGCCTTTCTCCGATAAAGTAATGGAGCCATGGTATCCTCAGCCAATTTTAATGTTGGTTAGAAACAATTATCATGGAATGTTATATTTGTATGAATCGTCATACTCTTCAAGTTAGTTTATTTTATTCATTCAAATACATTTTTATTGTTTTATGTTATGTTTAGGAATGTGTAGTTTATTTTATTGATTAAAATATTTTTTTTTTTTTTTTTATCTTTTGTTTAAGAAAGTGTAGTTCTAATTTATTATATGACTGTCTAATATTGGGAATGTGTAGCTCTAATTTATTATAATATTTGAATGTGTAGCTTTAACTTATTATATGACTTCCTAATACAAATTATAAATGTTATATTTGTATCAATTTTCATCTACTTCAAGTTAGTTTAGTTTCTTCATTTACATATTTTTTTATTATTTTATGTTTTGTAGTGTTTTGTTTTACATGATTGTGTATTGGTGGTAAGGAAAAATGGTGGTGTTCTTATTGGATTTTCTTAATTGTGGTAGGAAACAATTATCACCCTTTAGGAATCTTTAGCTTTAATTTATTATATGATTGTTGAGTTCAAATCATGGATGTTATATTTGTATTGAAATTGTCAAAATTTTAAGTTAGCCTTATTAAATGCATTCACATATCTCTTTATTGTTTATCTTTGTAGCGTTTATGTTGTTATTAGTTGTGTAAATTAGATATTCTAAAAGCATTATTTATTTATTTAATGTAATAAAGTTAGAAGATCAAATTATTTAAAGAAGATCAAATTATATATATATTCCTATTAAAAGTCTTGTGTAAAGTAGTGGTAAAGGAACATTTTGGAAAATTGCTTGGAAACAATTTTCTAACTCGGCATCTTGACACATGTGCCTTTGTTGTAGCCAGGAACTAGGACGCCATTGCGCTAGTAATAGGTGGAGGGAGGTAACTCCCAGAGAAGCCCTCCTAGTACACCCCAAGTTGGGTGGTCGACTGTGTATACACAAGGTTTTTAAAGTGGTCTAACGAGGGACCCCCCTTTTCTAATGCTCTACACAAGCAACCTAGGAACTAGTATGCCACATATCCCTAAAACTTAATGAGTAACTCTTATACACCATAACCCTATAAGCTTTAACTATTATAGCTCATAATCATTAGTACTCTTGACCTCTAATCCTTATAGGAGATAACCCCTAACCCTTGAAACCTCTAACTCGTAACCATTATAACTCTTATAATCCTTAACTACTAATCCATAAACCATATCACCCATTACCTTTATCCTATAATTACCAACCCTTAATATCTATAATATATGACCACTTTAAAACTTAGTAATTATAACCCTTAATCCTCACAATATATATTACTCACAACCCTTGTAACCCTTATAATAACTAACGACAATAAACATTAAAACTTAAAACCTTTAATGATTTGAAACCACAATAAAACTTATTATGAAACTTTTATAACCCATAATTCCTATAACTTGTCATTAACCCTTAACTACTCTAAACCCCAAAAACTATAACTCATAATCCCTTATAAACCTTCTAAATCATAACCCCTAACCATTAACTCCAAATTTGTATACACTATATGCCATTTAGCCCCAACAATATATAAAATGCATCCCATATAATCTCAAACCCCTGCCACTCCTAAACTATATGAACCCTATAAACTATAACCCCTAGAAAGTAACAATATTAATCATAGTCCATATAACCTCCAACCTCTCTCTCTCTCTCTCTCTCTCAACATAAACCCCAACCTCTCTCTCTCAACCCATAATCCCCTCTCTCTCTAAACCCCTAATCCCCAATCTCTCTCTCTCTCTCTCTCTCCACACACACACACACACACACCCAATCTCTCTCTCTCTCTAAACCCAAAACACCTAACCCCCAGTCTCTCTCTCTCTTTCTCTCTCTCTAAACCCCTAACTCATAAAATGTAACACCTAATATCTCTCTCTCTCTTTAAACCTCTAACTCCTTATCTCTCTCTCTAAATCCCTAACCCCAAATCTCTCTCTCTCTCTCTCTCTACCCCTAACCTCTAATCTCTCTCTCTCTAAACCCATAAGCCCCAATCTCTCTCTATCTCTCTCTCTCTCTCTCAACCACTAACATCTCTCTCTCTCTCTCTCTATAACCCTCAATCTTTGTCTCTCTGAATATCTAACTCATGATCTATCTTTCTCTAAACCCCTTACCCCCAATCTCTCTCTCTAAATCTCTAACCCCTCATCTTTGTCTCTAAACCCCCCCTCTCTCTATCTATCTATATAAAACCCTCACCCCTTCTCTCTCTCTCTCTCTCTCTCAACATAAACCCCAACCTCTCTCTCTCAACCCATAATCCCCTCTCTCTCTAAACCCCTAATCCCCAATCTCTCTCTCTCTCTCTCTCTCTCTCTCTCTCTCCACACACACACACACACACACCCAATCTCTCTCTCTCTCTAAACCCAAAACACCTAACCCCCAGTCTCTCTCTCTCTTTCTCTCTCTCTAAACCCCTAACTCATAAAATGTAACACCTAATATCTCTCTCTCTAAATCCCTAACCCCAAATCTCTCTCTCTCTCTCTCTCTCTACCCCTAACCTCTAATCTCTCTCTCTCTAAACCCATAACCCCCAATCTCTCTCTATCTCTCTCTCTCTCTCAACCACTAACATCTCTCTCTCTCTCTCTCTCTCTCTATAACCCTCAATCTTTGTCTCTCTGAATATCTAACCCATGATCTATCTTTCTCTAAACCCCTTACCCCCAATCTCTCTCTCTAAATCTCTAACCCCTCATCTTTGTCTCTAAACCCCCCCTCTCTCTATCTATCTATATAAAACCCTCACCCCTTCTCTCTCTCTCTCTCTCTCTCTCTCTCTCTCTTATATATATATATATATATCTTTCTCTCTAAACCCCTAACCACAAATCTCTCTCTCTCTCTCTCTCTCTCCCCCCCCGCTAACCCCCAATTTCTTTCTCTATCTATTTATCTAAATCCCTTACTCCTAACCCTTTACCAATAATCTCTCTTTGTTTCTATAAACCCCTAACTCCCGATCTCTCTCTTTCTATCCCTCTCTCTCTCTAAATTCCTAAACCCAAAATATCTCTATCTCTCTAAATCCCTAAGCCTAAATCTCTCTCTCTCTCTCTCTCTCTCTCTCTCTCTCTAAACCCCTAACCCCCAATCTCTCTCATTTTCTTTCTTTATCTCTAAACCTCTAACCCCCAATATATATATATATATATATATGTCTCTCTCCAAAACCATAACTCCCAATCTCTCTCTCTCTAAACCGCTAATCCCACATCTCTCTCTCTCTGACTCTTTTTATCAAAACCCCTAACCCTAAACCTCTCTCTCTAAAACCATAACCTCCAAACTATCTCTCTCTTTCAAACCCCTAACCCCCTCTCTCTCTATCTATCTATCTAAATCCCTAACCAATAACCCCCAATCTCTCTCTCTCTTTATGTATCTATCTATGTTTTTAAAACCCTAACCCCTAACCCTCAATCTCTCTCTCTAAACCATTAAACCCTCAATCTGTATCTCTCTATCTCAACATCCATTAACCACCCCTCTCTCTCTCTAACCCCAATCTCTCTCTTTTTCTACCTCTCACTCTCTCTCTCTCTCTCTCTCTCTCTTATCCCCTAAACCTTAATCTCTCCCTCTAGGCCCCTAACCCCAATTCTCTCTCTCTCTCTCTCTCTCTAAAACCCTGAACGCTAACCCCCAAAATCTCTCTACCTATCTATCTAAAGCACTAAATCCTAACCATTAACCCCCAAACTCTATCTATCTATATATCTAAACCACTAACTCCTAACCATTAACCCCCAATCTCTCTCTCTATCTCTCTCTAAACCCCTAACTCCTTATCTCCCTCTTTCTATCTCTCTCACTCTAAACACTTAACCTCCAATATCTCTCTCCCTCTCTAAATCCGTTACCTTAATTCTCTCTCTATTTATCTCTCTCTAAACCTCAAATCTCTCTCTCTAAACCCCTAACCCACAATCTATCTCCCTCTAAACCCCTAACCAATTCTCTTTCTCTCCCTCTATATCCAAAACCATAACCCACAATCCATCTCTCTGTCTAAAACCCTCACTTCCATTCTATCTCTCTCTTCCTAAACCCCTAACCATGAATATCACTCTTTCTATCTTTCTCTCTCTAAACCCCTAACCCCCAATCTATCTCTTTATAAACCCCTAACCTCTATTTTGTCACTCTAAACCCTTAACCTCCAATCTCTCTCTCTCTCTCTCTCTCTCTCTATAAACCCCTAACACCCAATCAATCTCTCTCTCTAAACCCATAACCTCCAATCTCTCTCTCTCTCTCTCTCTCTATAAACCCCTAACCCCCAATACCTCTCTTCCTCTCCCTCTCTCTTTCCTTCTCTCTCTAAAAACCCCTAACCCCCAATCTCTCTGTCTCTCTCTAAACCCCTAACCTCCAATATCGCTCTCTCTCTCTATAAACCCATAACACCCAATGGATCCCTCTCTCTAAACCCATAGCCTTCAATCTCTCTCTCTCTCTCTAAACCCCAAACCCCCAATCCCTCTCTTTCTCTCCCTCTCTCTTTCCTTTTCTCTCTATAAACCCATAACCCCCAATCTCTCTATCTCTCTTTAAACCCCTAACCTCCATTATCTCTCTCTATATATATCTCTATCTAGACCCATAATCACCAATATCTTTCTTTCTATCTTTCTCTCGAAGCCCCTAAGCACCAATATGTCTCTTTATAAACCCCTAACCCCCAAGATCTCTCTCTGTCTCTCTATTTATCTATTTAAATCCCCAATCTCTCTCTCTCTCTCTCTCTCTCAACCACTAACCTCAATTCTCTCTTTCTCTCTCTAAACCTTTAAAATCAAACTTCTCTTTCTCTTTAAACCCCTAACCCTCCCTTTGTCTCTCTATCAATCTATATAAATCCCTAACCCCTAACATCTAACCCCCAATCTCTCTCTCTCTAAACCCATAACCCATAACCCTTAACTCCCAAATTCTCTCTCTCTCTCTCTAAACAACTAACCCCTCACCCCAATATTCTCTCTCTCTAAACCCCTAAACACTAACCCACAAACTATCTCTAACTATATATCCAAACCACCAACTCCTAACCCTTAACCCCCAATCTCTCTCCTTCTAAAATTCTAACTCTCGATCTCTCTCTTTCTAAACCCCTAAACCCCAATATCTCTCTACCTCTCCTCTCTAAATCCCTCACCCCAATTCTCTCTTTCTCGTTATGTCTCTCTCTCTCTAAACGCCTAACCCCCCCATCTCTCTACCCCTAAACCACTAACCCTCAATCTCCCTCCCTCTCCCTCTCTCTCTCTAAACCTCTTACCTCCAATCTATGACTCTCTCCAAACCCCTTACCTCCAATCTTTGTCAATATCTAAACCCATAACCCCAATTTCTCTCTTCGTCTCTCTTTATCTATAAACCCTAACCCGCAATCTCTCTCTCTCTCTATAAAAAACTGTAAACCCAAATCTATCTCTCTCTATAAACTCTCAACCCCAATCTCTCTCTCTCTCTCAAACCCTAACCTTCATTATATGTCTATCTCTCTCTCCCTCTAAACTCTTAACCACCAATATCTATATTTCTATCTTTCTCCCTCTCTCTCTCTCTCTCTCTCTAATCCCATAACATCCAATCCCTCTATCTAAAACCCTCTCTCTCTCTCTCTCTCTCTCTCTCTCTCTTTCTCTCTCTCTAAACCCCTAACCCCAATCTATTTCTATCTCTTTTTCTAAACCCCTAACCCCAATCTATCTCTATCTCCTTTTCTAAACCCCTAACCTCCAACCTCTCTATTTATATCTCTCTCTCTCAAACTGTCAACACCATTCTCTCTTTCTCTCTCTCTCTCTAAAACCATAATCCCTCTCTCTCTCTCTCTAAGCCCCTGAACCCTAATATATCTCTTTATAAACCCCTAACCTCCAACCTCTTTCTTTAAACCAATGACCCCCAATCTCTCTCTGTCTCTCTCTCTATATATATATATAAAAACCCGTAACCCCCAATATCTCTCTCTCTTTCTCTAAACCCCTAACCTCCAACCTCTCTCTCTCTCAACTCCTAACCCCCCCCTCTCTATCTATTTATCTAACAATATAAATCCTTAACCCCTAACCACCAATCTCTCTCTCTCTCTCTCTCTCTCTCTCCAAACCGCTAAACCCTAACCCGTAATCTCTCTCTCTCTCTCTCTCTCTCTCTCCCCCAATCTCTCTCTCTTTCTCTATCTATCTATCTATATAAACCCCTAACTCTTAACCCCTAATCTCTCTCTAAACCTCTAACCTCTCATCTCACTCTTTCTCTCTCTCTCTCTAAACCCCTAACCCCAAATCTCTCTCTCAACCCCTAACTACCCCCCCTCTCTCTCTCTCTCTCTCTCTCTCTCTCTCTCTCTCTCTCTCTCGTCTAAAACCCTTACCTCCAACCTCTCTCTCTCAACCCCTAACCACCCCCCCTCCCCCGCTCTCTCTCTCTCTCTATCCAAATAAATACCGAACCCCTAACCACCAACCTCTCTCTCTCTATGTATCTATCTATATCAAACCCCTTCACCACTAATCTCTCTCTCCCTTTCTCTCTCTCTCTCTCTCTCTCTCTTTCAATCTATAATCTTAACCCTTAAACCCCCAAATCTCTCTCACTTTCTATCTCTTTCTCTCTCTAAGCCTGTAACCCCCAATCTCTCTCTCTCTTTATATATATATATAACCCTAAGCCCAAATATGTATCTCTATGAACCCCTAACCCCAAATCTCTCTTTCTCTAAACCGCTAACCACAAATCCCCCCCTCTCTCTCTCTAAATTCCTAACCCCCAATCTCTATCTCTCTCTCTCTCTAAAACACTAAAACCCAAATCTCACTCTCTTTCTCTAAACCACTAACCTGCAATTTCTCTCTCTCTCTCTCTCTCATCCCCTAACCTCCATTGTCTCTCTATATCTATCTATCTAGCAAAACCCATAACCCCCAATTTCTCTCTCTCTCTCTAAACCCCTAACCCCCAATCTCTCTCTCTCTCTATCTAAACCCCTAGCTTCTAATCTCTCTCTTTATATCTCTCTCCTTTAAACCTATAAACTCCACCCTCTCTCTTTCTCTGTATATATATATATATATATATCCCTAACCCCCAATCTCTCTCTCTCTCTCTCTCTCTCTAAACTCCTAACTCCTAACCCTTAACCTCCAATCTCTCTCTCTCTCTCTAAACACCAAACCCCTGATCTCTCTCCTTCTATTTGTCTCTCTCTAAACTCCTAACCCCAAATCTCTCCCTCTCTCTATAAAACCCTAACCTCAATTCTCTCTCTATCTCTCTCACACACTCTCTCTCTAAACCCCTAATCTACAATATCTCTCTCTCTTAGAGACAACTAGTAACCCCCATCTCTCTCTCCCTCTATCTATCTAAATCATTAAACTCCATTCTCTCTCTCTCTAAACCCCTAACCTCCAATCAATCACTTTAAAACCCTAACCACTAATCTCTGTGTGTGTGTGTGTACCCTTAACCCCCATACTCTCTCTCTTTCTCTAAATTCTAATCCTCGATCTCTCTCTCTCTCTCTCTCTAAACCACTAACCTCCATTCTCTCTTTGTCTAAACACCTAACCACAAGTCTCTCTCTCTTTATCTCTAAACCCATATCCCCCATTATGTCTTTTTTAAAATCCTTGACCTACAATCAATCTCTTTAAACCCTTAACCCCCAATCTCTCTCTCTATCTCTCTATCTCTCTCTCTCTAAACCACTAATATATCTCTCTCTTTACACCCCTAACCTCCAACCTCTCTCTTTATCTCTCAACCCATACCCCCTAAACCACTCTCTCTCTCTTTCTCTCTCTAAATCTCTAACCCCTAATATCTCTCTCTCTAAACCCCTAACCAGGAATTCCTCTCTCTCTCTCAAAACTCCTAACCCTCAATATCTCTACTTGTAAACCCATGGTCTCCAATCTCTCCCTCTAATCGCCTAACTCCAAATCTCTTTCTCTCTCTCTAAACCCATAACCACCAATATCTCTCTCTCTCTAAACCCCTAACCCCCAATCTCTCTCTCTCTCTAAACCACTAACCCAAATATCTCTCTCTAAACACCTAACCTCCAAACTCACTCTCTCTCTTTCAACCCCTAATCCCTCTCTATCTATCTAGCTATATATCTAAATCCCCAACCACCAATTTATCTCTCTCTCTCTCGCTCTCTAAATCCATAACTCCTGACCCCTAATCACAATCTCTCTCTCTCTTTCTCTCGCCATAAAACACTAAATCCCCAATCTCTCTCTATATATATCTATCTCAACCCCCATTAACCCCCCCTCTCTCTAAACCCATAACCCATAACTCTCTTTCTCTCTCTCTCTTAACCTATAACCCTTGATATCCTCTTTCTATCTCTTCCTCTCTATAACCCTAACCCCAATTATCTCTCTCTCTCTCTCTCTCTCTCTCTAAACCACTAACACCTCACCCGAAATATTTTTCTCACTCTCTCTCTAAACCCCTAAATGCCAACTCTTAATCTCTCTATAT
Organism: Larix kaempferi; assembly: GCA_027924585.1. NCBI lineage: Eukaryota > Viridiplantae > Streptophyta > Pinopsida > Pinales > Pinaceae > Larix > Larix kaempferi. Next base: position 4,152,602 of record BSBM01000723.1, on the reverse strand, counting down.
CTATTTATCTAATCCACTAACTCCTAACCTTAAACCCCAATCTATGTCTCTCTCAACCCCTAACTCTCGATCTATCTCTTTTTATCTCTATCTCTCTCTAAATCCCTAACCCCGAATATCTCTCTCCCTCTCTAAATCCCTAACCCCAATTCTCTCTCTCTCTCTCTAAACCCCTAAAATCAAATTTCTCTCTCTCTAAACCCCTAACCCCCCCCTCTCTCTATCTATCTAAAAATCTAAATCCTTAACCCCTAACCACCAATCTCTCTCGCTCTCTTTCTCTCTCTATCTATTTATCCAAACCGCTAAACCCTAACCCCCAATCTCTCTATCTCTAAACCAATACCCTCATCCTCTCTCTCTATCTAGCTTAACCCCCCTTAAACCTCTCTCTCTCTCTATATATATATATATATACATATAAATCCGTGACCCCCAATCTCTCTCTATATATCTATCTCAACCCCCATCAACTCCCCCCCCCGGCCCCCGCCTCTCTAAACCCATAACCCTTAACTCTCAATCTCTCTCTCTCTCTCTCAACCTCTAACCCTTGATCTCCCTCTTTCTATCTCCCTCTCTCTAAAACCCTAACCCCGAATCTCTCAGTCTAAACCCCTAACCCCAATTATCTCTCTCTCTCTCTCTAAACCACTAACCTGTCACCTGAAATATTTTTCTCTCTCTCTAAACCCATAAATGCCAACTCTCAATCTCTCTATATCTATTTATCCAATCCCCTAACTCCTAACCTTAAATCCTAATCTCTCTCTCTCTCAACCCCTAACTCTCGATCTATCTCTTTTTATCTATATTTCTCTTTAAACCCCTGACCTCGAATATCTCTCTCCCTCTCTAAATCCCTAACCCCAATTCTCTCTCTCTCTCTTTAAACCCCTAAACTCAAATTTCTCTCTTTCTCTCTAAAGACCTAAACCCCCCCTCTCTCTCTATCTATCTAAAAATCTAAATCCTTAACCCCTAAAGACCAATCTCTCTCTCTCTCTCCTTCTCTCTCTCTCTATCTATCTATCTATCCAAAACGATAATCCCTAACCCCCAATCTCTCTCTCTCTCTCTCTCTCTCTCTCTCTCTCTCTCTCTCTTTATATATATATATATATATAAACTCTTAACCCCAATCTCTCTCCCTCTAAATATCTAACCCCTAATATATCTCTCTCTCTAAACCCCTAACCCTCAATTTCTCTCTCTCTCTCTCTCTCAAAACCCCTAACCCCCAACATATCTCTTTGCAAACCCCTAACCCCCAATATCTCTACTTGTAAACCCTTGATCTCCAATCTCTCCTTCTAAACCCCTAACTCCTAGTATCTCTCTCTATAAACCCTTAACCACCAATATCTCTCTCTCTCTCTAAGCCCCTAACCTCCAATCTCTCTCTATCTTCCTCTCTCTCTCTCTCTAAACCCCTAACCCCAAACATATCTCTCTGAACACCTAACCTCCAAACTCACTCTCTCTCTTTCAACCCCTAACTCTCTCTCTCTCTCTCTCTATCTATCTATCTATCTATCTAAATCCTCAACCCCCACTTTCTCTCTCTCTCTCTCTCTCTCTCTCTCTCTCTCTATAAATTCATAACTCCTAACCCCCAATCACAATCTCTCTCTCTCTCTCTCTCTCTCTCTCTCTCTCTCTCTCTCTGTTTCTCTCTCCATAAAAAACTAAATCCCCAATCTCTCTCTATATATCTATATCAACCCCCATTAATACCCCCTCTCTCTAAACCCATAACCCTTAACTCCCAATCTCTTTCTCTCTCTCTTAACCATCTCCCTCTTTCTATCTCTCTCTCTCTTTATACCCCTAACCCCAATTATCTCTCTCTCTCTCTCTAAACCACTAACACCTCACCTGAAATATTTCTCTCACTCTCTCTCTAAACCCCTAAAGGCCAACTCTCAATCTCTCTATATCTATCTACCTAATCCCCTAACTCCTAACCTTAAACCCCAATCTCTGTCTCTCTCAACCCTTAACTCTCGATATATCTCTTTTTATCTCTATCTCTCTCTAAACCCCTAACCCCCAATATCTCTCTCCCTCTCTAAATCCCTAACCCCAATTCTCTCTCTCTTTCTAAACCCCTAAAATCAAATTTATCTCTCTCTCTCTCTAAACCCCTAACCCCCCCCTCTCTCTCTATCTAAAAGTCTAAATCCTTAACCCCTAACCACCAATCTCTCTCTCTCTCTCTCTCTCTCTCTCTCTCTCTATCCAAACCGCTAAACCCTAACCCCCAATCTCTCTATCTCTAAACCAATAAACCCTCAGTCTCTCTCTCTCTATCTAGCTCAACCCCCCTTAAAGTCCTCTCTCTCTCTATATATATATATATATATATATTTCTAAATCCTTGACCCCCAATCTCTCTATATCTCTCTCTAAACCTCTAACCCTTGATCTCACTCTTTCTATCTCTCTCTCTCTAAACCCCTAACCTCCAATTTCTCTATCTTTCTAAACCCTTGACCCCAGTCTTTCTCTATCTCTCTTTCTCTCTCTAAAACCGTCAACCCCCAATCTCTCTCTCTCGCAAACACTCACCTCCATTGTCTCTCTCTATCTTTCTCTCTAAACCCATAACCACTAATATTTATCATTATTTCTCTCTCTAACCACTAACCTCCAATATCTCTCTCTCTAAACTCATAACCATCTATATCTCTCTCTAAACCCATAACCCTCTCTCTCTCTCTCTCTCTATATATATATATATATATATATTTCTAACCCCAAATATCTCTATCTCTAATCCCATAACCCCCAATCTCTCTCTCTCTCTCTCTCTCTCTCTCTCTCTCTCTCTCTCTCTAAACCCGTAATCCCCAACATCTCTCGTTGTAAACCCTAAACCCCAATATCTCTCTTTGTAAACCCCTAAACTCCCATCTCTCTCTCTAAACCTCTAACCCCTAATACATATATCTCTCTAAACCCCTAACTCCCAACATCTCTCTTTGTAAACCCCTAACCCGCAATCTCTCTCTCTGTATCTTATATATATATACCCTAACCCCCAATTTTTCTCTTTGTCTCTCTCTATCTCAAAAACCCTAAGCCCCAATATCTCTCTCTCTCTCTGTGTCTCTAAACCCATAACCCCCAATCTCTCTCCCTCTCTCTCAAACCCTAACCATCTTTCTCACTCTATCTCTTTCTCTCTAAATGCCTAACCACAAATATCTATGTTTCTATATTTGTCCCTTTAAACCCTAAACCCCCAATTTCCCCCTCTCTCTAAACACCTAACATCCAATTCCTCTCTCGCAATTTCTAACTCCCAATCTCTCTCTCTCTCTCTCTCTCTCTCTCTCTCTCAAAACGTAACCCCAATATCTCTCTCTCCCTTTCTCTAAACCCCTAACCTCCAACCTCTCTCTTTCTATCTCTCTACAAACCCCTTACCTCCAATCTCTCTCTCTTTCTCTATCAAATCCTCGCCTCCATTATCTCTTTATCTAAACAACTAACCACCAATATCTCTCCTTCTATCTTTCTCTCTCTAAACCAATAACTTCTCTCTCTATATATACATATATATATACCTGTAAAACCCAAGCTCTCTTTCACTCTCTAAATGCTTAACCCCCAACATCTCTCTCTCTCTCTCTCTCTCACTCTCTCTCTCTATCTATCTAGCTCAACCCCCCTTAACCCCTAATCCTCCCTTTCTCTCTCTAAATCCCTAAACACTAATCTCTCTCTCTCTCTAAACCTCTAACTCCTAATCTCTCTCTTTCTAACTCTTTCTCTCTCTAAACCCCTAAACCCCATTCTCTCCATTTCTCTCTCTCTCTAACCACAAATCTCTCTCTCTCTCTCTCTCTCTCTCTGTCTCTCCCCCCTAAAGTCCTTAACCACAATATCTATCTCTCTCTAAACCCCTAATGTCCAACCTCTCTCTTTATCTCTCAACCTCTAACCCCTAAAATGCAATCTCTCTCTCTCTCTCTAAACCCCTAACCTCCTAAACCTTAATCCCCATTCTCTCTCTCTCTCAATCTATCTCTCTATCTATCTATCTAAACCCATAACTCCTAACCCTTAACCCTCTCTCTCTCTCTCTCACTAAACACCTAACCCCTGATCTCTCTCTTTCTATCTCTCTCCCTCTAAACCCCTAACCTCAAATTCCTCCCTCTCTATCTCTCAAACACAAACTCTCTCCAAACCCCTTAGCTGCAATCCCGCCCTCTCTATCTCACACAACTAGTAACCCCCAATCTCTGTCTCTCTCTCTCTAAACCCCTAACCAAAAATCTCTCTCTTTCTCTCTTTCTCTTTAAACCCATAACCCTCTCTCTCTCTCTCTCTCTCTCTCTCTCTCTCTCTCTCTCTCTATATATATATATATATATATATACCCTTAACCCCCAAACTCTCCCTTTCTCTAAGATCCTAATGCTCAATCTCTCTCTCTCTCTAAGCCCTTAACCTCCATTATCTCCATCTCTCTCTCTAAACACCTAACCATAAATCTCTCTCTCTCTCTCTAAAACCCTAGCTCCCAATATGTCTTTTTTTAAACCCATAACCTGCAATCAATCTCTTTAAACACTTAACCCCCAATCTCTCTCTCTCTAAACATGTAACTGCCAATCTCTCCCTCTCTAAACACTTAACCCCCAATCTCTTTATATTTTTAGAGAACTAAACCCTTAATCTCTCTCTATCTATCTTAACCCTATATCCTAACCCTTAACGCCCAATCTCTCTCTCTCTCTAAACCACTAAAACCCCAATCTCTCTCTCTCTCTCTAAACCCCTTACCTCCAACCTCTCTCTCTCTCTAAACCACTAAACCCCCAATCTCTCTCTCTGTCTAAACCCCTTACCTCCAACCTCTCTCTCAACCCCTAACCTCTCTCTCTCTCTCTCTAAACCCCTTCCCTCCAACCTCTCTCTCTCAACCCATAATATTTCTCTCTCTCCTTAAACCTCTGACCCCCAATCTCTCTTTCTCTAAATATCTAACCCCCATTCGCTCTCTCTTTAATCCCATAACCCCCAATATCTCTCTTTATAAACCCTTAACCTCTCTCTCTCCTTCCTTAAACCCCTAATCCCCATTCTCTCTCTCTATAAACACCCAACACCTAATCTCTCTCTCACTATCTCTCAACCCCTAACCTCTCTCTCTCTCTTTATATATATATATATATATACCCCTAATCCCCTATGTATCTCCCTTTTTAAACCCCCAATCTTTCTCTATCTCTAAATCTCTAACCCCCATTCTCTCTCTCTTTAATCCCATAACTCTCTCTCTTTCTCTCTAAACCCATAACCCCCAACATCTATATTTGTAAATTTCTAACCCCCAATATCTATCTTTGTGAACCGCTAACCTTCAATATATTTCTCTAAACCCCTAATCCCCAATCTCTCTCTCTCTCTAATCCCCTAACCGTCAATCTCTCTCACTAAACCACCAATGCCCAATCTTTCTCTCCCTCTCTCTCTCTCTCTCTCTCTCTCAAATTCTGACATACATTCTCTCTTTCTCTCTCTCTCTAAACCCCTAATGCGTAATCTATCTCTCTCTCTAAAACCCTAACCTCCAACCTTTCTCATTATCTCTCAACCCCTAATCTCTCTCTCTCTCTCTCTATATATATATATATATATTAGATATAAACCCTTACCCCCCTATTTATCTCCCTTTCTAAACCCATAACCCTCAATCTCTCACTATCTATCTAAATCTCTAACCCCCATTCTCTCTCTCTTTAAAACCATCAACACCAATCTCTCTCTCTCTCTCTGTAAACCCCTAAGCACCAACATCTATACTTGTAAATGCCTAACCCCCAATATCTCTATTTGTAAACCCTTAACCTCCAATCTATCTCTCTTATCCCCTAATCCCCCCCCCCCTCTCTCTCTCTCTCTATATATATATATACTGCTAACCACCAATCTCTATCTCTCTCTAAAACCCTTACCTTCAACCTCTCTCTCTCAACCCCTAACCCCGTTCTCTCTCTCTCTCTCTCTGTCTCTCTCTCTCTCTCTATCCATCTAAATACCTCACCCCTAACCACCAACCTCTCTCTCTCTCCCTAGCTCAAACCTCTTAACCCCTATTCTCTCTCTCTCTCTCTCTCTCTAAACCCTTAACCCTTAACCCCCAAAATCTCCTTCACTCTCTCTATAAACCCCTCACCCCAATATCTCTCTCTCTTTCAACCCCTAATCCGAATTCTCTATATTTCCATCTCTCTCTGTCTAAACTCCTAACCTCCAATCTCTCTCTCTCTCCCTAAATCCCTAACCACCAATCCCTCTCTCTAAACCCGTTCCTCCAATATCTCTCTTTCTCCCTCTATCTCTAAACCCCTAATCCCCAACCTCTCTCTCTCTATCTCTCTCTCTATATATATAAACCCCTAACCCCAAATCTCTCTTTCTCTAAACCGCTAACCACAAATCCCCCCCCTCTCTCTCTTTCAAACCCCTAACCCCCTCTCTCTATCTTTCTATCTATCTAAATCCCTAACCACTAACCCCCAATCTCTCTCTCTCTCTCTCTTCATGTATGTATGTATCTATCTTTCTAAAACCCTAACCCCTAACCCCTAATCTCTCTCTCTAAACAACTAAACCCTCAATCTCTCTCTCTCTCTCTCTCTCTATCTATCTATCTATCTCAACACCCATTAACCACTGCTCTTTCTCTCTAAACCCCAATCTCTCTCTTTTTCTACCTCTCTCTCTCTCTCTTATCCCCTAACCCTTAATCTCTCCCTCTAGGCCCCTAACCCCAATCTCTCTCTCTCTCTCTAAACCACTAACCCCTCACCCCAATTCTCTCTCTCTCTAAACCCCCGAACGCTAACCCCCAAACTCTGTCTATCTATCTATCTAAAGCACTAATTCCTAACCATTAACCCCCAAACTCTGTCTATCTATCTATCTAAGCCACTAACTCCTAACCCTTAACCCCCAATCTCTCTCTATCTCTCTCTAAACCCCTAACTCCTTATCTCCCTCTTTCTATCTCTCTCTCCTTAAACACCTAACCTCTAATATATATATCCCTCTCTAAATCCTTTACCCTAATTATCTCTCTCTAAACCTCAAATCTCTCTCTCTAAACCCCTAACCCACAACCTCTCTCCCTCTAAACCCCTAACCAATTCTCTGTCTCTCCCTCTATATCAAAAACCATAACCCTCAATCTCTCTCTTTGTCTAAAACCCTCACTTCCATTCTATCTCTATCTCTCTCTTCCTAAACCCCTAACCATGGATATCACTCTTTCTATCTTTCTCTATCTAAACCCCTAACCCCTAATCTCTCTCTTTGTAAACCCCTAACCTCTATTCTATCTCTCTAAACCCCTAACCTCCAATCTCTCTCTCTCTAAACCCTTAACACCCAATCGATCTCTCTCTCTAAACCCATAACCTTCAATTTCTCTCTCTCTCTCTCTCTAAACCCCTAACCCCAATCCCTCTCTTCCTCTCCCTCTCTCTTTCCTTCTATCTCTATAAATCCCTAACCCCCAATATCTCTGTCTCTCTCTAAATCCCTAACCTCCAATCTCTCTCTCTCTCTCTCTAAACCCATAACACCCAATCGATCTCTCTCTCTAAACCCATAGCTTCCAATCTTTCTCTCTCTCTCTCTCTCTAAACCCATAGCTTCCAATCTCTCTCTCTCTCTCTCTCTAAACCCCTAACCCGCAATCCCTCTCTTCCTCTCCCTCTCTCTTTCCTTCTCTCTCTATAAACCCATAATCCCCAATCTCTCTGTCTCTCTGTAAACCCCTAACCTCCGTTCTCTCTCTATATATGTCTATCTAGTCCCATAACCACCAATATCTTTATTTCTATCTCTCTCTCTAAGCCCCTAAGCCCCAATATATCTCTTTATAAACCCCTAACCCCAACATCTCTCTCTGTCTCTCTATTTATCTATCTAAACTCCCAATCTCTCTCTCTCAACCCCCAACCCCCAACCTCTCTCTCTCTCTCTCTCTCTCTCTAAACCCCTAACCCCTACTCTCTCTCTCTCTCTAAACCACTAACCCCAATTCTCTCTTTCTCTCTCTAAACCTTTAAAATCCATCCTCTCTTTCTCTTTAAACCCCTAACCCCCTCCTTTCTCTATCAATCTATATAAATCCCTAACCCATAACCTCTAACCCCCAATCTCTCTCTCTCTCTCTAAACCCATAACCCTTAACTCCCAAACTCTCTCTCTCTCCCTCTCTCTAAACAACTAACCCCTCACCCCAATATTCTCTCTCTAAACCCGTAAAAGCTAACCCACAAACTATCTCTAACTATATATCCAAACCACTAACTCCTAACCCTTAACCTCCAATCTCTCTCCCTCTAAGAATATAACTCTCAATCTCTCTCTTTCTAAACCCCTAACCCCCAGTATCTCTCTCCCTCTCTAAATCCCTCACCCCAATTCTCCCTTTCTCTTTCTCTCTCTCTCCCTCTAAACCCCTAAACTCAAATCTCTCTCTCTAAACCCCTAACCCCCAATCTCTCTACCTCTAAACCCCTAATCCCCAATATCCCTCCCTCTCCCTCTCTCTCTCTCTCTAAACCTGTTACCTCCAATCTATGACTCTCTCCAAACCCCTTACCTCCAATCTTTGTCAATATCTAAACCCATAACCCCCAATTTCTCTCTTTGTCTCTCTCTCTATCTCTAAACCCTAACCCGTAATCTCTTTCTCTCTATCAAAAATTGTAAACCCAAATCTATCTCTCTCTCTCTAAACCTTCAACCCCAATATCCCTCTCTCTCTCAAACCCTAACCTTTATTCTATGTCTATCTCTCTCTCTCTCTAAACCCCAAACCACCAATATCTATATTTCTATCTTTCTCCTTCTAAACCTATAGCCCCCAATTTCTCTCTCTCTCTCTCTCTCTAATCCCATAACATCCAATCCCTCTATCTAAACCTCTCTCTCTCTCTCTCTAAACCCCTAACCCCAATCTCTCTCTATCTCCTTCTCTAAACCCCTAACCTCCAACCTCTCTCTTTCTATCTCTCTCTCTGAACCCTTTACCTCCAATATCTCTCTGTAAAAACCTAACCCATTATCTCTCTCTCTCTCTCCCCCCCAAAAAACTTATCACCCAATCTCTCTCTCTCTCTCTCTCTCTCTCTAAACCCCTGAACCCCAATATATATCTTTATAAACCCCTAACCTCCAACCTCTCTCTCTAAACAAGTGACCCACAATCTCTCTCTCTCTCTCTCTCTCTCTCTCTCTAAACCCCTAACCCTCGGTGTCTCTCTCCCTAACCCCCAATCTCTCAGTTTCTCTCTCTAACCCTAATACCTAATCTCCCTCTCTCTCTCTCTCTCTCTCTCAAAACCCTAACCCCCAGTCTCTCTCTCCCTCCCTCTCTCTCTATATATATAAACCCCTAACCCCCAATATATCTCTCTCTTTCTTTAAAACCCTAACCTCCAACCTCTCTCTCTCTCAACCCCTAAACCCCCCTCTCTCTCTCTATCTATCTAACAATACAAATCCTTAACGCCTAACCATCTCTCTCTCTCTCTCTAAACCCTTGACCCCTAATCTCTTTCTCTTTCTCTCTCTCAAACCCTCAGCCCAAAATATTGCTATCTTTTTCAAAATCCCTAACCCCCAATCTCTCTCTCTCAACCCCTAACCACCCCCCCCCCTCTCTCTCATCTAAAACCCTTACCTCCAACCTCTCTCTCTCAACCCCTAACCAGCCCCCCTCTCTCTCTCTCTATCCATCTAAATACCTAACCCCTAACCACCAACCTCTATCTATCTATCTATTTCAAACCCCTTAACCACTAATATCTCTCTCCCTTTCTCTCTCTCTCTCTCTCTCTCTCTCTATCAATCTAAACTCTTAACCCTTAAACCCCCAAATCTCTCTCTCTCTCTCTCTCTCTAAACCCCTAACCCCCAATATCTCTCTCTTTCAACCCCTAAACCCAATTCTCTATCTTTCCATCTCTCTCTCTCTAAGCCCCTAACCTCCAATCTCTCTCTCTCCCTAAAGCCCTAACCACCAACCCCTCTCTCTAAACCTCTAAATCTCAATCTCTCACTTTCTATCTCTTTCTCTCTTTAAACCCATAACCCCCAATCTCTCTCTCTCTCTGTTTATATATATATATATATAACCCTATGCCCAAATATCTATCTCTATGAAAGTCTAACCCCAATCTCTTTTTCTCTAAACTGCTAACCACAAATCTCCTCTCTCTCTAAATCCCTAACCCCCAATCTCTCTCTCTCTCTCTCTAAAACACTCAAACCCAAATCTCACTCTCTTTCTCTAAACCACTAACCTATAATCTCTCTCTCTCTCTCTCTCGCTTAGCCCCTACCTCCATTGGCTCTCTATATCTATCTATCTAGCTAAACCCATAACCCTCAATTTCTCTCTCTCTCTAAATCCCTAACCCCTAATTTCTCTCTCTCTCTAAACCCCTAACTTCCAATCTCCCCCTCTCTCTCTCTAAACCCCTAGCTTCCAATCTCTCTCTTTATATATCTCTCCTTTAAACCTATAAACTCCACCCTCTCTCTCTCTCTATATATATATATATATATATATATATCCCTAACCCCTGATCTCTCTCTCTCTCTCTCTAAACCCCTAACTCATAACCCTTAACCCCGATTCTCTCTCTCTCTCTCTCTAAACACCAAACCCCTTATCTCTCTCCTTCTATCTATTTCCCTCTAAACCCCTAACCCCAAATCTCTCCCTTTCTCTATAAAACCCTAACCTCAATTCTCTCTCTATCTCTCTCACACACACACTCTCTAAACCCCTGATCCGCAATATCTCTCTCTTTCACACACAACTAATAACCCCCATCTCTCTCTCTATCTATCTAAATCACTAATCTTCATTCTATCTCTCTCTAAACCCCTAACCTCCAACCTCTCTCTTTTTCTCTCAACCCATACCCTCTCTCTCTCTATATATATATATATATATATTTCTATCTCTCTCTCTAAGCCCTTAACCCCCAATCTCTCTCTCTATAAATCTCTAACCCCTAATATCTCTCTCTCTAAACCCCTAACCTGCAATTTCTCTCTCTCTCTCTCTCTCTCTCTCTCTCTCTCTCTCTCTCTCAAAACCCCTAACCCCCAATATCTCTACTTGTAAATCCTTGATCTTCAATCTCTCCCTCTAAACCCCTAACTCCCAATCTCTCTCTCTCTCTTTCTCTAAACCCCTAACCACCAATATATATATCTCTCTCTAAACCCCTAACCCCCAATCTCTCTCTCTCTCTAAGCACCTAACCTCCAAACTCACTCTCTCTCTTTCAACCCCTAACCCCTCTCTATCCATCTATCTATCTATTTAAATCCCCAACCCCCAATTTATCTCTCTCTCTCTCTAAATCCATAACTCCTAACCCACAATCACAATCTCTCTCTCTTTCTCTCTCTCTCTCTCTCCATAAAACACTAAATCCCCATTCTCTCGCTATATATCTATCTCAACCCCCATTAACCCCCTCGCCTCTCTAACCCCATAACCATTAACTCCCAATCTCTCTCTCTCTTTCTCAACCTCTAAACCTTGATCCCCCTCTTTCTATCTCTCTCTCTCTCTTCAAAAACCCTAACCCCAAATCTCTCAGTCTAAACCCCTAACCCCAATTATCTCTCTCTCTCTCTCTCTAAACCACTAACCCCTCACCTGAAATATTTCTCTCACTCTCTCTCTAAACCCATAAATGCCAACTACCAATCTCTCTATATCTATTTATATAATCCCCTAACTCGTAACCTTAAATCCCAATCTCTCTCTTTCTCTCAACCCCTAACTCTTGATCTATCTCTTTTTATCTCTCTCTCTCTCTTTAAATCCCTAACCCCCAATATCTCTCTCCCTCTTTAAATCCCTAACCCCAATTTTCTCTCTCTTTCTAAACCCTTAAACTCAAATTTCTCTCTCTCTCTCTAAACCCATAACCCCCTCCCTCTCTCTCTATCTATCTAAAATCTAAATCCTTAACCACTAACTACCAATCTCTCTCGTTGTCTCTCTCTCTTTCTCTATCTCTATCTATCCAAACCGCTAATCCCTAACCCCCAATCTCTCTATCTATAAACCAATAAACCCCGAGTCTCTCTATCTAGCTCAACCCCCTTAAACCTCTCTCTCTCTCTATATATATATATATATATTTCTAAATCCCTGACCCCCAATCTCTTTATATCTCTCTCTAAACATATAACCCCTGATCTCACTCTTTCTATCACGCTCTCTCTAAACTCCTAACCTCCAATATCTCTCTCTAAACCCTTGACCCCAATCTCTCTCTCTCTCTATCTATCTATCTATCTTTCCTTCTCTCTCTAAAACCCTCAACCCCAAATCTCTCTCTCTCTCTCTCTCTATCTATCTAAACCCTTAACCCCCAATCTCTCTCTCTCTAAATATCTAACCCTTAATAACTCTCTCTCTCTAAACCCCTAACCCTAAATTTATCTCTCTCTCTCAAAACTCCTAACCCCCAACATATCTCTTTGTAAACCCCTAACCCCCAATATCTCTACCTATAAACCCCTGATCTCCAATCTCTCCCTCTAAACCACTAACTCCCAATATCTCTCTCTCTAAACCCCTAATCACCAATATCTCTCTCTCTAAACCCCTAACCTCCATTTTCTCTCTATCTCTATATCTATCTATCTATCTATTTAGCTAAACCCCTGACCCCCGGTTCCTCTCTCTCTATGTTACAACGTAATCTTCCGCCTTGTGAGCATCAACACTCTTTGGCCTACAGGATCCATTTTACTGACTCAGATCCACTTTATATCCTTAAGACACACTATTTTCCCTATTTTTTTGCCTGTACATTAGCTACATCACTACAGTGGGCGTACCCGCGAGTTGCATCACTATAGCTTGCGGGTAGCATGTAAAATGGTAAAAATCACTAGTTAATTAATTTTTACTCCCAAAAAGCGGTCATAGGGTGACCTTTGGCCCTCCATTTGCCCCAAAACGCCTCGATGTGTCCTTTCACTTACCTTTGAGAGGACTAAATATTGAGCACATATGGCTTATGGACGGGAGGAGAAAGGAGAGCAAGAGAACTCTAGTGTATTTTTGCCCTATCTTGAGTCTACACTCATTGATCCTTGTAGTTGTGAACCCCTTATGTTCACCTTCAAAACTCCTATCATAGTTTGAGTTTGCCATTCCATGGAGGATTGAAGTGGTGGAGGCACAAGTGGATTGACCCAGATCTTGGTTCAGATTGGTTGCCGACAAGAGGTCGTATCACATTGTACTTCTTGTTACTTATTAATAGAAATACTCATATTCTCGTCCATTAATGTTGTGAATGTTGTTTATATTACATTGGGTTGCATTTACTTATAATATCATGGACCATTGCTATTGATGATGTTAATGTCGTTTATATATTATATGTGCTTGTTGGATATTGGCTATCAAGACTAATTTGCAGGTTCAAGTGCACGGATTGAAAGCTCCAACGGGGATCTACATCAAACATTTGGATCGAGGTTGGTTATGTTCTTCATTATATTAGCATTGTCATTTATATAGCATAGCATTGATAATTGAGTTAATTTCTGGTAGTCAGTTCTCTGTTGTGGTCCACCCCAAGCCATAGGAAGTTTTCTCCAACACATAAATGGCGACTCCGCTAGGGAGAACATCCATTTTTGGGGATTTTTTAGCATTAGTCCTTATTTAGAGTTGCTATGTGTCGAGTCTCTGTGTTAATGATTGGCCGTTGGGATACTCTATTGAAAACACCATTTTTCTGAGCCATTGGACTCTTTGGTTGCTCATTTGCTTTTCCCTACCCGCGGGTAAGCTTAGCTCTACCCGTGTCTACCCGCTTCTGTCTACACTATAGCCCACGGGTACCTACAGGTATTCCTTCGACAATAGCGTACAACTCCGGGGGTGATTGTTTGATGGCCTTTGGTTGTTGTTGGGTTGATTCTGAGTGTTGTTGAGTCTTCTTTGGCCTTGTTCCTGACTATTCCAAGCCTTATTTGTGACCATAACTCCTCTTTTCTCTTGGTTTTGAGCCTCATTGGTTTTTACCCATTTTTAATTTTTAAGCTCATTCCATTGGCTGAGTCTTACTGTTTGGGATCTACTAGGTTGTCTGAGTGATCTCCTTTTCATTTTTGTAACTGAATAGTAGGATTTTGCTTGCATTTTTCATTTCATTATATTGAAAAATACAAAAAGATAGTTTTGCATTTTTCTTTTGCTTATAAGTGAAAATACAAAAAAAATTTACTTTCATATACTGCATTTTGCATTGAGTGCTTACTGCTTTCATTTAGGTTCTGCTTGTGCATTGAAAATATAAAAGAGTTGTATTTTTATTTCGAAACCGTTGGATTGATTTTGCATGTTAGTGGCATTGTTTTTATTGGATAGATGAGTCTAGAGTTTGACGATTTTGCATACTATTGAGTCATATACATCACTAGTTTCACGACCATATCCTTTGAGTAACCACAACCATTAAAATTAACGCTTAATCTAAAATTGATTAGAATGATTTTATTTATAGGGTACACCAACTACCATAGGTTTAGAGTCTTGGAATAGATCATTGTGAGTAAACAATACAATACTACTAGGAGAAACATTATGTGTTTGACCAGGGAGTGGTGAAATCCATGGTATACATCGGTGTTCTCAGGAAGTTATACTCAGACCAGAGTTAAGCACAAGGTCACGGGAGGTTGGTTGCGGAGATATCCCTCCAATACTGGCTGAACGTGGGAGATATTTCCAAGGTTTGTTCGTATCTAGGGACTCTTGAGGGATTTGACCCTCTTGAGTTTCGGGCTTAGCTACCCTACCCATACGACAGATCCCACCTACGACTGTCCCCCTGAGCATTGGTTATACTGTAGTGACCATAGTTTCCTTACCTAGGTATCGCATAGGGTACTTGCAGTGGTTATATTTTTTGTGTCCTGAGTCAGATAGGGGTTGGACAGCATAGTTGTTTGTTGCTGAGGGTTACGACCCTTTGCACGCAGTGAATCCTGGGTGCCTCTATAACTGATTATGTTACCTGCGACTATAGTTTGGGAGTCTGAAGCCTCTTCTAGGTGAGACATATCGGCTATAGTGTCGAGAGCTCATTTAGCTACTCTATTTGTCTGCTCTTGGCTGTAGTTTCTCTAAGTGTGTGCTTTTGATTTACTGTTTTTGATCGATAGTTGGCCGTTAGGAGACGTTGTGATTTTATATTCTCTCCGGAGATATCGTGGCGCTGAGTCCTACTCTCTGTCGATCCCATCGGTTGGCTGGTTTAAAACCGGTCGAGCTTTCACACCGTGTTGCTAGGGGATGATGGCGGGATCCCTCCGAGTCTTTAGATTCTTACGAGACATACGTCCTCGACGTCATGACTGCTGCACACTCTGACATGGGATAAATCCCTACGAATCCATTGGGTAGAGTCTAGCACACTTTAGACACCCTACTCCTCGTGAGGTGTGGGGGGGTGATCCACTTGAGACCCAACCTAGTTTGTTTGGTCCGGATCCACCCGAGACTCAACGTAATTTGTTTGGTCTGGATCCACCCGAGGACGACCCATTCGATTCCTCATATCCACATAATTATTTATACGGGATGTCAGAGTTACACGAGGACCTGTTCAATTCCATGGATTTTATATCGATCCTGGATTGGTCTGTGCTCGGCGGTGTTTTCTTGTTTATGGAGTTGAAAAACTTAAAGAGTCCTCTACTTACCCTCTCGTGGATTTCACATCGAGCCCAAGTAGGTCAATGCTCGCTTGGTATTTTCATGTTTAGAGAGCCTAAAAATCCTAAAGAAAGGCTCCAAAAGGTCATTTTTCGTGTGGTTAGTCTCCTCCCTCGAAAAAGTATAAAATAAAGGAAGAAGAACTCTTCTAGCGCATACAGAAGTATACCTAGAGTATACATTTTCCATAGTTAATCCACCTAGGTCCGGAAAAGGGATAATTCTATACCTGAGTGGATGAGCCTTCAATTACTTTAATGAGCTCGAAGAGGACAAGCTTGCTCGGCAATCTCGTTTAGGTTTAAATAGTCCAAACGAGAGCTTAAAATGACTTAAAGGTCAGCTTCTGTGATCATAGCTTCATAATCTGCCAAAACTAGGTCTTCAACAAAATATTAATAATCGCAAAAAAAATCTCGAATGATATATGAATTTGAACTATTAACTAGTTAACAAGGTCTAACATCAAGAAATTTAATCTTAGGAGGTCGATCCTACAAAAATTTAGTGAAAAATGAGAACCAGATAAGTGAACATTAGTATTGCACCATGTGTATGTTTTAATTGATTAATTAGGTCATCTTGATAAAATTTGGAACTATAGAGAACTAAACAATGGTGGGTAAAAATTAAAATCCAATTCAATATATATAATTTCATTTTAAAACTCAATTTCCAATTTGTTTTTGTAGGGAAAAAATTGGGGCAAACTTTGCACTTTCAAATCTCCATGGCGATCAATTCAAGCATCCAAACATTGTTCTTCCACCAAGTAAGTTAGAATCCTCCCCACTTGCATTTTTATGGTTTAGTTTTTATTTTTTGACCCTGAAACTGCTTGCCAGGCAATGCTCACAACGTTTAGTGTGTGGGCGCTACTGTGTAACAAGAGCAGTAGTGTGTGAAGGAGATGAGCGCTACTATGCTCATAGAGAGTAGCACCCACACGTTACTGTGTAGTGTACACAGTAGTGCTCAAGCCTGAAAATGTAAAAACAAGTGCCGAGATTGAAAAAATGTCACTTTTTGTGCAGGATGGTTCTTCAATGGAGGGAGAGAGAACATGAGGACATGGATAGGCTGGCCATGCAAGACCCAGCCACTCTCCACACTCTCTGAAGATGAGGTTTATTGAAGTTTTACCGAACCGTAAATATGAGGGCCCTAAACAAATTATTTCGAAGACTTATTCAGTACTGGGATGTGGATACCAATACTTTTGTCATTCGTGGGCAAACTTTGGAGCTTACAGTTGATGACATTTACTTCATTACTGGTCTCTCACGAAGGGGAGATGTAATAAATCTGGGGTCTTCTCGTGTGGGCATAGGGTCGGTGCAAGAGTACTTAAATACATATTGTGTGGCTGGAGCTGAGAAATCAGGAAGCCAAATATTGATTTCTACCATTGAAGGCCTCCCCCTGAAGGTGATAGTGAGTATGATTAACCGAGTGGCAGGTAGTGCCTCACTACACCTAGCTTCCAGGCACTCTATGCATGTTGGTGTACAATGCTTACAAGGTCATGTATACGATTGGTGTACTAGTTCACTGGCGAGCATGAAAGCTCAATTGACAGGTTGCAAATCCGGCAAAATGACAAATTTTGGGTACGGTAGCATTTTGTGTACTTTCTTCTTCGAGAGGATGCCTGCTATTAGCTTGGGGATGCCTCTACCTCAGGTTAACCCCCGTGAGCCCAAACTAGGCCATTGGGGTGACATATTCCTCCGCCAGGGTGGTGGGGAAAGTCACTACTGTTATCATACTGATGATTTCTGGGGGTGGTGGGAGAGGCAAGTGCTCGCCTTCGAGTAGTTTCCATATGATGGATTGGATTTCCGCCATGATCCAAAACTGGCGCTTCCTCCAGGTGGAGCCTGGGGAGCTATTGGTATGAATAATTTTGAGAATTATTTAATTTTTTCAAACTTTTCAACTATTTGATTTTTATGAATGAATTTTGAAGTGCTAAACAAGTGTCATATGCAGACATTGGGCCTGTCCATCCCGAGGGACATCCTACCATCTCTGTGAGGCCAGCTGATATTACTGCAGTAGATGCTATGTTGGGGGACCACAGAGAGAAAAGTGAGTCGGTTGACTCATGAAGTTCCTGCATGCCGTATGGATTAGATACCTATTGATATGCAGGAAGATGTAGTTGGGGTGCCCCCAACATGGCTTAGGGTGCTACGGAAGATAGCTAGGCTAGTCATATGTTATCACAATGCAGTAGATGATGATGAGACCCCTCCTTCTCCATAAGAAAGGGATACATTCTATGTATATTTTTGAGGCCACTGTGCCCATTTTTGTACTTTTATGACATGACTTGATAGACTTGTGATCCAAAACTCATATATTTTTTGATACAGTATCGGCTATATACAGTATCGGTTATTTACATGTGTATGTGTTTGAATTTTATGTGTGCAATGTTGTTTACGAAAATGTATGATACAAATGCTAGTCTAACACATAGTTTGCTAATGAATCAGCTAATGCATTTAAATTTCTTGGAATGTGTTCATATATAATAGAATCAAACTGTCTTTCCAATAGTCTAACTCGTAGAAACTGACGTAACAAACCAGGATCTCTAATATGGTAGACACCTATTAACTGAAATACAATTAGTTGTGAGTCAAGTCTTACCTCCAAATGCGAAATGCCATGACTGAGAGCATCTCAGAGAAGTTCTATAACTGCACTATATTCAGCTACATTATTCGTCGTGGGACCCAAACAAACCCCCCCCGAAGAGACAAGTTGGCCAGCAGGTGAGTAAATGACCCAAGGTGCTGCAGCCAACTGACAGGTGTGGCGACTGGCGCCATCAACAAATCCTAAGAAGTGTTTGGTTGACATCTGGTACACGAAACAAAAAATGCACATAATATTAACTAACAAGCGTAACGAAAACTAGCTCTACAAAAAATATACAGCTATGTTACAAGAAAAAGCACGTCAGCCTAAGCGTAGTACTTCTTTAGGTAGAGCCCACTTCTAGGCTCGGCCAGCTTATTACCTTCGTAATCTACCAATTCGTAGGCACCTTTCTTCCGTACTTTGGAAATTATATAAGGCCCGAGCCACCTGGACTTGAACTTGCCAGGTCCTAGGGGTTCTTTGTCTTGATCCCAAAGTAGGACCAAGTCTACTTCAAGGAAAACCCTAGGTCTGACGGATTTGTCATACTATCCTTTGACTCATTTTTTGTGGACCTCATTTGTTGTGAGCGTGTCACGGCGCTGCTCATCTAGATGTTCTAAGTGTAACAAATGTTCTTCTAGTATTGAAGTATCTGGTAGTAACTGAACGACTAGTTTTAGCGAAGGAATCTCGCATTCAATCGGTACGACTACTTCTATCCCATGCACAAGTTGGAAGGGAGAGAATCTGGTAGCAATCTTAACGTTAGCTCGGTAAGCCCAAAGAGCCGGGTACAACATGATGTGTCAGTTATTTCGACTGGCATTAACAGTTCTTTGCAGTATAACCTTTAAAGTTTTGTTCACTGCTTCGACTTGTCCATTCTCCTGTGGATAGTATGAAGACGAATGCTCTTGTCGAAAACCAAGCATTGTATACAACTCGGTCATCATGCTATTCTAGAAATGACTGCCATGATCAGTCACTATCTCTTTAGGTATGCTGAACCGTACAATAATCTGATTAAACACGAAATAAGCGACAATTTCTCCATCTGCCTTGACAGTAAGCATTGCCTCTGCCCACTTAGTAAAGTAGTCAACGGCAACGATGATGTAATGATGTCCTCCAACCAAAACTGGATTGCAAGTCATGTAATCAACCCCCCATTTTGTGAAGGGACCTGTTGTAATCACAGGATGAAGAGGAGCTGGGTGTGCCCTCATTTTCTTAGTGAAAAACTGACACGGACGACAGCGTTTCACAGCTTCCACACAATCTTCAAATATCGTGGGCCAAAAATATCCGACACGCAGTATCTTCTGAGCTATTTCCAACCCGGAAAGATGTCCCCCACAAGCTCCACTGTGGGCATCATTTAATACTGCTTCAACTTCTTCTCGAGTTAAGCAACGTCGTAAAATGGAATCAACCCCACGTCGATACAAAGTATCTAAGATGATGAGGTAGTTCTTCGCATGGCTTTTGAGTTTGCGTCGCTCTTCTCGAGAAAAAGTAGTAGAACACCTCAAAGTCTGGAGATATACTAAGATATCCCCATACCATGGGTCAGAGGAAGTAATGAGGAAGATATGTTCATCTGGGAATGATGATTCTTCCTCAACATACTCTAGGTCACTCGGAAACTCTGAGATTAACTCAGCGAACACTAGTGATTTCTTCGACTTGGCCGATTGAAAGACCAAATCGAACTCTTGTAAGATTACAATCCATTTATTATATTTCCCACCGATGATTCGTCGGGTGAGAACGTACTGGAAAGGATTGACTTCTGCTATCATAGTAGTTGTTCGTACAAGTATATAGTGACAAAGCCTTTGTACCGCATAGACCGCGACAAGTGCTAACTTCTCAATGTGTGAATATTTAACCTCAGGAGCTATCAATGCGCGAAAAAGATAGTAGACAACATGCTCTTGGAGCGTATCATCCTCTTGAACTAATACTATACCAATTGTATTAAGAGATGCTGCCAGATATAAAAGAAAATCTTTTGCGTAGTCTGGCGGGCTCAACAAGGGTGCTAAAAGAAGTGCCTTTTTCAAGGCTTCAAAAGATGCTTGAGTAGCCTCATCCCACACAAAGTAGGAATCTTGTTTGAGTAGTCTCATAAAACCTTTGATAATCTTAGCATAGTTTATGATGAATCGCCGTAAGAAATTAGACATGCCTTGCAGACTTTGGAGTTGTCGCAAGGTGCGAGGATAAGGCAGATTTATAATCGCCTCTACTTTCAGCGGGTCGACCATTATGCCACGACTGGAGACAATGAAGCCCAATAGACATCCTGATTCGACACAGAACACACACTTATTAGGATTCAAACGAATTTTATATTGTTTGCATATTTCAAACACCTGTTTAAGATGAGCTGGATGATCCTGTCTCTTTCGAGATCATGCTGGGAGATCATCCAAGTAAGGTTCTACTATGTGTTTGATATCATGAAAAGCGAAATTCATTGCATGCTGGAAGATAGCTCCAGCATTCTTTAATCCAAATGGCATCTTCCGGTAAGCGAAGGTCCCCCATGGGCAAATGAAAGCTATTTTGTGCTGATCTTTGGGTTTGATTTGTATTTGATTGTATCTCGAAAATCCGTCCATGAAAGAGAACATCTCATGTCCCGCACAAGCATCTATGATTTGATCGATAAACGGTGTAGGATAGTTATCTTTCGGACAAGCTTTGTTCAAGTCCCGAAAGTTAGTATAGACTCTAATGGTACCTTGCTTCTTATCAACCGGAACAGGATTTGAAACCCATTCCGTCATGTCAATCGGATAGATGAAACTGACCTTAAGCAACTTTTCAACCTCCGCCTTGATGGTGGACGCTTTTCTAGGGTTCACAGGATGGAGCTTTTGTCTCACAGGTCTTGCGTTAGGGTATGTCGTGATGACATGCTCCACGATGGCTAGGTCAATACCTGGCATCTCCTCATATGACCAGGTAAAAATGTCGCGGAATTCTTTGAAAAGTTTAGTATACAGAGAGATCTCTTCTGGAGAATAGTCTACACCAATAAAAATGTTTTCCACGACCCCGGGTTTGGTGGAAATGTTAATTAGAATTGTTCTCAATATATTAGCCATATTTCCCTCAGCATAAACAGCTCTCGAAGTAGAAGGAAAAGATGACAAATCAACAAATCCACCAGGTCTCACAAGGAATTCCCCTCTCTCAATCTTGTCTAGATCTGGAAGCATGTAGGACCTGTGATGCATATGTTCCCATGGTTGGTCCAAGCCCATCATGACTTCTAAGATGGCTTCATCAGAAGGCAAAACCGTGTCTAAACAATCGAATAAGTGGGTGGAATTCAGTGACCATGCCGGAGCATAGTCCATATCTGACTCAGCAGAGACTGGCAAAGTCACGATATGTTCCATTGTAGCATGTTTTGCTTCCATATAGGCCACTTCTGCAATGGATGGAGGCACAGAAGGTTCTGACGTAGTGGGCCGGATCCAAGGATCGGTTCTTAAACCAACTGTGAATGTTTCGGTAGAAGTACCCACATCAAAACGCATAAAAAGAACAAGGGAGGGAAGGTCGAAAGTGCCTCTTAACGACCCATAAAGCCCTACTCCTAAACTCTCACTAATCAGGGCGGTTTGATCAACTAAGGGAATTGTGGTCTCTGAAGAAGTCTAGTTGTTTCTCTGAGTGAAAGAAAGCTGATCGATTGTAACGACCTTACCTTCAAACAAGAACATAACAACTCGAAAGACTGCCGATGCAATAGCTCGCATGGCATATGTCCAGCTCCTGCCTAATAACATGTTGTAATCAAGCGGAGCGTCCAGAACTTCTACTTCTACAGCAACTGTCTTACTGGCCAATGTGACATCAAATGATGGCAAAACCCCGTGTGGACAAAAAATCCTGCCATCAAATGCAGTAAGTAGTGTGTTAGAAGGGGCTAACTCGGGGGAACCCAAAGCTTTCCAACAGGAAATTGACATTACGCAGGTCAACGCGCCCTCATCTATGACAGCTCGCCTGATGGTCATTGGGCCATGGACGACTTCAATCTGAAGAGCAACGGGGTAGGGAAACCGGTATTTGATATCAGCCATATCAAATCGCGCAGACATGTTAGAGGATTCCATACTTCCAATAGCTACCAGAAGTGCATTCCGTTGTAAAAGACAACTTTGCAAGACTTCTAAGGTAAACATGGCACAAGGGGTCTGGGCTAAATCTTCAACCACATTGTAGTTGGAGGCGGCTCGAGTGTTGGGATTATGCGATGCCTATTTCAAGACACCTTTTGGGATCTTGGGCATTGGGTCCACAGGTATGTGGAGTGGAGTGGAGGATTCTGGAATCTCTTTATCCTTTTTCTATGCATCCGGGGTATAATTCCTGGCTCTCGTTTGTAAGAGTGCATCTGAATTAACCATGTTAATAAAAGTTTGATCAACCATAGCATGTGTAGTGCCTTCAGTGTTGGAGTTGCCAGAAGCTGAGCTTTGCCCCTTAGGGAATGTATCTTTCAGTATAGCAAGCTTATTTTCTTGTAATAGCTTCTGGGCTTCTTCAAGCAGAGGGCATTGGTGAGTAAGGTGGTCCTGCTTGCAAAGTTTACAAGGGAACTTAACCTTCTTTTTCTCTTTGTTACCCTCCTCGGCATTCTCTTTTTTGGGCTTCTGATGGTTCCCCTCTCCTTTCTTGTTGTTCTTTTTGTTATTGGGTTGCCGAGGGCCCTTTTGATTGTTCTTAACCTGGTTGACAAATTCAGAAGTAGAAGGAGAGGTTGTGACGGAAGAAACTTCTACAATTAATTATTTGACAGATAAGGCATGAACCTGTTTGGTCAATCCTTCGAAAGCTGCAAAGTCAATTGAACCCACTATGCCCTCAGCATGTGGTCCAGGTTTAGGTCTACTCAGATCGGTATTCGATCGAGGTGTATAAGGTATGATCTCATACAGTAACCCAGATTGTGCATAAACGAGATCAAACTGCTGGGTCCATAGGATGGCTTCTTCCTTGTTAGACACTCCAGAAGTAGCTACTTCCTTAGAAATGTAAGGAAGGAGTGATTTCAAATACCATTCAAGAAGGAATTTTGGAGGTATGTTGGCTTTAATGAGCCTCTTCTGTCTTCGCCACTCCTGAATGTGATTAGATAAATGAGTGGCTTTATTTTTCCTAAATGTAGACAAAAGGTCTGTTCTGGCATCATACCGAATAGGAAGCTGGAAGTGATTCAAAAATACAGTCGCGAGATCCCCAAATTTAAAGAATGTAGCTGTAGGTAACTCAATGTACCATTTGGCTACAGCACCGATTAAAGTCCTTTGGAATAGTCTCAATCTAATGGAATCTTCATTTAATGAGTTCGAGGAGCACCATAAATGGAAAATAGTGACATGGTCACCAGGGTCTTCACCTGTTTTACCTTCGAAATTTGGAATGTTCGAAGGTAACTTGGTAGGAACTGGTGGCCATGTAGCGTTATGATACATTGGATCGTTGGTCAACTTGGAAAGATCTGGCAAATTTAAAGTTGCCAGAAATGGTAAATGAGGACGGCAAGACGGACTTGATAAGCTGGGGTCGAAAAGGGGGAACCACCCATAGTTTGACATGTGAACTGCTGGTAGGAAATTGATCCAGGTGGATATTGGTGGCCACCCACCTTTCCAACTGGCTCAAAATAGTTTTATGGCAATTTTGGTATTGTACTATTTTTAGCAGTTTTTCGGGTCTTGAACTTCCGGGGCCATTTTGAGGCCCTAAACGACCTTTTTTGGCAATTTGGGGGGCCAAATGGTTGCCCCTGACATATATTTGGCCCCAGTCGAAAGTTGTAAATCTCGGATAGACCTTTCCAACGGGCTACCGAGCGCCCCAAACGGAGATCGTATGCAAAAGTTACGACCCCGGGAAGTTGATGTACTAACTTACCCAAACGGGGCCCACATGACTTTTGGCGCTTCATCTCCTAGGGTTAGGTTTTTGGATGTCTAGGGTTTTTTGACATTCCTGTTTATTGTAAAAGGCCTTGAGAGCCTCATTGTAACCATCTTCTTGCAAAATGAGCGCAACCGTCACATCTCTTCTCAGAGATAAGCCGCCACCATTCCTGCAAGCTTGTTTTCCGCTGCATTTTACAGTTCTAGCTTATTTCCTTATTGAATAGAAAACCAGTTTTACTGTATCTCTGTTATTTTGTGTTAAGCATCTGATAATAATCTGTATTCATTTCGTTCTGCTCATAAAATCCGGATCAGTGGTATCAGAGCGGTCTGCTCCTTGTCGTCTTAATGCATGTCCCCAACGAGGTCAGGGTATAAAGAATTGGGTCTCGAGCTTGTTTCTCTTGAGGACAAAAGCTCTCGCACGCCCAAGCGACCTCTCATGGCAGGAGAACAGAAAGATGACGGGACAGGAGATCCTATCAAAATGTTGCTTGAGGAAGCCCTCACACAGTAGAGGAACAAGATGATGGATAATTTCGCGCAAATCCTTCGGCGACTACCAACAAGCGACGCATCTTCCTCGAGCGGAGGCGCCGCCCCCTTCAAGGTACAAATCAACTTTGATATCCCTATATTCGAAGGACAGATAGAAACAGATGCTGTAGATAAGTGGTTGAATCTACTAGAAGGGTATTTTTCTGTCCATAACTTTCCGAATAAAGAAAAGATTACTTTTGCTCTCCTAAAAGCCGTTCCCCATGTCAAAGATTGGTGGGAAACATTCTGCGAGCAAAAGGACACAGAAGAAGCCTCATTATTTTCAGTCACGGCCACCTGGGAATCCTTCAGGGATGCTATTAAGGAACAATACTACCCTGTTGGAAGTTATGACGATTTGTATACCAAATGGACCACACTGCGACAAGAAAGAGACCAAGCAGTGCCAGAGTTCACAAATATCTTCCATACCTTGCGCACCAAGCTGGGTATCAAATATTCAGAGCGACATCTGGTGCTCAAGTATCGCGGTGGTTTGCATAGATACATCCAGACCGAAATGGAATTTCTGGACATCTCTTCCTTGGGCGCAGCCTACCGATATGCCGTCAAAATCGAGCAGAAGCTCAAACAAAAGGCACGGAAATTTGGGCCTGGGAAACCTTCACAGCAAAAGATAGGAAAGGGCGGCCCCAACCCACAGAATAAAGGACAGAGCAAAGATGGACAGCATCAGGACAACCAGTCCAAGCCGCAAGCAAAGAAGGACACCGGAAAAACAAAGAAAGATACCGGGAAGTGGTGCGACTTCCATAAGAGCCCCTGGCATAACACTGCTGATTTCCGCTCAAAGCAGTCACTGGTGGCCGAAGTGAAAGCATCTGAATCAGATGCGGGTTCTGACTCTGAGTCCGAACCAGAAAGGGGAAGACGGATCATTGACGCGGAACCCAGTGCCACCGTTGCCACCACCAAGCTCCAGCCTGATGAACCAGACGAGCCAGAAGAAGGAGAACGCCTCTTCCATTCACAGATGTGGGTAAAAGGCACCCCGCTGCATTTCATCGTTGATAGCGGTAGCCAGAAGAATCTCATCTCAGCAGAGGTCGTCAAGCGCCTGGCCCTGCCGACAACGCCGCACCCACAACCCTACACCATTGGATGGCTCCGCAAAGGAAGCGATCTCCGCGTCAGCCAACAGTGCCGACTGCCATACGGCATCAAGCCCTTCAAGGACGAGGTATTCTGTGATGTTGCTCCTCTCAAAGTTTCAGATGTTCTTTTGGGCCAACCTTATTTATGGAAACGTCATGCTGTATATGAGTCTAGGCCTTGTAGTGTTATTATTTCTTTGAACAGGAAATTGTACAGGATACCCGAGCCAGTCCCTCCTAGTGCTATTTCCTTGATCTCTGCCAAGCAATGCAGGAAGGTCATCTCTCCGACCGGGAAATTTGTCTTCTTCGTGATTCGCTCTCAGAGTGAAAGAAAGATCGCAGCCACATCTCGGGCCTCCACGACCGATCTATCCACACAACAGAAGCAAGTGGATAAGGTGGTGGAAGGATACTCAGATATCTTCTCCTCTCCGACTGGGGTACCTCTGCACTGTCAGGTCAAGCATCCCATCGATCTGACCCCAGGCACACCGCTACCCAATGGGCCAGTCTATCGCCGCTCTCTGTTGGAAAACGAGGAGATCAAGAGGCAGATCCAAGAATTGCTCCATAAGGGGCACATCCGTCCCAGTTCATCACCTTGTGGGAGCCCAATTGTGCTGGTGCAGAAGAAAGATGGGACCTGGCGACTCTGCATTGATTACCGGGCCCTGAATAAAATCACAGTCCGTAACCGGTACCCGATTCCCTGAATCGACGACCTCCTTGATCAGCTCACGGGGGCCAAATACTTCAGTAAGATTGATCTGAAGTCTGGCTACCACCAGGTCCCAATAGAACAGACAGATGTATGGAAGACTGCCTTCAAGTCAAAAGAAGGTCTTTTTGAATGGCTGGTCATGCCTTTTGGTTTGACAAATCCTCCAGCAACTTTTATGAGGATGATGGATGATATCCTACGACCTTTCACCAACAATTTTGTAGTGGTGTATCTGGATGACATCCTCATCTACAGCAAGACTTGGGAGGAACACTTGCAGCATATTCAGCAGGTTCTGCACACCCTGCGGAACCACAAACTATATGCAAACTTGGAAAAATGCTCCTTCGGCATGGACAGGGTCCATTACTTAGGCTACATCGTTGATCGACATGGTGTGCATGTGGATCCAGCCAAGATCCAGATCATCCGTGACTGGCCAGCCCCAACCACACTCACTGAACTTCGGAGCTTCTTGGGCCTCGCCAATTTCTATCGCCGGTTTGTGCTGGGATTCTCTCATATCGCATGGGCCCTCAGCCAAGTGACCAGGGGTGGTGGTAAGGCAAAATTTGTGTGGGGCCTGTCCCAACAACAAGCCTTCGATGACTTGAAGAAGCGTTTGTGCTCATCGTCGGTACTCTCATTACCGAACCTGCAACATCCCTTTGAGATCGAGACAGATGCTTCAAATTATGCTGTGGGTGCCGTTCTAACTCAACACGGCCACCCCGTGGCATATCATAGTGAGACACTATCAGATGCTGTCCGCAAGTACCCTACCTATGACAAAGAAATGTACTCCATTGTACAAGCCTTCCGCCAGTGGAGACATTACATTCTCGGGAAGGAGACAGTCATCCACACTGATCACAAGCCCCTACAGTTCATGCAGACCCAAGGAAAGTTGCAGAATGACCGCCATCAGAAGTGTCAACATATTTACAGCAGTTCCACCTCAACATCAAATACAAAACAGGGAGTACCAACCGAGTTGCTGACTGCCTCAGTCGACCTCCAGTCGTGGCACTTACCACGGTGCTAGACTCTTGTGGCCACGAGACCTCCGGATGGCCTCACCTCTACGAGACAGACCCTGACTTCTCCGCCACCTATCAAATGTTGGGCACCAACTCAGTGGTTGCTAATTTCCATCTTCAGGACGGGTTGTTGTGTCATCTGGGCCATCTCTGCGTTCCATCAAGCAAGCGTGCGAAGCTGATTTGGGAAGCTCACTATAGTCGGGTGGCAGGACACTTTGGCGTCGAAAAGACAGTGGCAGTGTTGCAGAAACATTTCTACTGGCCGAAACTTCGACAGGATGTCGGCAAGTATATCAGGTCCTACACTGCTTGCGCTATTGCCAAACCGACCACTAAGAAACAGGGCCTATACACCCCTCTCCCTACTCCTAACAGGCCGTGGGAATCCATCTCAATGGAATACATGTCGGGCCTCCCGTCCACCAAGAGGGGAAACGACTGTGTTTTCATGGTTGTTGATCGCTTTTCCAAGATGGCAATTCTAGCCGCTTGCAAGAAGAACATCACAGCAGAAGCCACTGCCAAGCTCTTCTTTGAACGAGTATGGGTACATTTTGGGATCCCACAGACCATTATCTCAGACCGTGACAGTCGGTTCCTCAGCTCATTCTGGTCAAGCCTCTGGTCACTGCTGGATACCAAGCTCACCAAATCCACTGCCTTCCACCCCCAGACCGATGGACAAACGGAGGTTGTCAACCGGATGGTCGTACATATCCTGCGCATGTACAATTCAACACACCCCCGCACATGGGATGAGAGTCTCCCCTATGTCCAACATAGCTACAACCGAGCCCTGCATAGCTCAACTGGCCACAGCCCCTTTCAGGTGGGGTTGGGATTCCAACCATTGGGACCCATGGATGTTGCACTTCCCCTTGCAACCTCCTCGGACGACTCGTCCCCAGAAGCTGACAAAGCCGCCCGGTTCATTGAACGGATCCAGCATATCCGCCATGATCAACATCGGGTGCCACATAAGTTTCAGGTGGGCGACAAAGTTTGGTTGCATTTGCAGAAAGAACGCCTTATAGGGCCCCATCGAAAGCTTCGCCCACTCCATTATGGGTCGTACACCATCACCAAGGCGGTGGGTGACAATGCTTTTGAGCTCAACATTCCCCCCTTCCTGGGTCTGCATCTAGTCTTCAACGTGGCTCTCCTTCGGCCATATTTCCCACCACTATTAGACACCTCAGAGATAGCAGAGAAGTTGACACCAACAGAGCTCAACCCTGACTGCCTACAACAAGCATCCAGTGATCATATTGCAGACACACAGACCAAGGGCACTCGACATCAAAGGATCCAGCTTTATCGAGTTGTCAAAGCAGGGCAGCTCCTGCACCAAGGCAAGTGGCTCACCCGAGGCCAAATTCAGCAGAAATTTCCTCATCTGATGGGGGAACTCAACGCAATGGAGACCATTGCTTCCTAAGGAGGGAGGATTGATCCAGGTGGATATTGGTGGCCACCCACCTTTCCAACTGGCTCAAAACAATTTTATGGCAATTTTGGTATTGTACTATTTTTAGCAGTTTTTCGGGTCCTGAACTTCTGGGGCCATTTTGAGGCCCTAAACGACCTTTTCTGGCAATTTTGGGGGCCAAATGGCTGCCTTCGGCATTCTTTTGGCCCAATCGAAAGTTGTAAATCTCGGATAGACTTTCCAACGGGCTACCGAGCGCCCCAAACGGAGATCGTATGCAAAAGTTACGACCCCGGGAAGTTGATGTACTAACTTACCCAAACGGGGCCCACATGACTTTTGGCGCTTCATCTCCTAGGATTAGGTTTTTGGATGTCTAGGGTTTTTTGACATTCCTGTTTATTGTAAAAGGCCTTGAGAGCCTCATTGTAACCATCTTCTTGCGAAATGAGCGCAGCCGTCACATCTCTTCTTAGAGATAAGCCGCCACCATTCCAACAAGCTTGTATTCCGCTGCATTTTACAGTTCTAACTTATTTCCTTATTGAATAGAAAACCAGTTTTACTGTATCTCTGTTATTTTGTGTTAAGCATCTGATAATAATCTGTATTCATTTCGTTCTGCTCATAAAATCCGGATCAGTGGTATCAGAGCGGTCTGCTCCTTGTCGTCTTAATGCATGTCCCCAACGAGGTCAGGGTACAAAGAATTGGGTCTCGAGCTTGTTTCTCTTGAGGACAAAAGCTCTCGCACGCCCAAGCGACCTCTCATGGCAGGAGAAAAGAAAGATGACGGGACAGGAGATCCTATCAAAATGTTGCTTGAGGAAGCCCTCACGCAGCAGAGGAACGAGATGATGGATAATTTCGCGCAAATCCTTCGGCGACTACCAACAAGCGATGCATCTTCCTCGAGCGGAGGCGCCGCCCCCTTCAAGGTACAAATCAACTTTGATATCCCTATATTTGAAGGACAGATAGACGCAGATGCTGTAGATAAGTGGTTGAATCTACTAGAAGGGTATTTTTCTGTCCATAACTTTTCGAATAAAGAAAAGATTACTTTTGCGCTCCTCAAAGCCGTTCCCCATGTCAACGATTGGTGGAAACATTCTGCGAGCAAAAGGACACAGAAGAAGCCTCATTATTTTCAGTCACAGCCACCTGGGAATCCTTCAGGGATGCTATTAAGGAACAATACTACCCTGTTGGAAGTTATGACGATTTGTATACCAAATGGACCACACTGCGACAAGAAAGAGACCAAGCAGTGCCAGAGTTCACAAATATCTTCCATACCTTGCGCACCAAGCTGGGTATCAAAGATTCAGAGCGACATCTGGTGCTCAAGTATCGCAGTGGTTTGCATAGATACATCCAGACCGAAATGGAATTTCTGGACATCTCTTCCTTGGGCGCAGCCTACCGATATGCCGTCAAAATCGAGCAGAAGCTCAAACAAAAGGCACGGCAATTTGGGCCTGGGAACCCTTCACAGCAAAAGACAGGAAAGGGCGGCCCCAACCTACAGAATAAAGGACAGAGCAAAGATGGACAGCATCAGGACAACCAGTCCAAGCCGCAAGCAAAGAAGGACACCGGAAAAACAAAGAAAGATACCGGGAAGTGGTGCGACTTCCATAAGAGCCCCTGGCATAACACTGCTGATTGCCGCTCAAAGAAATCGCTGGTGGCCGAAGTGAAAGCATCTGAATCAGATGCGGGTTCTGACTCTGAGTCCGAACCAGAAAGGGGAAGACGGATCATTGACGCGGAACCCAGTGCCACCGTTGCCACCACCAAGCTCCAGCCTGATGAACCAGACGAGCCAGAAGAAGGAGAACGCCTCTTCCATTCACAGATGTGGGTAAAAGGCACCCCGCTGCATTTCATCGTTGATAGCGGTAGCCAGAAGAATCTCATCTCAGCAGAGGTCGTCAAGCGCCTGGCCCTGCCGAGAACGCCGCACCCACAACCCTACACCATTGGATGGCTCCGCAAAGGAAGTGATCTCCGCGTCAGCCAACAGTT
The DNA here is from genome assembly GCA_027924585.1 of Larix kaempferi. Taxonomy (NCBI): domain Eukaryota; kingdom Viridiplantae; phylum Streptophyta; class Pinopsida; order Pinales; family Pinaceae; genus Larix; species Larix kaempferi. Next base: position 4,121,309 of record BSBM01000723.1, on the reverse strand, counting down.
CCGACTGCCATACGGCATCAAGCCCTTCAAGGACGAGGTATTGTGTGATGTTGCTCCTCTCGAAGTTTCAGATGTTCTTTTGGGCCAACCTTATTTATGGAAACGTCATGCTGTATATGAGTCTAGGCCTCATAGTGTTATTATTTCTTTTAACAGGAAATTGTACAGGATACCCGAGGCAGTCCCTCCTAGTGCTATTTCCTTGATCTCTGCCAAGCAATGCAGGAAGGTCATCTCTCAGACCGGGAAATTTGTCTTCTTCGTGATTCGCTCTCAGAGTGAAAGAAAGATCCCAGCCACATCCCGGGCCTCCACGACCGATCTACCCACACAACAGAAGCAAGTGGATAAGGTGGTGGAAGGATACTCAGATATCTTCTCCTCTCCGACTGGGGTACTTCTGCACTGCCAGGTCAAGCATCCCATCGATCTGACCCCAGGCGCACCGCTACCCAATGGGCCAGTCTATCGCCGCTCTCTGTTGGAAAACGACGAGATCAAGAGGCAGATCCAATAATTGCTCCACAAGGGGCGCATCCATCCCAGTTCATCACCTTGTGGGAGCCCAATCGTGCTGGTGCAGAAGAAAGATGGGACCTGGCGACTCTGCATTGATTACCGGGCCCTGAATAAAATCACAGTCCTTAACCGGTACTCGATTCCCCGAATCGACGACCTCCTTGATCAGCTCACGGGGGCCAAATACTTCAGTAAGATTGATCTGAAGTCTGGCTACCACCAGGTCCCAATAGAACAGACAGATGTATGGAAGACTGCCTTCAAGTCAAAAGAAGGTCTTTTTGAATGGCTGGTCATGCCTTTTGGTTTGACAAATGCTCCAGCAACTTTTATGAGGATGATGGACGATATCCTACGACCTTTCACCAACAATTTTGTAGTGGTGTATCTGGATGAAATCCTCATCTACAGCAAGACTTGGGAGGAACACTTGCAGCATATTCAGCAGGTTCTGCACACCCTGCGGAAGCACAAACTATATGCAAACTTGGAAAAATGCTCCTTCGGCATGGACAGGGTCCATTACTTAGGCTACATCGTTGATCGACATGGTGTGCATGTGGATCCAGCCAAGATCCAGGTCATCCGTGACTGGCCAGCCCTAACCACACTCACTGAACTTCAGAGCTTCTTGGGCCTCGCCAATTTCTATCGCCGGTTCGTGCTGGGATTCTCTCATATCGCATGGGCCCTCAGCCAAGTGACCAGTGGTGGTGGTAAGGAAAAATTTGTGTGGGGCCTGTCCCAACAACAAGCCTTCGATGACTTGAAGAAGCGTTTGTGCTCATCGCCGGGTACTCTCATTACCGAACCTGCAACATCCCTTTGAGATCGAGACAGATGCTTCAGATTATGCTGTGGGTGCCGTTCTCACTCAACACGCCCACCCCGTGGCATATCATAGTGAGACACTATCAGATGCTGTCCGCAAGTACCCTACCTATGACAAAGAAATGTACTCCATTGTACAAGCCTGCCGCCAGTGGAGACATTACATTCTCGGGAAGGAGACAGTCATCCACACTGATCACAAGCCCCTACAGTTCATGCAGACCCAAGGAAAGTTGTAGAATGACCGCCATCAGAAGTGGTCAACATATTTACAGCAGTTCCACCTCAACATCAAATATAAAACAGGGAGTACCAACCGAGTTGCTGACTGCCTCAGTCGACCTCCAGTCGCGGCACTTACCACGGTGCTAGACTCTTGTGGCCACGAGACCTCCGGATGGCCTCACCTCTACGAGACATACCCTGACTTCTCCGCCACCTATCAAATGTTGGGCACCAACTCAGTGGTTGCTAATTTCCATCTTCAGGACGGGTTGTTGTGTCATCTGGGCCATCTCTGCATTCCATCAAGAGAGCGTGCGAAGCTGATTTGGGAAGCTCACTATAGTCGGGTGGCAGGACACTTTGGCGTCGAAAAGACAGTGGCAGTGTTGCAGAAACATTTCTACTGGTCGAAACTTCGACAGGATGTCGGCAAGTATATCAGGTCCTGCACTGCTTGCGCTACTGCCAAACCGACCACTAAGAAACAGGGCCTATACACCCCTCTCCCTACTCCTAACAGGCCGTGGGAATCCATCTCAATGGACTACATGTCGGGCCTCCCATCCACCAAGAGGGGAAACGACTGTGTTTTCGTGGTTGTTGATCGCTTTTCCAAGATGGCAATTCTAGCCGCTTGCAAGAAGAACCTCACAGCAGAAGCCACTGCCAAGCTCTTCTTTGAACGAGTATGGGTACATTTTGGGATCCCACAGACCATTATCTCAGACCGTGACAGTCGGTTCCTCAGCTCATTCTGGTCAAACCTCTGGTCACTGCTAGATACCAAGCTCACCAAATCCACTGCCTTCCACCCCCAGACCGATGGACAAACGGAGGTCGTCAACCGGATGGTCGTACATATCCTGCGCATGTACAATTCAACACACCCCCGCACATGGGATGAGAGTCTCCCCTATGTCCAACATAGCTACAACCGAGCCCTGCATAGCTCAACTGGCCACAGCCCCTTTCAGGTGGGGTTGGGATTCCAACCATTGGGCCCCATGGATGTTGCACTTCCCCTTGCAACCACCTCAGCCGACTCGTCCCCAGAAGCTGACAAAGCCGCCCGATTCATTGAACGGATCCAGCATATCCGCCAACAGGTTCAGGATATTCTACAGAAGTCTAATGCCAAGTACAAGCAGCGCCATGATCAACATCGGGTGCCACATAAGTTTCAGGTGGGCGACAAAGTTTGGTTGCATTTGCAGAAAGAACGCCTTACAGGGCCCCATCGAAAGCTTCGCCCACTCCGTTATGGGTCGTACACCATCACCAAGGCGGTGGGTGACAATGCTTTTGAGCTCAACATTCCCCCCTTCCTGGGTCTACATCCAGTCTTCAACGTGGCTCTCCTTCGGCCATATTTCCCACCACTATTAGACACCTCAGAGATAGCAGAGAAGTTGACACCAACAGAGCTCAACCCTGACTTCCTACAACAAGCATCCAGTGATCATATTGCAGACACACAGATCAAGGGCACTCGACATCAAAGGATCCAGCTTTATCGAGTTGTCAAAGCAGGGCAGCTCCTGCACCAAGGCAAGTGGCTTACCCGAGGCCAAATTCAGCAGAAATTTCCTCATCTGATGGGGGAACTCAACGCAATGGAGACCATTGCTTCCTAAGGAGGGAGGATTGATCCAGGTGGATATTGGTGGCCACCCACCTTTCCAACTGGCTCAAAACAGTTTTATGGCAATTTTGGTATTGTACTATTTTTAGCAGTTTTTCGGGTCCTGAACTTCCGGGGCCATTTTGAGGCCCTAAACGACCTTTTTTGGCAATTTGGGGTGCCGAGTGGTTGCCCCCGGCATGCATTTGGCCCCATTCGAAAGTTTTAAATCTCGGATAGACCTTTCCAACGGGCTACCGAGCGCCCCAAACGGAGATCGTATGCAAAAGTTACGACCCCGGGAAGTTGATGTACTAACTTACCCAAACGGGGCCCACATGACTTTTGGCGCTTCATCTCCTAGGGTTAGGTTTTTGGATGTCTAGGGTTTTTTGACATTCCTGTTTATTGTAAAAGGCCTTGAGAGCCTCATTGTAACCATCTTCTTGCGAAATGAGCGTAGCCGTCACATCTTTTCTCAGAGATAAGCCGCCACCATTCCAGCAAGCTTGTTTTCCGCTGCATTTTACAGTTCTAGCTTATTTCCTTATTGAATAGAAAACCAGTTTTACTGTATCTCTGTTATTTTGTGTTAAGCATCTGATAATAATCTGTATTCATTTCGTTCTACTCATAAAATCCGGATCAGAAATTCCCTCAGCCGTCTTCTGGTAGGGGTTTCCCCCACCCATCTGTTGGTAGGGGTTGCCCCCGATCATCTGCTGATAGGGGTTTCCACCTACCATTTGTTGATAGGGGTTTTCCCCAGCCACTTGTTGGTAGGGGTTTCCCCCTGCCATCTGTTGTTGTGTGAAAGTATTATTGAAATTTCCCCACCCATATGAAAGTGGGTTAGTGCTCTGTGGGTTCGTCCACTATGGCTAGGTGTTAGCCCCACCATATTGCTGGTTAAAAATGTTACCCCCTCCTCCTGAAAATAAGGAAAAAGAGACGTTATCTACAGGTATATTACCTTGATTCATGTTGGGACCTGCAAAGGTATTAAAACCAGTCGTAGCTGACGTAGACGGTGCAGTCATGGTACTCATGACAGGAACAGTAGCAGAAGCACTTGGCCCTATAGCGGGTGTGGAAATCCAAGTACTGGGTATATGATATGATGGTTGAATCACAGGAGGTGGCACTAAATTGGCTGTACTGCTAGGTCCAAAAGTAGGTGTAGAGGTAGATGCCATAGTTGTTGAACTCGACATACCTAACGTGCCAGTATTAAAACTGAAGGATGGAGTGGACACACAGGTTGTCTGTGCCAAACTTGGTGTAGCAGTAAATGGAGGATTTACAGTGTTAGTGTTCATACCTATGGTGGGAGTTTGTGGAACTCCCTGTTCGCCTCCTGGATTAGACATAAAATGTCCAGGTGAGAAATTATATGCACTGTAATCGGGCTGCTGGAAACCAACGGGTAACAGAAGCGGATTTCTAGGATTAGTCAGAGGAGGATTAAAGGGAGTGCTGTACTCCGCAGAAGTGAGATCTTCAATCTCAACTGAACTAAAATGTCACTGATCTGGAGTATCCAGTTGTGGTTCCCCAGGAACCTCTATTTCAGGGTTTTCTATTGCAGTTTGTTGTTCTTCAGGAAACTCAATTTCAGGTGGTAATTCCTCAGGAATTTCTATTTCAGGATTTTTCATTGTAAAAATTTCCTTAGGAAGTTCTATTTCAGGAATGGTTTGCAAAGAAACACTGGGGTTTACCCGCTATCGTCTAGCTGGCGGTAATGGTTCTGTTCTAAGTGGCAGAAGGTTTTGAAACCTTCTCGATCTACGAAGTTCTTGGTTCTCCACGATTATATATAAAAATAAAACTAGAAAACCTAGTGGCCACTAAGACTAGGGGGAAAACAGCACGCAAACTAAAAAGTCCTAAGTATGCAAACCAAGCAAACAAGATGCCTTCCGGAGAAGAGTCTGGGATGATGAGGGCCCAGAATAGATCAACGAAGGATGAAGAACAGTTACTCGGGGTCCACAATACAATGACTAAGGGTGCAAGCACTGGAATCACCCAACCGCCCTCCCAAAGACCTGCAAGGGATTTCCTCCCACATCTGTCCTAGGTACAACAGATATACCCTCCACTATCACCTGTGTATGAACCTATGGTTAGATACTAAGGATACCACAACACTGAAAACTCCTGGGGGAACAGTCTCTGGTCGAATCAGAAGGCGTGGGTAGGGTAACTGAGCCCGAAACTCAAAAGAGTCCCCAAACACGATCCAATCCTGGTATATGCTCGAAACAGAAAGTAGGAGGAGCATTCCCAACAATCTGATCTCACAAGACCTACTGCATAGATCCCAGGAAAACTTTGAATGAAGTGGATTTACCTGTGATAGTCGAACTACGATTTTTGCGTAATGTGTGATCTTGGGTGGTTTAAGGTGATTTAAACCCAAGATCCTAACCAAGACTAGTTGGTGTAGTGTATTCCTAAAAAAGAAAAATTGTTTCTATTTAATTTTATTAAAGATTTTTATGGCTGTTATTACTCAAAAGGTAGTGCGTTTGTGTGGCGTGGTTGCAACAGAAAATCAAAAGTGCATAAATTCTAACTTTCGACAACAAAAACTTTTATTTTTTCATTTAAAGTTCTTTCCAAACTGAAAAAATGAGCAAATCTAATCAAATTTCTTTTTTGTTTTCTTTTGAAATTGTAAACAAAATAAACTATGCTATCTTGTAACAAATATAAGCCTTATTAATCCTGAGCTACCAAATTTTTGCTTTTTCTGTTATTATAAACGAAAAAGAACTATAAACATGGAAAGCAAATAAGACTTGTGTGCAATGTGTAAGTATGGCTAAAAATGGTTCCTAAGCTTACAGATGTCAAGGCACTAGCTCAACAAAGACTTGTCCTACAGGTTTTTTGCAAAAGAAAAAGCCTTCATACTTGGAAACAAAGTGGGGAGAAAACAAAGGAGAAAGATACTCAAAACTGGGAATCAAACACAAGAGGACTGACCCAAAGCATCAAACCCTAACAAGACCACTATGCCAAGCAAATGGTAGGCAAGCAAGCTAACAACCACCCTACTAACACAAGGACTAAGAAATGAATCAACCTAAAGCACTTTAAACACACTTGAAACTGGAAAAGACAAAAAGTCAAGAAAGGTTGGAACTCAACAAGTTCGAAAGACACCCTAAAGGCTCCAAAACAGAACAAACCCTAAAACAAAGGATAAGATAGGTAAAGAGCAAACAAATGTTTCTACAAACAGTGAATGCAAATCATACAGGTTTGTAAGTTAGCAACACACAGTCAAGGTAAGAATAAGCAGAAGTGTTCACTAAAGAACAAAGCCTAGTCTTCAAAAAGAGTTATAAATAGTTCAAACATTCCACAAGTAAGCAAGCGATCTAAAGATGGTAAAAAGACTCAAAGAAAGGTTCTAAGACTCAAAGAAAAGTTATAAACCTCAAATACCAGTCAAGGAGATCTAAAACAAAGTCAAAAGACCACCAAAAAGGGCAGAAAACTCAACCAAACAACCAACAGAAGGCTACAGGAATATACCCTGTTGTGCAGTAGGGAAACTAACGCTCCTGAAGAGATGGGTGCTACTATATGTATAGAAAAGTAGCATATGGGCGCTACTGTATGTATAACAGAGTAGCGCTCAGGTCTTAAAAAGTTAAAAATTGACATTGAAAAGATGCAAAAAGACTGAGTGAAGCAGAGAAAAACAAGCAGGGGGTACCTACAGGGTCTCTCAGCACATTAAAGGAGTTAAAATGGTTCTGGGAAGACAAACAAGAAAGGTTTCCTAGAGCAAAAACACAACTATCCCCAGCGGAGTCGCCAATCTGTTGGCGGGAAAAACTACCCTATAGTAAGGAAATGGATACTATCAACTGAAAGGGGATGACAGGTAAGCATATTAACTGTGTTACAGAGAGTTTTATGAAAGGAAATAGGTTATAGGTCTTGAGAACATACCTTTCGAATGACGTTCGATCCTAGCTCTTATTCGATCTTGCGCTTGATCCTCAAGTCAACCTCCCATTCAATAAACCTGCAATACAAGTACCTTTCTCAGCGTATCTTGGATAATATATAATGATGAAATAGACAAAGCAATTTAAACATCCAATATTAACCAAAGCAGATCCAAACAAGTATATAACTTCAATGAACACTTAGTTTGGGACAAGAAAGATGCTTCAACCTTTTATTGTCAAATGCAAATTGATGATACAAAGTATACCTGACTCTATCACATGCTCCTGCAACCTGATCCTGGGCTCCTGCTCTTCTCTGGCTTGGATATCTTCCAGCATAACCTCCTCCAATGCAAGCTTCTCTTTAAAAGTCTCTCAATAGCATTCATGTCTCTAACCCCTCTCTTTATTCTTCCTTGTATTTATAGGACAAGGGAAGCAGTTCAGGTCGAGAGATGGTTATGGAGGAAGTTGGGGAAGTTGGGAAACCAACTGCAACTAATCCTCTTCGTGAAATTAATTATTTTTTAATCATTTTTTGAGGTGTACGCTACTATTTCTCAGTGAAGTAACGCTCAGGGCGCTACTATAGTGTTTTTAAACTAGCGCTCATCACTTTTTGAATGTTGAGCACTACTCTGTTGAAAAGGAGTAGCGCTCATGAGGCTTGAGCGCTACTATTGCACACTGGAGTAGGGTACAAGCACTAGTCTATTGAAGTAGAGTAGCGCTCATGTCTCAAAATGATATTTTTAGGGTTTTTCCAGTCTTGTAAGGAGGTGGAGTAAGTCAAAGTCTCATCTAGGGTCAACATGCTCCTCCATCCAAGTTGTCCTTTTGTGTGATCAACAACTCAAGGTGATCACAGACGGAGAGGTGCAGGTTTGACCTATAACACACAGGTCCTACGATCAACCCTACTGCATTCTCATATGGTATGCCTAATTACAATACAGTTGATCCTTCCACTGCTTTTGGTAGTCATGCTGGCACTAGTCATGGTGTTAGCAACACTGCACCCACTGGGGGCAATACCCTCACTGGGGGCACCACGTTGTCCACTCACACACATAGTATGGGGACCGGTCACATTCCTCTTAACAATGCTAATGTTGGAAGATGGCCGCCTCCTAGGACTACCCAACCTAATAGGAATACTGTTCGCAATCCGACTCACCATCCACCACCTAACACACATGCCGCTACTTGTCAACCTATGACCACTTTCACAAATGTTAACGCTCCTCCCAACCACGGGGGTGGACATATACCGCATACTTTTACGTCCGCTATCGCTACTAGTAATGCTAATGTAGGAGGTGGGAATATACCTTATCCTCATGGTCACAACACCACCGTTCCTGCTACTAGTAACACCAATATTGGGGATGGGAATACATCTCATATTTATGGTCACCACACGACTTCCCACACTAATCCTAATGCTTACACTGGGGTGGAAAATACCTTACCATCATGGTAATTACAACACGGTTCCCACTACGAATAGTACGTATATGCCCCATACTTATGGTGGCAACCCTTACTACAATATAGTCGGTGTTGGCCACTAGTACAACCCACCTCAATATGGTGCTCAGAACACATATATACCTTCTTACTCTCACACGGGTCAGGTCGGAGGAGGTTATCAACCTTATGTCCATGGTCACGCTTATGGTCAGACATGCCCATATAATCAGCAGTTTAATGCTCATGGTTAAGCATTTGGTCCTTCTTATCCTTCAAGTTCTTACAATCAACCTTTTATGGGAGCTTATAATCAAGCCTTCTAGCCGCAGTTCCCGTTCCTTGCACATTTGAATCTTTTGGATCTTTCGAAGCTCACGAATGATCCGTTGTGTCACGACCCTAGTTGGCCTCCGGTTCCTACCAAGCTTCCTTCAAACATTCCTAAGTTTGAGGGGAAAGGTGGTGAGGAGCCGGGTGATCATGTCACAACGTTTCACCTTTGGTGTTCTTCCAACTCGTTGAATCATGATTCCTTTAGGTTACGACTATTTCAACGCACCCTCACAGGGGAAGCTATGAAGTGGTATTTTGAGTTTCCTGGGAACACTTATAGGGGATTCAATGAGATCGCTTTGGTTTTGTTGGATCATTTCCAGTTGCCGGTTCGTTACGATATTGGTACTGAACTTTTATCTACCTTCCGTCAGAATAAGGCCATGCATATTTCTAACCACATTCAAGAGTGGCGTCGGCGGAAGAGGTTAGTGAAAGCCAACATTCCTCTAGAGTTTCTATTGGAATGGTTCCTCAAGTCTCTACTTCCATATATTGCCAAGGATGTTTTGATGTCCGGTATTATGACTGAGGAACAAGCCATCTTAAAAGTCCAGCAGTTAGATTTACTATACTCTCAGTCTGGCATTCTATATGACATTAATCCTTACGCACCGCGAACACGGCATGAGCCCAAGATAGTTCCTGGACCGCATGCCGATGGCATTATGGGATCCGCAAGTACTTTCCCTATAGATTTGGTGGCTAATAAAATTCAAAATTTGTTGCTAAACCAGTCTACTCCCGGACAGGTTCACACCTTGTCCACTTCCACCCCATCGTCTGATGTACACATTGTGCAAACGACAAACCCATTGGGTAACCAGCAGCCTGGTGGTAAGAAGAAGGGGAGAAATAACTGTAAGGGTGGAAACAATGGGAACAATAACAACAATCGCAATACCCCTCGTAAGGAGAATGCTAACCCTCCTCGGGAAGGCGGAAATGCTAGTGAGGACCGTAAACCTAGGCGTAAGGTGAAATTTCCTTGTAAGCTTTGTGGGGAAGATCATCTTACTCACTTGTGTCCTTGGATCGAACAAGCATCGAAGCATCTTGCATAGAGCCCAGCTCTGTTGAAGGATCCCCTTCCTCATCATCAAAACATGGCTTCGCATGCTCCCGCCACTGGTTATGGACCTACTGAGACTGCAACGTCTTCTTCCAATACCAGTGGTTATGGATGTGTGAATATGGTTCAATAGGAGGTTAGTGTTGCTACTCGTCAATGCGATTATGGTGCACCACATCCTGATAAGGGGAGTGAGCCTCCTCCTCCTCCTAATAATTCCTTGCATCTCGAAAATCCCTCTATTATGCCACGGATACCGAAAGGTGTTCTTAAGCACTCTACGCATAATCCCAATGCCCAAGCCGCCCAGAACTACTCCATTGTAGAAGATTTGGGCCAAACTCCGTGTGCCATGTTGGATCTTGAAGTTTTACAGGTGTGTCCTTCTCAAAGACATGCCCTTTTGAGTGCGTTAGGAATTAAGGATGGAGGGAATCCCAACGTTATCAAGTTCGACACTACTGATGTTCAACCTCGCTTACCTTACCACGTGGATTTTCAAATCCATGTGGAGTGCCTTAAGAATTCCGTCAAGAGAACGGTGGTTGACGAAGGTGCTTCCACGTCAGTGATGTCGTTAGCTTGTTGGAAAGCTCTTGGCTCTCCTCCTCTACTCACATCTAGGACCATGCTCACTGCATTTGATGGTCGTTCATTTAAGCTGCATGGGATTATCCCTTCCCTTGTTGTCCACTTGGGACGTAAACCTGTGCCTATTGAAGTCGAAGTGGTTGATGTGCCCATTGACTAAAACCTTTTACTGGGTTGGAATTGGATGTACACTATGAAATTTGTCGCGTCTACTGTATTCAGGATCATTAGCTTTCCACACGAAGGCAGGATTGTGACCATCGATTAGCTGGATTTCATTAATCCTCCTCCTAAAGCATCCACGGGCTTAGTAGTCCCGCAGGTTACAGATTCTCAACCGGCAACTAGGAACATGGGTGTTGGTATGTACCCTTCACTGATGGAATCTTATGATTTCCTTGCACCCGTGAATATAACTTCGATAAAGAGATGTAAACTACAAAGGGACCAACTACAATAAACTTTAAACATGCCGATCTATCTACTATCCATGAAACTAATGAGACTAGAAGCAAGTAGAAAACTTGATAAATATATTCAGTTTTAAACTTGATTTAGAAGCAAGTAGAAAACTTGATAAAGATACTTAGTACTGATCCAAATCTAAATATTATGAATGTCTCATTATTTGCATGAATGGAAACTAATCTTTATAATTAACGAATTAAAAACAACTTGAAGAAGGAAATTATTATCTATGACTTGGAAATAAATTATTTAGAAATCAAACTAATAAATTCTGAAACAATAACAAATGATCAAATTTGAGACACAAGAAACTTAACTTTTGGAAGAAGGTTAGACGAAGGTGAAGGGAAATGAGATGAAAAGAGGAAATAATAAGAAAACTTAATCAAAAACTCTATGAAACATATAACCAGATTTAAATTATACCTAAAACTGTAAATTAGAAACAAGAAGAATGTTATCTAATAGGAAGAAGAAACTGGATTCTAATAAATCATAAAACTAGTGCATAAAGGGTAAAAATCCAAACGACGATCCGAATGTCGGTCCAAACGACATTCTGAATGGCAGTCCGAATGAGGAAAAACAAACTAAACTAAGGAAAAGGAGGGTTTAAATGATCTTGACGTCAGCTTGCGAATGCACATGAACCTATGATGCAAAGAAATCAGTTAGAAGACTTGCTGAGGAGCTATGTTAATAGAAAGCAACCTAATTTAATCATTGTCTAAAGGAGATAAACTATTTCTATGATAGGTGGAAGAAAAAGGTGGAGGTAGAAGAAAAGGGAGAGAGTAAACCTACAGCTACAGGAAGGAAACTAACATAGAGGAAGAAGTTGAGGGCTAATGCTAACTAATGGAGGAATGGGTAGCAATATCTAATCATAGATGATGGAAGAAGAAAAGACTGAAAGAAAACTATGAATTATTGAACTATCGATCGACCTTTTACTAATCCTGTAAACACCAATTAAATTAGTAGCATAATATAAATTACAGAGAAGAAAACAACATATACAGAAAAACGAAATGATTACAAACACAGGAAAAACAAACTAACTATTTGCAAAATAGAAAATGCAGAAACAAAGACGAAAACCTCTGGTTGATGAGGGGCCCTTCCCAAAAATCATAGATGGAAAAAAGAACTGGTTTAGCTACTCAGAATATCAACGAACTGGAACTTCCATTAATATTCAGAAAATTACAGACTGTCAGCTATCTGCTTGTAAATCTACAAACTATCTGCGGTCTTCTCCAACTATATGCTAACTAGACTAACTCTGTTTCTATCTGCAAGCGTCTATTTATACATTTTACAAATAGATGAGAGGGTTGACAGAGTCGAATTCTCTAATAACAGAGACATTTAATGCATAACAGGCTACTTTGAATGGTGCATGACAGCGTAGAGAGTATCTTCCAGGCTAAACGGAGCCGATTTCTTTAATGTGGGCAAAGAGATAGCACGCTGTCGAATTGAGCGAACAGAGGCGAGCAGGTGTGAGTGCTGGCAGGTTGAATCATGTGCGACCTGGACTCCTTCTAGAACCATGGCATGAATGGACGTGAAAAAGTATCGTGATTCCAGGCTGAACGCGAGGCTGGATGACACGTTGGAGTGTTAACGTGGACGTGAGATGTGTTGTCGATCCTGGTGAACCTGGGGATGGATATTCTAGAGCAATGTCTCATTAACCATGCCCATTGTGTGGCAAACATAACCCACGTGCCTGCTTTTGCATTTAACGGTCTAGGATATGCCAACCGTGGATATAGGAAGCTAAACGCAGGGCTGAATGATGAGCTGAACACGCTTGAACTCAACACGTAGCACATAGTTTAAACAAAGGGTCATTTGCAAAACGTAGCCTGTCAATTAAAACATAAATGTTAATTATTCCCATGAAATGTCATTTTAACATAAATAAACCATGATATGATGAAATATAAACAAGATTTGTGTAATAGGTAAATATATGCATACCTGGACTATTTGATAGGCTGAATGATAAGAAAACAACCTAATATAAGAAATAATGATAAAAATAACGCCATTTCGAGTAGATTAAATGATCAAAAATACTGACAAAATGGACACCAACATCCCCCCAAAGACATGCCAGGTCCCACTGAGCAAAAGATAAATTAGGAAGAAGGCTGAGCTGCGGTAGCAATTGCCTTCGACTTGGATGATGAAGATATAGATTTAGCCTCGAGCTCCTTGAATTGGTCTTTTAAGTAATTATATCTCATCCTCAGGGCAGTATGAGATGTTGTTTTGGCGCTAACCAGGCATTCGATGTCTTTTACTTATGCACGCAGTGCCTTATTTTCTTCATGAAGCTCAGAAATTATTTCCACATAGCTTTGATTTTCATCTGTTAGTTGTGCTATCACTTGGGTCAATTTATCCCATTTTTGTTGACTCAAAATAGGTTGCTCTATAGGATGCTCCAAGTTTGTTTGAGGACTTGTCTCTTTTGGAGATGTCTCAACATTAATAGTTTGTTCTTCAGGGATTTTGTCCTTGTTATATGCAGGAGAGCCTTCAGTAGCAGAGGCTTCACTCATTCGAGTAGATGCATTGGCTAGTGTGAGGAGGGGTGATTCAAGGATATGATCGTCCGACTGAATATTTGAACATGATGGCTGATCAACAGTCTGAGTGACAGACTGATCAACGGATTGGTCACAATTGGTTCTCATAGATTTAGTAGGCTCTACAGGTTCCGAAGTAAGGTTACCAAGGGCATTCTCAGGAGAAGGCAATGAGTGCGTGTCATCTAAGGAATTCTCATCAAACCGTACACGTTTATCATTTGGTTCTGCTTGGGTATGATGATGTTCTTGAGAAGAGGAAGGTTTGACAATAGATAAATTAGGGTTCAGTATCTCAAAAACAAAATGATCCCAAGTTTGTTCTCTTTTCTCCAACTGGTGAACGATTAGAAGCTTAATAAGAAAATGGTGATACAAACTACCAGAAGGGTTGACTGTATTTTTCCTGACTTGGCTCAACATCTTTTCCAAATTATTTAGAAAATAAAATGGGAAGTTAAGGGTCTGATTGCTGACAAAATGTGCTAACAGTCTGAAATGGCAAGCTTTAAAGACAGTGAATTTACCTTCGCAATTAATTAAGTGTATGCTAACGGTCAGAGGATCTAAGTACTCTGGTTTGATCCATTCTCTGTGAAAACCTTTGGTACCAACAATATGTTGAAAATTGGGCTTGAGAGCGAACTGGTGGGCTGTTCATGGAAGAAACAAATGCTTGTGCCAACATGAACCTTCCCTTGGGAGCTTCGTAGCTAAGGCTATTGATTCTTCAATCACGGAGAAAACAAGATGGCCAACCTTGGTCGTCTTGCCATCAAAACTTTTGGAAAACAGTAGCGAAATTTCATGGTCGTAGCCTTGGAGAAGGCAGAGAAACGACTCCCAACCTACTCTAAGGAATAACTCACGGCATGCTTTAAACTAAGGGACGAGAAGGAGATCTTGGTAACTACCAGGCTCATTACGATTAGGCATTGCTGATGGAGGATGGGGGATGTAATGGATAAGTGTGGAGGATTCAAGCAAAAATGAAAGCGAATCATATTGAGGTGGAACTCATGCGATCACCAGTTTAAACTAATGTCCGTTTGAGTGTTTAAACATCAGTGGACAGGGACTTGGCATGCTCGAGAGATCACACCCATCATTCTTTAATGGACATTCTTGTTGAGGATGTTTAGTTCTACACCTAGGACAGAAAACACTCATTGATGCACGCTCTTCATCCTATCTCTTTTTAGCTTGTAGTGCATCTAATTTAGAACCCATGGCTCCTAGAATATCTGTTTTGAAATTTTCCAGTAGGTTTCCCAATTCTACCCTTATAACTCCACCAGGATCAGATGTGTTTCCTTTAGGTTTTCTAGCATAAGATTCTCCAAAGTGTCTTCCACCTTTCCCTCTGCTCCTAAAGTAATTCCTACATAGTTCACAAATATTTGCAAAAGATCTATGAGAAATATCTCCTGCTACCATGAGATTAAGGTTATCCAAGAATTCTTATGAGATTCCTTTGAGGAAGAGTGTTCTTACTGCATCTTCTCGAAGATCACTATATTTAGATTTGTGTAACACATAGTTAAATCTTTCGAGATAGTCTTCCAGGCTCTCGTCTTCAAGCTGTTGAATTTTAAAAATGTCATTACAATAGTCCTTTGGTCTACAGTAATCCTGATATTTCTGAAGAAATGCATTCTTCATGTCTTCCCAAGATTTAATACTAGATTATCCTAATCCCATGAACCATCGAAGAGAAGAATCTTTTAATGTGGCAGGAAAGAGTTTTAGTTTTTGGCGATCTTGTAGGTAATTGTAACTCCTACACAAAATGTCAAATTCGAACATGAATGTGTCTAGATCCTCACTACTTTTCCCATAGAAGGTTGGTAGTGAGGAGGGAGGGATGTTTTTCATAGTAACATCTTGTGCAGTGTCTAAGATAGGGAACCCAAAGGTACCTTCAGTTCTAACTTCTCCATCTTCTTCATCTTGTCGGACACAATCTTCATTTTCATCCTCCATGAAGATTCTATTACCAAAGAGAGAAAATCTAGGTGGCTCCTTTCTTGGTGAATATGGGATATCCCAACGTTTTATTTTAGGAGGGGTATTCTTCTTTTTAGGAGGAGAATGATCAACTACGTGGGAACCTAGTTTTGGGGTTCTACTGTTGTTGTGTCAATCTGTGAG
Organism: Larix kaempferi; assembly: GCA_027924585.1. Lineage (NCBI taxonomy): Eukaryota > Viridiplantae > Streptophyta > Pinopsida > Pinales > Pinaceae > Larix > Larix kaempferi. Next base: position 4,105,448 of record BSBM01000723.1, on the reverse strand, counting down.
ATAACAATGTTTGTAGAGCTCCCAAAAAGAGCATCTACTTGTGCAGGATTGATAAAATCTACCAAATTTGGACCACCTACTGTTGAAAAAGTAGTGTCTTTTGGATTTTGGACTAATGGAGAGTTAAGAAGTTCCGAAATTTTATCCTTCTGAGTTTCCTCTTGTCTAAGTTCAGTCTCAATATGAGCTTGAGGTTCTTCTAGTGGAACTTCTTTATGAACAGATTGTTCTGATGTCCCTATAATTTCCCTTAAAATGTTTCCAGAAAAAGTTTCTTTAGCCTTCCAAGTAGGATTGTCCCCTTTAGGTGTCTTCCAATACCTTTCTACTGAGTTAGTAGTTGGGGTGGCACGCCCCCCGTATAAGTTAGTAGAGATTTTAGTAGGGTTTTTAGTGAGAGAACTAGTTTTAATAAATCTACCTTGTGAATCTCTAGACCTATTCATGAAAACAAATTGAAACTGAAAGAAACTCTGACTACATAACTACTACTGCTGGGTTTTGGGGATGCCTGTTATAACAGATGCGCAGATTTTTACCTCTCGTCTTACCGCTCACCCGCCACCAGCCTAATTTAAGTTTCAAAGAAAAGAACTAAATTTTAAAAGGGAGTTCAACTTATCTATAACTGAATTCTACCTATTTATCTACAACTCCCCGGCAACGGCGCCAAAATTTTGGGTGTATGAGCTATCTCGAAAAGAACACCTAATATTTAATTATCGACCAGGGTTGGTAATCTTAGAGTTGAGGAAAAATATATGCTAAGGTAGAATGGCACCTAATTTTTCCAGTTTGTCAGACCTTCAAATGTTTAATAAAGAAAAGATCGAAAGATCTTTCATAATGAAAAACTGAGTCAAACTTATAACTACTAAATATAACTGAACCAACAGATCAGAATAGTATAGATTATACTACTCTACTCTATGTTTAGACAATGGAAAAAGATGGAAAATGAATACTAAGAAGCAACTACTTATAAATCAACAAGAAACTATTGAATTTAAATTTACAATTATGAGCAAAATATGAAATGATTAATTCACAACTAAACTAGGAAAAGAACTGTTAACCAATGATAATTATTAGGGAGAACTTGTAAATGTAAATAATCATTACTAGGGAGAACTTGTAAATGTAAATTATTCTAGAACTCAACTGCCAGATTCAACTGTAAATAACTATCTATGAGATAACTAAATTCAATGATAAATTACATAAACAGAAACTATGCTAATCAAAACAAATGAACTAAATAACTTCAACAACTAATTCAAGAAAAACATCTATTCCCATGTAACAGGAACTGGACTGAATGTATCGTAATGGATTTCAAATGTAATAGCAAAACAGAATGGAAGTAAATCTAACCTAACTTCGATAAAGAGATGTAAACTACAAAGGGACCAACTACAATTAACTTTAAACATGTTGATCTATATATTGTCCATGAAACTAATGAGACTAGAAGCAAGTAGAAAACTTGATAAAGATATTCACTTCTGAACTTGATTTAGAAGCAAGTAGAAAACTTGATAAAGATACTTATTATTGATCCAAATCTAAATATTAGGAATGTCTCATTATTTGCATGAATGGAATCTAATCTTTATAATTAACGAATTAAAAACAACTTGAAGAAGGAAATCATTATCTATGACTTGGAAATAAATTATCTAGAAATCAAACTAATAAATTCTGAAACAATAACAAATGATCAAATTTGAGACACAAGAAACTTAACTTTTGGAAGAAGGTTAGAAGAAGGTGAAGGGAAATGAGATGAAAAGAGGAAATAATAAGAAGACTTAATCAAAAACTCTATGAAACGTATAACCAGATTTAAATTATACCTAAAACTATAAATTAGAAACAAGAAGAATGTTATCTAATAGGCAGAAAAAACTGGATTCTAAGAAATCATAAAACTAGTGCAGAAAAGGTAAAAATACAAATGACGATCCGAATGTCGGTCCGAATGACAGTCCGAATGGCGGTCCGAATGAGGAAAAACAAACTAAACTAAGGAAAAGGAGGGTTTAAATGATCTTGACGTCAGCTAGCGAATGCACATGAACCTATGATGTAAAGAAATCAGTTAGAAGACTTGTTAAGGAGCTATGTTAATAGAAAGCAACCTAATTTAATCATTGTCTAAAGGAGATAAACTATTTCTATGATAGGTGGAAGAAAAAGGTGGAGGTAGAAGAAAAGGGAGAGAGTTAACCTATAGCTACAGGAAGGAAACTGACATAGAGGAAGAAGTTGAGGGCTAATGCTAACTAATGGAGGAATTGGTAGAAATATCTAATCATAGATGATGGAAGAAGAAAAGACTAAAAGAAAACTATGAATTATTGAACTATCGGTCGACCTTTTCCTAATCTTGTAAACACCAATTAAATTAGCAGCATAACATAAATTACAGAGAAGAAAACAACATATACAGAAAAACGAAATGATTACAAACACAGGAAAAACAAACTAACTATTTGCAAAATAGAAAATGCAGAAAACAAAGACAAAAACCTTCGGTTGATGAGGGGCCCTTTCCAACAATCAGAGATGGAAAACGAAACTGGTTTAGCTACTCAGAATATCAATGAACTGGAACTTCCATTAATCTTCAGAAAATTACAGACTGTCATCTATCTGCTTGTAAATCTACAAACTATCTACGGTATTCTCCAACTAGATGTTAACTAGACTAACTTTGTTTCTATCTGCAAGCATCTATTTATACATTTTACAAATAGATGAGAGGGTTGATAGAGTTGTCTTCTCTAATAACAGAGACATTTAATGCATAACAGGATGCTTTGAATGGTGCGTGACAACGTAGGGAGTATCTTCCAGGCTGAATGGAGCCGATTTCTTTAACGTGGGAAAAGAGATAGCACACTGTCGAACTGAGCGGATGGAGGAGAGCAGGTGTGAGTGCTGGTAGGATGAATCATGTGCGACCTGGACTCCTTCCAAAACCATGGCGTGAATGGGCGTGAACAAGCAGCGTGATTCCAAGCTGAACGCGAGGCTGAACGATGCGTTGGAGTGTTAAAGTGGACGTGAGATGCGTTGTCGAGCCTGGAGAACTTGGGGATGGATCTTCTAGATAAATGGCTCACTAACCATGCCCATTGCGTGGCAAACAGAACCCACATGCCTGCTTTTGCATTTAACGGTCTAGGATATGCCAACCTTGGATTTCGGGAGCTGAACGCAGGGTTGAACGATGAGCTGAACGCGCTTGAACTCAACACATAGCACATAGTCTGAACAAAGGGTCATTTGCAAAATGTAGCCTGTCAATTAAAACATAAATGTTAATTATGCCCATGAAATGTCATTTTAACATAAATAAACCATGATATCATGAAATATAAACAAGATTTGCGTAATAGGTAAATATATGCATACCTGGACTGTTTGATACGCTGAATGATAAGAAAACAACCTAATATAAGAAAGAATGATAGAAACAATTCCATTTCAAGTAGATTAAATGATCAAAAATAGTGACAAAATGGACACCAACAGATGGAATAAAGTATTATGTGTGTAGTGTGATGAATAGGAGATTAAGATGATGTGGCACAAACTATTGTGTAGTGAATTAATTCAATAATAGGCATAGGATTGTCTTGGTATCAGATGTAAGAAAGAAAGGGAAAATCTCCCATGTGGTCACGATAGGCCACAAAGGCCGCCAGGAACATGACACTTTCTCTCCCTTAGACAAGTTCATTTGCTTCAACATTTCTACTACCAAATTGAGGACATTTTTTGTCTTGACTAAGAAGGCTCCCACTTATTTAGGAAACTTGAATGTAATGGGATACAAATTTTTTATGAAATGTAGTTGTTATGACCAGAATATTTACCTTATGTATTGTAAGGGAAAAATAATTGGAGTGAGGAAAACTGGAAATAAGTTTGACTCTTCCTCAAAACCATAAATTTTAATCATGGTATGGTCTTCTTATAAAAAACAGTCTCCCACCCTTGTGTGAGGGATCAACTTTAGAATCTCTTTATATTGTGGGAAAATTCTAGGAGAGGGAATCACTATGACGAAGAAATACACTACATACATGAATTTATCCTTAAATTAAGAAAATCCCTAATTATCAAGTTGTTTGATGACCACATTAGTCCATTCATATACAGGTAGTTGGGATCATGTATTGTCCTTTGTTTCCAACTTTAGAGCCTCAAAGTAATGGGAATTATGGTATAAAACAAGGTAGATTAGATACATCATGCCTCTTGGAGGAGTCAAGGCTACCATAAATCCTAGTAAGGTATCATCTATAACTCTATCATTGTCATAACCTAGTAATTGGCATATTAGGGAAATGGACTTCATGGAATGATTGGAGAAAATGTTGGATTTTTAGGGTGCGGGGATAGTTGGAACTAGGGAATCCTTGTTTGGATAACTGGTTAATACTTTCTCTTTCTCAACTGGGGTTAAGGATTGGTAAGCAGGAGCGAAGGATTCATCATCTAGTGGTAGCAAATTCGATCGATTAGGGACATAGGCAATTTTGATGGAAATGGCTTCTTGATTTGGTAATAATGAAAATGGATCTAGAGCCATTGGAGGAAATTATAGCCCTCCTATCAGAAGAATAGTTAGTAGCACATTGTTTTTTAATTCAAAAATTAATAGGCTCAATTCCCAAAGATGGGATAAATCGTTCCCATTGTTAAATCTGACTTTGGATTCCTTAATCAACTTGTAGACATTTGGAACAAACAAGGATGCATCAAAAGTTTCACCTTCTTGGTCACCCATGTGTTCTTTTTGGGGTTGGTCTTGTATGAGGGTGGTGGAAGGTTAGGGTTGGATGCAGAAGACATTTTATCCACACTGAACTAATAGATAGACTTAGGGTCAATAAATGGTCAGAATTTCTAGTTGGGGTTCTCAATCCAAGTGGTTGAAAGTCACACAATCCTTCTTGTTCTTCACTGGTATATCACATAGTGATGCTTCTTGTTCAATGTATAATGGGTTCTTTTCAACTGTTTCCCCATATTAAACCATTAAATTTGAATTTTCCACGTCGTGACTTCATATTGAGCAAATTTGGGATAATGTCATCATGACATCACCCAAGCCCTAATGGCCACATGTCACCTTGGGTTGGAAGACATGGTTCCTACATGTTCCTCTAGTGTTGATGTATGACCATGGTTGAAGTGGTCCAAGTGTGGACATGTCACTATCTTGGTGAGGCCATATGGAATCCAGTTGTATGCTTTGTGGGCACCTGCATAGACACCAACTGTCCTAGGATGGCGGTGTCACTTCGAGGAAAAAGTGGTTTAGAATCCTTCCAACCTGAAGTGCTACCAAGGAATAACTGACATGTGTAAACCATGGTTTGGCCATGTCACTTCGCCTTCCCATTGTTAACCACCTCACAACTTGTGGGTGTGTCATAATCCATATTTCGTTGAATAGAATCCCTTCATTGGGAACTACTTGTTATCGCTCTAGCACCATTTCCTTTGGAATTCAAGCTTCTAGGCCCTTGGCCACTTAGCTCATTAGGCTCAATTCTTAGGTGATAAGCTATGATAAGCAAAAGGTCTTGATCCTATGATCACTTGGTCTTCTAGCTTTTATTTATCGGGAGCTAGCATTGATATTCCTAATGTTTGTTTCTATGATAGGGCATTTAGCTTGCTTTATCCTTTGACCAAGCCATAGAAATCTCATGCTAAAATATTTTATCCCTTTTCTACATGTGGAATTAGTGCTTTGGGGCTCTCTTATAATTGATCGTAGCCCTATATAGTGCATTTTAAGCCACTACAACTTAAATTTTTTCCTTGTACTCACCCACCTTATAACGATATCATAACTAGATAGTTGTTAAGGTAGTATTAAGACTTTGATTAGGAATGTGTTTAACAATACCCCCCTTAATCATAAGTCCTAATAAGTGTATTGGCTAAGAAACAATAATTAGTGCAAAAATTGGTAATATATCCAAGTCTTCAATCAAAAACTCATAGTCTGAAACCTTAGGAGTTTCTATGAATATCTACCTAAAAAATCGCCAATGAAAATGCTTGAAAATCCTCAATGTGCCAAGCAAAATGTAGAGAGATGAAAATTGGAAGTGAACAACTACCAAAGGCTGAAAATTTCTTACTTGAAAATCTAAGCATCCACTAAGTAATGTAGCGAGAAGATGATGTCTTCTGCTATTTGAAGGTGCTATCTGAATCTAGTGGTTTTGGGATGACCAAAAACCAATCTAGAACTTGGATGTATGGCTCATAGTTTCCTTGAAAATTCTAAAGGCTAGCAAAAGTTGTAATTCTTATATTAAATGGTGGTTTAAGGATGATCACAAATTGATTCCTAATAGAAGCTGAAAATATTATAATAAATGGATGGTTTTTGGATAGCCACAAATCAAAAGGGTGGTTTTAGGATGACCACAAATCAAATCTAGAACTTGGATTTGAATCTAGTTCTAGCTCAATGGTTCCCTCTTGCTTGTTTCTGACTATCAATCGTTACCCCATGTTAGGAACAAGGTGATAAGTATAAAATATCTCAACTACAATACATGTCATTACTCGTGAACAAACTCTTTAGTATGCCTTATATATATTCTTGGTTGTTGATGACCATTGCCATGAAGCTATCCACCCAGAGTGAGTATTCTCTCTTGCAGGTTTATTCAGTACGAATAATTTGTCTTAAGAATGAGTATGCTTTCCATAATTTTTACAAAACAATGATCTTTCATGTGACCAAATCAATGACAATGTTGGAATTTCAGAATCTGATGCAAATCTGAAGCAGGTGAAGATGAACTATCTTGAAGGAATCCAGCACATTGGAATTGGATAAGTTTGGAATAATCAGGAATGTGAAAGGTCACTTCCTTATCGTATCAAATACTGATTCTTTGCTTGTTGTGGATGATTTCTTCCCATGTTTCGATGATGGGCTTGGAATGTGTAGGTAGAAATTGAACATTACAAACTTCATCTTCATTTTCTTTTAATTCGAAGTGGCATCATTGATTTGATTATGTGCAGGTTGTTGATTGTTATGAACAATAATAGTTTGGCAATGGTGATTCTTTCTTTGTATCTAATCACATTGGAAATATGATTCAAGGTGAAGAAATTCAATTTGTGCCTTGTGAATCTTGTAAACAATTTAGAATATCAATGAAAGTTGTAATTCACTATAACTATGGTGTTGGCAGAAGAGAGTAATAGAGTGTTCAATAAATATACTAAGTCATTAATTCAATCCATTTAAGGACTAACAATGGACTAATATAAATCACAAATGACTTCTTGTAAATCCACCCTTTCAGCAATGTGAAGGGAAAATAAAGAAAGCTTTATTGATCTCCAATATGTGAGTACTTGAAGAATAATATCTATGTATAATGATGGAGAGAGATAAAAATATCTAGGATGACTCACCTACATTCTATCTTATAACCTAGAGTCCTTGGAAACACAAGGACAACTAAACACCTCGAAAAAGAGAAACACTAGCACCCCCACATAAGCGAAACGTAGGGAGGAAACAAAATGAAAACAAAGATGGGTCTTGGAAACAAGGCCTGATGAGGTACCCATGTAAAAACTACTCTCATAAACAGATAAAAGGAGAAAACCTCATGGGAAGAACTCCTCCCCAAAGAGAGAAAAATCACACAGCTTAAAAAGGAATGAACTGAAGAAAATCCACCAATGATGCAATGAATGGAAAGAATAGGAGACCTTCCAAAATTATGAAGAAGACTTGAGCCAAATTGTTGATCCACACCACCACAAGGAAGCATTGCATACCACCCCCCCACAATGTTGAACTGAGTGAAAAACATGGTAGAAATGAATGTCACAACTAATGTAAAATGGATGGTGTTAGTTGAAGACAATGATGATGTCCAACAAAACACTCCGTTGTGGAAAGTTCCAATATACTACGAAACAAATTAGTACAGGGAGACGAAATCATGGTGATAATCCAACAAACTATCTGCTCGAGTGGGCCTACATCCACTACTCAAAAGTGCAGAACGAGAGGTACAATAAAAAATGCCATCATGAACAACAATCCTTGTTATGGGTTCTGGAAACAAAGCCATTTTAGATACATATTTACAAGTGAGTAATCAATACAGTTCATTGAGCTTAAAGATCCAAAACAATATGGTGTGCAGCCACTCTTTAGAAAGAGAGCAGAGAGATCATCGAAATGCTGCAAACAAAGGAAATAAAATTAAGGATCCAAGAGTAGCGATGGAAAATATATAGCTAATGACCCTCGAATACAATAGGAAAAAGTGACGCCAAAAAACCTCCAATTCTCCAATTCTCCCCCAATTAAACACAATTGAGGGATATCACCAATAGAAACATGTAGAAATAGATATTGATCGAATATCAATTGACAAAGAAAACCAATCGAAGCTTCAATTGACTACCACCACTAGTCAAACATCAATGGATCACTCAAAGGAAATAACCTGTAAGAGTAACTCTATATGATTGTACAGTCGAAGATAGGCATCGATATGAAGTCCTCAAACATATATGCAAATGATTCCATGACCATTCATCAATCCAACCACAATGAATAGTCAACACTGGTCCATGTTTCTGTCTTTCACATCTTTTCTAGAAATTATGAAAAGTAGAGTTGCCATTCTTCCAAGAATTTTGTTTCATGGGTACATTCCTCCGATTCTTATGAGAATATCTATATGGCACAGATTTTTGTTTTGGTTGAACAAAAGAGGCGGGACGAGGTTCTATTTTCATTGATATAAGCAACAACAACATCCTCAAGTTTTGGATTGTTATGGGAAGCCAACTCAACAACACATTCATCAACAGTTTGCTCTTCATTTTGAATTCCACCCGTAACAAATACAACATTCCTTGACTCTGAAAGGCCATATGAAGACAAAGAGGGAGCAGTAGCATCATATCTAAGACCTTCTCTTGATGTATGCAACTTAGGGGCAATAGGAACATCAATACCCTGTCCATTCTTCCCAAGTCCTCCTCCGGTATAGCCCATTTTGCTCAACAATCGAGACCCAATAGCTGTAGTGTGTTTTTCAAATCTAGGAGAAACATAACCATTAGTAGACAATAAAGCATGTGATGAAATAGAGACATCAACATTCTTACAAACAGGTGGGATACAATCATCAATAGGTGAGTTGGGTAGCTCAATAGTCTTCATATCAACATTTTGTAGTCAAGAGACTTTTTCCTCAAGTTCTTGTCTACAAAACAGTAATTCTTGAATTGTATTATCCTTTTCAGTCAACTCCAGCAATAGTAAGTCATGAGATTCCTTCAAAGCTTGATACTCATCAATCATTCTGTCATCATTTTCTTGAAGCTCATCAAAATAGGCCTATAAGTGAGCATCCTCATTAGTTAACTAGGAATTAGTCTCTTCCATTCTACAAATATGCTCCTTTAAGGCATCATTTTTTTTTGGAGATAGCTTTTAATTCATCTTCCAGATTATTAAGAAGATCCACCTTTTCCACAAATTTGTCTTCAAGGTATCCAACGAAAGTTTCCATGTTTGTTTGCAAGATATCAACCTTTTGGGATTTCTCAGGCAAAGCAATCATGAACTAATTCTTTAGTTCAGCATTCTCTGCCTGCAACAAAGCAACGATGGATTGCAAGGAAATGAACTCATGACGAAGCTGATCATTATCCTTCTTCTCACATAATTCATGAAATATCCTACCCATATTCAAGCAAATCAATAAGGTGCTCATGTGTCATGTACCCAGTGACCTCAAGAAGACTCTGGGGTCATGGGGTACTGAATCTACTAGCCGAATATCTCTGATATGTAATTTTATTCTTCTACTAAATTCAATTATACATTTACAGTGGAATTATTATGTGCATAGTTATTCATAAAACATATGGGAAATCTCTACCAATTGTTTCCATATGAATCCATTTACTGTAATGTCCCCATTCAAATAAGTGCATAGTAAGACAATCCCATCAATCCTACTAGTTTCCTAGGTTGGATGGGCACATGTGGGATGGTAATAAGGAAGCTAATAAATGATATTTAGACATTAAATGGGTTCAAGCATTTAATAAATATGATGAATAAATAAATTCAAGATAAATTCTAAGTGGCAAGTGGTTTTGGAGACATATGGAGGTGGTGGGACCCACACTAGCTTGATTTTTCATAATACATGGTATCTCTCTTTTGCAAATTCGAATTAATGGGAATGTGAAAACTCTTGGGTGATTTGGTAATTCATAACACATGTCATTGAGCATCTTAGGTCGAATTGGGAATGATTGGTAACCTCCATGGAAGATAAAGAGTCAAAGTAGAAGTTTGTGGACACATGGGCTAGATTCCCTAGCCCCTATGACACCAATGATGGAGCATCTATGACAACTATGACAAATTGCAGACCTGACCTCTGACATCTGACCACTATGACATGTCAGCACCAAAAATAGGCTCAAAGAAGGCGAATTTGGGAGTTGGAGAAGCCAAAGAGACTCAAAATCGAATTTGGGAGAAGATGGAAGGTTGGAACTAGGAGACAAGTGGCAAATGTGGAATATTTCCTAAATGGAAATATATTGAATCTATTGAGAGGATTTCGACCCTTAGAAGGATAATGTTGGTTATAAAATGTAGAAATGAAGAATGAGAATGGCTTTTGATGATTTGAGAAAAATTGCATTTGTGAAGAGAGACCTAGTGGATGACTAGTTTCTTGCCTTAACCAATTTCGAGGGTGAAAGATTCCCATCCAAGTTGGTGTTTGGAGAGGCCACTCAGGTCTTTCATGGTGCTTTAATGGAGTTTGTATTTGCAGGTAGCAGCTACATGAAGTTTCATGGTTTGGTTTAGTGCAGCACTTTCTCTCCACCGTTTCGAGTTTTGAAGGCATATTCATGCTCCTTGAGGGAGGGAATTTTTGGTGAGCAATTGTGCTTCTTGAGAGAGATTCTCATTATATATTTCTGATTGTAATAGATTCATATCCTCTGTTATTAATATTCATAAAGTCTCAGGTCGAAATACCCACTGGTTGTATGCAAAACTATTGATTAATGAGCAAACAATGTCCATTTCCCCAATGCATTGATGTATGACACTATAATGTTGATTATTTCGAATGGATGGATGATTCTATGATATATTTGTGATAAATATATTGAAATGGATTTCTTCTACAAGTTTCATGTACTGTACTTGAGCATTTGAAGCATTTTTACTCAGTTTAGTTGTATTGGGAGGTGAAATAGTGCCATTTCCCCAAGGGTCGAATTGGGGGTTTTTGCTGTTGAATGTGAGAGAGTTATAACAGTAGTAAAAATCAATTAACGGTGCATATGAGACCTTAATAACATACTTAACACATTATATACCTCTGTTCATAAATTTGTGGGAGTTTGGAGGCATTTGGAAGGCCATTTTCAGTGTTACCCGGGGGGGATTTGATGCACAAATTACTAGTCAAAATTACCTATATTGATCAGAATACAAATCAAGTTTGAAGTAGTATTTGGAGGGCCATAAAACATCCCTGAACCTGATATTAAAGTCTAAATACCATTCATACACTCCTACAGAAGATTTGGGAGCATTTGGGTTGATTTGGAGGTCAAAACAGTTAAACTAGTCAAAGGTCGAAATGGGGGAAAAAGTGGAAAAATTGGCATTTTAATAGAATTTTGAAAAAGGGTCATTACAAGTGGTATTAGAGCATGGTATTGGCACCTGATGGTATTAACAAGAATCCAAACAAATAAAACACCACCCTTTGAATCAGTAGTTGAAGAAGTTTTGGTTGAAGAAGAGATAGTAGCAGAAAAAGAGTTTTTTTCTAAAACAATGGGTAGAGAGGAGGAGGAAAAATGAAGACATAAGGAGGAATTTATTGAAGCCTTAAAACCATGTTTTGAAGGACTTACCATGGTTATGCTAGATATGAATAAACAAATGATGAAAGGTTTCGAATTGTTGGGTAGCCAACTTTCAGGCAAAGGGATGATAGAAGATAATAGTGGTTCACACTCAGCGGAAAAGATGAAAGGGAATGAGCATATTTTCTCTAGTACAGGACCTCATAATAGACCTAATGAATTTCAAAGCACATAAAGGCATAATTCACCTAAATTTCTCACACCCAAAGAAGAGCCCAATCTTGAATTGGATTACAAGAAACTAGTAAATGATTGGAATGATTTGAATGAAGAGTGTAAAAGAGGTGTACCACTCAGTGACTACATTGATGCTATGCAAAAGATTAAAATGAAGGGAGACAATAGGATTCCATTCCAAAACAAAGAATTGAATAGTGCTATTGGAAAAATGTCAATTCCTACTTTTGATGGTTCTTCTCAAAATTCTGCTAACACTTGGGTGCAAAAATTGGATGTATATTTTCAGCTGAATCCTATGTTGGAAGAGGATGCATTAAAAATGGCCATTTTGCATTTGGAAGGAGATGCCAATGAATGGTGGTTTCATGGGCTGAAAACCTTGGGTCATAATAAAGTTAAAACATATGGAAAATTTGTTGACAGGGTACTAGAAAGATTTGAACAAAAAGATCCAGAATTGCCTTTCAAAGAACTAGCTCAATTGAAGCAAACTGGGTCCCCTACCGAATATATGTTGGACTTTCAAAAATTATCAGTCAAGGTGGCTGATGTATCTATGGGAAGATTAGTATTGCTGTTCACTGAAGGTTTGGCTGAACCCTTAAGAGGTTTGGTCAAAGCCCACAAGCCAACTACATTAAAAGATGCAATGAGCTTGACTAGGGATCTCCAAAATGTGTTTCCTAGAACGAGATTTCCTCCTAAGCCTAGCTACAAATTTGAAAAGAAACCTTGGCAAAGGGATGGATATGATAAGAAACCTTGGCAAAGAGAGTCATTTGAGAGGAATAAAAAAGAGGGACTAAACAGGGATGAACTTAGAAAAAAGAAATTGTGCTTCACATGCTTCCAACCATGGACACCGGGGCACAAATTTACCAAAGGAAAGGCTCAATACATAGAAGTATTTTCTGACAATGAGGGGTATGATGGGGGCATGGATGAAGATGGACATATTTCAAATCAAGAAGAGGCATATGAGACAGCAGTAGAAGATAAAAGACAAGAAGAAAATCAGCCTTCACCGGATAAAGCAAGAATGGCAGTGCTTTCAGCAGTACCTCGCTATCATACTATCCGATGCAAAGGTGTGGTACAAGGACAAAGAACTTCAGTTTTGGTAGATGGAGGAGCCACTCATAACTTCATTGATGTAGAGATGGTAGAGAAAAGAAAGATACCTATTGAACCATTTGATGGCTTCACAGTTGTCATTCCTGGTCACAACACAATGCAATGCAAAACATGGGTTCCAAAGCTGCAAGTCACCGTAGGTAACTATACTTTTGTTGATAGTTTTTATGTGGTTGATGTTGCTGATACTAATGTGGTTTTGGGAGTGCAATGGCTGTATTCAATAGGAGAGCATACAGTAAATTATCAAATTCCCGAAATGAAATTCCAAGATTCAAAAGGAGTACAAAGAATTGTGAGAGGGCAACACACTTATCCAAATCAAGTAGTAACTTGCAATAGTATGAGATCTATATTGAGGCATGGGGATATAGAATGGGCTGTTGAATGTCATATTACATCTCCCAAGCCAACTATAAATATTGTCAAACACCCAAAGGAGATAGAGAGACTTTTGCAAAAATATGAAAAGGTTTTTAGAGACCTTCCACATGGTAGGCCACCGGATAGGGGGGTTGAGCACAGTATTATTTTGGAGGAGGGCACTTAACCCATTCAGATACCACCTTATAGACATCCTAAAAATTTCAGAGATGAGATTGAAAAATATATCCAAGAACTCCTAGAGTTGGGACTCATTAGACCAAGCTCTAGCCCTTATGCTTCTTCAGTAGTGCTAGTGAAGAAAAAAGATGGAACATTGAGAATGTGCATAGATTTTAGAGCCTTGAACAAAAAGACTATCAATAATAGGTATCCTATTCCTAGGATTAATGAGCTCATGGATGAGCTACATGGGGCCAAATACTTCTCAAAAATTGACCTTATATCAGGGTATCACCAAATTCGAATGAAAGATGAAGATGTGCAAAAGACCGCTTTTCGATGTCATTTTGGCCACTTTGAATTTCTTGTCATGCCTTTTGGGTTAACTAATGCTCCAGCCACCTTTCAAGCATGTATGAATAGGATATTTTGCAAGCAACTAAGAAGGTTTGTTTTGGTTTTCTTTGATGATATTCTCATTTACAGTAAAACATGGGAAGAGCATTTGCAACAGTTAGAGATTGTGTTGAAAATCTTGCAAGAAGAGTCCTTATTTGCTAAATTATCAAAATGTGAGTTTGGGATGAAAGAACTACTGTATCTTGGGCACATTATTGGGTAAGAAGGAGTGAAGGTACACATGGAAAAAATCAGGGCTATCTTGGAATGGCCATCACCAAAAAATATTACCGAATTGCGAGGCTTTATTGGCATATGCACCTACTACAGAAAATTTGTGAAAGGGTTCTCCAAGTTGACTTCTCCACTCAATGATTTGACTAAGAAGGATGCTTTCAAGTGGGATGAAGAGGCTGAAAAGGCCTTCCAAAAAATGAAAGAGGTAATGAGTAGTTGTCCCATACTTGCACTTCTTGATTTTACTAAACCTTTTGTTGGGGAATGTGATGCCTCAGGTGGAGGAATAGGGGCTGTCCTAAAGCAAGGCCAACACCCCATAGCCTTTGAGAGAAGAAAGTTGAAGCCTCATGAAAAATTTTACTCCATCTATGATAAAGAAATGCTGGCCATTATGCATGCATTGGCCAAATTCAGACAATACTTGGTGGGCAGCAAGTTTGTGGTGAAAACTGACCATAATAGTCTAAGACGCTTTCTCACCCAAAAAGATCTAAATGAAAGGCAACAAAAGTGGGTAAGCAAGATTCAAGCTTATGATTTTGATATTGAATATGTCAAAGGAAAGAATAATATAGTAGCAGATGCTTTGTCAAGAAGGCCTTCCTTTTCTCTCATGGATATTGCCAAGGATTGGAAAAACATGCTACTAGTTGAATATGCCAAAGACAAATTTGCTTGTGATGTGTTGGATGGAATCAAAGGGGATGATAATTATAGGATTTTGAATGGGCTGATATATTATAAGGGAAGAATTTATTTAGTTCATAAATCCAAGCTCAAGTACCGAATTTTGCAAGAAGCACATGATTCCCCACTAGCGGGCCATCCGGGGATCTTCAAAACTTATAGACAGTTGAGGCAAAGATTTTTTTGGAAGGGGCTGAAGGAAGATGTTCAGAAGTATGTGAATGAATGTAAAGCATGTCAACAAAACAAATCAGAACTTACATGTCCAGCCGGCCTATTACAATCATTGCCCATTCCGGAGCAAAAATGGGACAGTATTTCCATGGATTTCATCACCGGATTGCCTAAATCCTTAGGTAAGGATTGCATCTATGTGGTAGTTGATAGGTTGACAAAATTTGCTCATTTCTTTGCTGTTACATCATCTTTTAGTGCTGCACAAGTGGCTGATATTTTTTTCAAAGAAATCTTCAGATTGCATGGGCTCCCCAAGAGCATTGTCAGTGATAGAGATAGTAGATTCATGGGTGCTTTTTGGCAAGAACTTTTTAGATTGGTAGGCACTCAATTGACTCCAAGTACCAGCTATCATCCACAAACTGATGGAAAAACAGAGAGGGTAAACCAATGGTTGGAAGGATACCTAAGAAACTATGTGGGAGGGCAGCAAAAAGCATGGGCAAAATGGCTACACTTGGGTGAGTTTTGCTACAACACCACTTATCATATGTCAATAGGAATGTCTCCTTTCAAAGCATTATATGGTTCTGATGCACTTACATTTGCTGACATTATATTTGGTGATAGTAAAGCCCCAAAGGCTAAAGATTGGGTGGAAGAGAGCCAAGAAATTTTAAAACTCTTGAAAGACAATTTGCAGGTTGCTCAAAATCAACAAAAAAAATATGTTGATAGGCATAGAGAAGAAAGAACCTTTCAAGTCAATGATTTAGTATATTTAAGGTTGCAGCCTTATAAACAAACATCTCTAAAAAAGAATGGAGCAGAAAAATTAAAACCAAGGTACTATGGGCCATACAAGGTAGTGCGGAAGGTTGGAGAAGTAGCATATGAACTAGAACTTCCGGAAGGGAGTAAAATCCACAATGTATTTCATGTTTCTTGTCTCAAGAAAGCTCTTGGTCAGCAAATCATCACTTCAGAAATACTTCCTCCTTTGGATGATGAAGGTCAGCTCACACTTGTTCCGGAAAAGATTTTGAAGACACGGGAAAGAAGGTTGAGGAGTAGAATCATCAAAGAATATTTAGTGCAATGGAAGGACTTACCAAATGAAGATGCCACATGGGAAGAGGAGAATATTTTGCAGCATCCAAATCTGAAATTTCTTGAGGACAAGCAATCTTGGGTGGGGAGGACTGTAATGTCCCCATTCAAATAAGTGCATAGTAAGACAATCCCATCAATCCTACTAGTTTCCTAGGTTGGATGGGCACATGTGGGATGGTAATAAGGAAGCTAATAAATGATATTTAGACATTAGAGGGGTTCAAGCATTTAATAAATATGGTGAATAAATAAATTCAAGATAAATTCTAAGTGGTAAGTGGTTTTGGAGACATATGGAGGTGGTGGGACCCACACTAGCTTGATTTTTCATAATACATGGTATCTCTCTTTTGCAAATTCGAATTAATGGGAATGTGAAAAATATTGGGTGAGTTGGTAAGTCATAACACATGTCATTGAGCATCTTAGGTCGAATTGGGAAGGATTGGTAACCTCCATGGAAGATAAAGAGTCAAAGTAGAAGTTTGTGGACACTTGGGCTAGATTCCCTAGCCCCTATGACACCAATGATGGAGCATCTATGACAACTATGACAAATTGCAGACCTGACCTCTGACATCTGACCACTATGACATGTCAGCACCAAAAATAGGCTCAAAGAAGGCGAATTTGGGAGTTGGAGAAGCCAAAGAGACTCAAAATCGAATTTGGGAGAAGATGGAAGGTTGGAACTAGGAGACAAGTGGCAAATGTGGAATATTTCCTAAATGGAAATCTATTGAATCTATTGAGAGGATTTTGACCCTTAGAAGGATAATTTTGGTTATAAAATATAGAAATGAAGAATGAGAATGGCTTTTGATGATTTGAGAAAAATTGCATTTGTGCAGAGAGAGCTAGTGGATGACTAGTTTCTTGCCTTAGCCAATTTCGAGGGTGAAAGATTCCCATCCAAGTTGGTGTTTGGAGAGGCCACTCAGGTCTTTCATGGTGCTTTAATGGAGTTTGTATTTGCAGGTAGCAGCTACAGGAAGTTTCATGGTTTGGTTTAGTGCAGCACTTTCTCTCCACCGTTTCGAGTTTTGAAGGCATATTCATGCTCCTTGAGGGAGGGCGTTTTTGGTGAGCACTTGTGCTTCTTGAGAGAGCTTCTCATTATATATTTATGATTGTAATAGATTCATATACTCTTTTATTAATATTCAGAAAGTCTCAGGTCGAAATACCCACTGGTTGTATGCAAAACTATTGATTAATGAGCAAACAATGTCCATTTCCCCAATGCATTGATGTATGACACTATAATGTTGATTATTTAGAATGGATGGATGATTCTATGATATATTTGTGATCAATATATTTCCATGGATGTATTCTACAATTTTCATGTACTGTACTTGAGCATTTGAAGCATTTTTACTCGGTTTAGTTGTATTGGGAGGTGAAATAGTGCCATTTCCCCAAGGGTCGAATTGGGGGTTTTTGCTGTTGAATGTGAGAGAGTTAGAACAGTAGTAAAAATCAATTAATGGTGCATATGAGACCTTAATAACATACTTAACACATTATATACCTCTGTTCATAAATTTGTGGGAGTTTGGAGGCATTTGGAAGGCCATTTTCAGTGTTACCCGGGGGGGATTTGATGCACAAATTACTAGTCAAAATTACCTATATTGATCAGAATACAAATCAAGTTTGAAGCAGTATTTGGAGGGCCATAAAATATCCCTGAACCTGATATTAAAGTCTAAATACCATTCATACACTCCTACAGAAGATTTGGGAGCATTTGGGTTGATTTGGAGGTCAAAACAGTTAAACTAGTCAAAGGTCGAAATGGGGGAAAAAGTGGAAAAATTGGCATTTTAATAGAATTTTGAAAAAGGGTCATTACATTTACACAGTCATTATTTAGGTTCCATAGTTCATATGATGACATCGATTAATATAATCAAAATTAAATACCATGCATTTATTCGCATATTGAACTTATCTGAAATATGGCCAACTGACTGCAAACCAAGGACGTTCCTCCCAGCCATAGGCTCTTTCAAGCCATATCTTTCTTTGACAGAGCCACCCCCGAGCTGGGGCTATCCATCCACAAGAAGGTACCAAGCTTCTGCTACAACTACCCAATCATCTATTCTCAGTCTGACTCCAATTTCCTATTCTAGTGATGATGGTATAGGCTTGATAGAAAAGAAGGTTTAGACATCCAAGAATCATGGAAAAATGATTTACCATCCAAATATGGGTGTCTCTAACATGAAGGAATGAATGGAATCATGGGCTAGTTCTCTCTTTATATATGCATGGTTTAGACTAGCCAAGTGGCACTGGGGTTGATTGAAACTAGCCATTTGGCTTCCATGCGGTTGGACACTTTTCCCCTTTTTCTAAGGAAATTTGGACAAGTGGCATACTTGGGATTTGGACATATTTCCCTTCTCCAATCCTAGACTTAAGATGATCACTCTCCCCCTTGTCGAAGGATAGTCCCCCATATCTTCTTCATCCTTCTTGGTTTGCTGTAGTCATGTGTTATATTAAATATATAATGTACTTAATTAGGTTGTTCATGTTTGGATTCTAACCATATCATGATCCATATTTACATTATTATATTCTGGGGTAAAAAATGGGTTGTTACACCATGGATGATAATCCACGTCCAAAGGTTGATGGTCGTTATTCTACAAAAGTAATGAATTTCAACCTCCGTTACTGCTTGACAGAGAACTCTATGATATATAGATCGCAAATGAAGTAGGCACTGCAATTGAATAGAACAACAAACAACAATGGCGGATTCCTTCTCACAACAGATGTTCTTACAAGCACCTACACCAAATCACTTCTTGAAAATCACAAATCTGCATAAAGGGAAAAAAAGATTCCCATAAACCACAGGTCAACTCTAGAGAAACATGGACAAAAATGGTTTACAAATGCCCGATTGAATACATTGCCAAAAACATATGTAACTAGTGCAGTCGGCTATAAGGTATTGTTGTGGCCCATTGATCAGATATACCAATGAATGCAACAAAGTGCACAAGCATCCAATGACCTTGGCCACAAATACACCCATGCCTCTACATTAAAGATCCAGGGTTCCTCCAGGATGATCTGAGAATTGTGATTGAAACAAGATTCAAATTACAATAGAGGAAAGCGTTATTCTGGTGTGAGAGTAGCAAAAGAGCTAAATCCACAGGCCAGACGTCCATGACCAATAAAATAAGGTGTAGATCTAGATTGAGAAATGAACTGACTGATTGGATCTATAAACAATCTTAGGATAGGCTCGTATAAATCATTACATCAAGATCTGAAAATAAATTGAATCCACCAACGATTCACTACTCAAAAGAGAAGAGAAGGTACACTGGTGCAATATGAGCCCAATCCAAAAGGATGGACAGTTCTGTAGAGCCATGCTCACTATTAACAGATGATCAGATTCAAACAGGTCGAACAAGATATCCCCACGAATAGCTTAATGACGCTGATGCCAATGGATATCTTGCCAAACTTATCCAAATGACAATGCCACTCGTAGCTGGAATCCATCTGCTGTATCTCAAAAAATGGTAGACATAAAAGATCGACCACAGATTACAGCGATCAAGAAAAGAATGTGCCCACAAATCTCCGATACCTTTTCAATCCAAAACAAATACACCGGTGGTCTCGGGCTAGTGAAAGAAAGCAGGATCCACCACATCCAAAACCAGCAAGCACACTCAGGGTAGCGATCAAGGGAAAAGAGTGAACCTCCGCAGTAAAAAAGAATTGACCTGTGCATTAAATAAATACTTTCTTTTCTTTTTCTATAGAGGACCTGCGCTTCACTTAGCAAAAAATTTGCTCTAAATATTTTTTGTGAATACTTTTCTTCACAAGTTAACTGTGCGGTAAATTAGATGCGCAATTTACCCTTTTACTGCGCGCAGGTTAACTACGCAATTCCACTTTCTACTGTGTGGTGATTACCTATGCATTTCAACTTTCTACTGCACAGGTGAACTTTGCTGCGCAGTTCACTACCCTTGCGAAAATTCTTAACTTCACAAAATACTATGCGGAATACCTTACTTTGCATGAGCTTCGCACTTCATACAAATTACTTTTGCAAAACTTCTTTTAACTTTACGAAGGTTAACTGTGCACAAGTTACCTTCGCATACCTATTTAGCTGCGCACAACCCAAACTTAAACAAACTTTGTATAAATGTATTTCATGCTAAAACATAAGAACCGAAACATATGTAGAAGTTACTGTGCAGTTAAACTAGGGCATTTACCACCGTGAAATACTTGGAATCTTGATTTGATTTACAGACTGTAAATGTAAACAACATTTACGCAGGTCAATATGAAGTAGATGTGCGGGATGCATAAACCAACATTCTTGACAATGAATACATAAAACTAAAGACTTGTATATATTACCACTGTAAAACAGAGTAACTTTTCCGCACTTACAGAGAGATGAGTTTTACTTCAATCTTTTACTTCTTACACAGAGCTTGGGATCTTCATACATTTCATGGGATGAGTTTCTTCTCCTTTCACTCTTCTTCCCTCACATACATCTCTTTCTCTATCTCTTCATCTCTAACCTAATCTTCTGTGAGTGATTTTCATTTATAGAGTTTCAGTATCACCGACTCACGATCGCTTCTCTTGGAAGCTACAGGGTTACAATAAATACTGTAATAAATTTCTACCAAACAAGTTATGAGCCTATGAAATACAAACGGCTACTTAAATACTAACTTGTCATGAGCCAGATTGGCTGCAAACTGACTGACTAACTTCTGACATTGCAGACTGACTGAGTGTCTGAAAGAGCCGTCGCATATCAGATACTCTATCAGATCATTAATTACAATATTTCCAACACTCCCCCTTAATTATGAGCAGATGGGGATCATAAAAAAATAAAATATTACAAATATTTCAGAGCCGCGACATGCTCTATTCATGACATAGTTCACTGTGCAGAACTTGTCACTCCTAAACAACTTCGCAAAAATTGGAATGGGTCATTTGCCAATGGTTTTGTAAATATGTTTGCTACCTAATCTTCAGATCTGCAAAATTCTAAACAGATTTCCTTGTTGTTTATCAATTCTCTGATAAAATGATACCTTGTGTCGATGTGCTTAGTTCTCTTGTGGAACACATGATTCTTTGACAGTGCGATAGCTGAATTGTTGTCGTAGTAAATGATTGTGGGTTCTTGCTGGATCTGCGACAGATCACTTAACATCCTGTGCATCCAAACTGCTTGACATGCAGCACTTGTAGCTGTGACATACTCTACTTCTGTTGAAGAAACAGTTATAATGGGTTGTTTCTTTGAAGCCCATGATACAACACTTGTTCCTACATGAAATGTATTCGCAGATGTGCTTTTTCTGTCATCTATGCTGCCTCTATTGTCACTGTCAGTGTATCCAATGAGTTTGAAATTTTTCGAGGTTGAATACAAAATACCAAAGTCTTTTGTTCCACTTACATACCTCAAAATTCTTTTACCTGCTTGCCAATGAGATTCTTTTGGTGACTTTATGAATATTGAGATTAAGCTGACTCCATACATGATATATGGCCTTGTTGTTGTTAGATACATCAGGCTTCCAACAAGCCTTTTAAACAACGTAGGATCTACATTGGATCCATCATCATCCTTGCTCAATTTCAAACCTGTTATCACTGGTGTTGGAGCTGTCTTGCAATTTAACATCTTAAATCTGTTTAAGACATCACTTGCATACTTCGACTGAGATATAAATATGCCCTTTTCAGACTGTTGGACTTCAATTCCTAGAAAAAACTTCATAAGCCCCAAATTAGTCATTTCAAATTCACTTTTCATGATTGTTCTAAATTCTTCTATGCCAAAATCACCAGTAAATATTAAATCATCTACATATAGGCAGACAATTAGCTTATTAACTTGCTTGTTGATTTTTGTGCACAGCGTTGGCTCACATTCACGTCTGTGAAATCCATTATGAATGAGGTAAGAGTCAATGCGACTGTACCAAGATCTAGGAGCTTGCTTCAAACCATAGAGTGCCTTTTTCAATCTATATACTCTGTGTCCTTATCCTGGAACTTCATAGCCTTGTGGCTGATCCACATATACTTTTTCTTCTAAATAACCATTTAGAAATTCAGACTTAGCATCCATTTGATGAACAGGCCATTTCTTATGTGCTGCGATGGACAAAACTGTTCTGGTAGTGTCCATTCGAGCTACAGGTGCAAAGGTTTCATTGAAATCTATGCCAGGCTGCTGTGTGAATCCTCTTTCTACCAATCTTTCCTTTTGCTTCTGCACATTTCTATCAACATCTTGCTTGGTCATATAAATCCATTTCACGCTTATCACATCCTTGTCCTTAGGAACATCAACTAGTTCCCATGTTTGATTCTTCTCAATGCATTCTATTTCTTCATCCATGGCTTGTGCCCAAACTTCATCTTCAACAACTTCTTCAAATGTTAAAGGATCATTAACTTGAGAAAATAATGCAAAGACTAAGAATGATTTAGGTGTACCAATCTCATATATCTCGCGCAGGGTTTTTGTCCTTGTCAAAGTTGCTGGTGTCGAGCTGCGTGAACTGCTTGATGGAGTTTGCTTTGCACTTGATGTGCTTGTCGGAGTTGCTTGAGCTGCGACTTGTGTCAGAGTTCTTTGTGCTGGAACATGCTGCGCAGTCCTAGGAGTAGGTGGAGCTGCGTAGTTTTGATTTACATGTGGATTTTCAACCACATCTTCTGCGTTGTCATCATGTTCAACATGTGACACAATTTTGACATTCTTCTCTGCAGTTCCATCCCATGCTTCATTTTCTACAAACTAAACATCTCGATTGATAATAACCTTTCTTGTGACAGGGTTATATAACTTGTATGCCTTTGTGTCTTCAGAATACCCAATAAAAATGCATTTATGTCCTTTGTTGTCTAATTTTCTTCTCAGGTCATCTGGAACATGAGCATATGCTACACAACCAAAGACTTTTAAATGTGAAACACTATGTTTCATACCTGTCCATGCTTCCTACAGAACTTTGTTCTTCACGCTCTTCGTCGGACATCGATTCATGATGTATACAGCAGTTGCCACTGCTTCAGCCTAGTATTCATTTGACAGATGCATGGCTTCCAACATATTATGCGCCATCTCCATAATGGTTCTGATCTTCCTCTCTGCAATACCATTCTGCTGCAGTGTATACCGCATAGTGAATTGATTCTGTATGCCATGATTTTTGCAAAATTTTAAGAAATCATTTGAAACATACTCACAACCTCTGTTTGTTCTTAATATCTTGATGATGTAACCACTCTGCTTCTCCACAAGTGCCTTGAACTGCTGAAAACAACCAAATGCATCAGATTTATGTTTTAGAAAATAGAACCATGTTTTTCTTGTGAAATCATCAATAAATGTGAGAAGATAAGTGCATCCTCCCATGGACGGTGTTTGCATCGGTCCACAAATATCAGAGTGCACAATTTCAAGTGGTGTGTGAGCTCTGTATGACTTTCCAATTGGAAAAGTCTCTCTGTGTTGTTTTCCAAAAATACATCCTTCACAAATTCTCTTTGGATTTTCAATCAATGGAAATCTTTTTACCATGTCCTTCATATGCAGTAGCTTCAACCCACCAAAATTCAGATGTCCAAATCTGAAGTGCCATAACAAGGATTCATCCTTTATTTCTATCTGAAACGCAGCTTGCATTTAACTGCCTTTTTGTTCCTTTGCGCAGTGAATGTCTTCTCCTTTGCTGTCTTTGTTGAACACAGATCCATAATTTTTATTCTGACTTCCATGAACAACTTGAGTTGTTTTTCCCTTTATGATCAGTCTTATTCTCAAAGGGAACAAGTGATTCCTTGTCATCGGCACTTTGGCAATTAACTGATTGCTTGGATATATGTCCTTGATCACACAATGTTTTCCTATCATGTGAACTCTGTAACCTTTCTCCATCAGCTGTCCTATGCTCATCAAATTATTCTTCAAACCTTGAACATAATAAACACTAGGCATAAATTTCTACTCCCCCTATTTGGTTAGAATATCAACAATACCCTTTCCCAAAACAGTGACTTGAATATTATTTCCAAGTGTGACATCAGTTTGAACTGATTTATCTAGACTAGCAAATAGATTTAAATTACCAGTCATATGATTGCTACAACCTGAGTCTAAATACCATATGTCATTTGAACTTTCTTGGACAGCATTTCATTCTAGTAGAGATGCACATGCTAAGAACAGTGAGTTGTTCGGAGTGTTGTTGTTGCTTGACTGAGCTTCACCTTGCTTTCCTTGGTCATACTGCTTCTTCCTACATTCATATGCGAAGTGTCCATACTTATTACAGTAATGACATTGAATTTTTTATTTATCATACTTTTGTCCACTTGACTGAGTGGGAGTTTGATTCTGACCTCTACCAGTGACATGCGGCTACTGCTGCGACCTCCTCTGAAAGAACTTCGTCCTCTGCCTCTTCCACGACTTATGGATGATTGTGCTGCGAATGCACCTTCCAATGATGTTTCTGAACCACTGATTCTATGTTCATGATTGAGAAGTGAGGCTTGCAACTCATCAATAGTAAATGTGGACAGATCTTTGTTTTCCTCTAGGGTCACAACCAAATATTAAAATTTCTTTGGTAGAACTCTAAGAACTTTTTCAACAACTCTTTGGTCACCTAGAGTTTCTCCATGATATTTTATTTGATTAACCAGACCAATGACACGAGTATAGAATGAGTCTACTGACTCTGTATTTTTCATTGACAGAGATTCAAAATCTCTTCTAAGAATTTGAAGTTTGGCAGTCTTTACCTTGTTCAAACCTTGATATGAAGTTTCCAACATGTCCCACACTTCCTTAGCTGACTGCGGTGCTGCTACTCTTAGGAGTATGGATTCATGTGTTGCTTGATGTATGTGGAACAACGCCTTTCCATATTTCTTCCTCTGTTCCTTCAGATCATCCTTCTCAGCTTGTGTGAGATTGTTGTATGCTACTAGATCTACTGGTTCTGCATAACCATGCTAGACTATTTCCCATACATCTTGTCCTCTAAACAAAGCTTTCATAGTTAGACCAATATTCATAATCTTTACTAGAAAATATTGGAGTTTGCAAATTACCCGAAGTGGAAGCCATTCTTAATCACTTTTCCCTTTTGTAAATAGAATTCTTACTTTCTGTAAACCAAGCTCTGATACCAAATCAAGGAAAAGAGGGAACCTGCGCAGTTAAAAATAATTGACCTGTGCGGTAAATAAATACTTTCTTTCCTTTTGCTATAGAGGACCTACACTTCACTTAGCAAAAACTTTGCTCTAAATATTTTTTGTGAATATTTTTCTTCACAAGTTAACTATGCGGTAAATTAGCTGCGTAATTTACCCTTTTACTTCGCGTAGGTTAACTGTGCAATTCCACTTTCTACTGCGCGGTGATTACCTACGCATTTTGACTTTCTACTACGCAGGTGAACTTTGCTGCGCAGTTCACTACCCTTGCGGAAATTCTTAACTTCACAAAATACTATGCGGAATACTTTACTTTGCATGAGCTTCGCACTTCATACAAATTACTTTTGCAAAACTTCTTTTAACTTTACAAAGGTTAACTGTGCACAAGTTACCTTCGCATACCTATTTAGCTACGCACAACCCAAACTTAAACAAACTTTGTATAAATGTATTTCATGCTAAAACATAAGAACCGAAACATATGCAGAAGCTACTGCGCAGTTAAACTAGGGCATTGACCACCGTGAAATACTTGGAATCTTGATTTGATTTACAGATCGTAAATGTAAACAACATTTACGCAGGTCAATATGAAGTGGATGTGTGGGATGCATAAACCAACATTCTTGAGAATGAATACATAAAACTAAAGACTTGTATATATTACCACTGTAAAATAGAGTAACTTTGCCGCACTTACAAAGAGATGAGTTTTAGTTCAACCTTTTACTTCTTACACAGAGCTTGGGCTCTTCATACATTTCACGGGATGAGTTTCTTCTCCTTTCACTCTTCTTCCCTCACATACATCTCTTTCTCTATCTCTTCATCTCTTGTCTCTCATCTCTAACCTAATCTTCTGTGAGTGATTTCCATTTATAGAGTGTCAATATCACCGACTCAAGATTGCTTATCTTGGAAGCTACAGGGTTACAATAAAGACTGTAATAAATTTCTACCTAAGAATTTATGAGCCTGCGAAATACAAACGGCTACTTAAATACTAACTTGCCGTGAGTCGGATTGGCTGCAAACTGACTGACTGACTTCTGACATTGCAGACTGACTGAGTGTCTGACAAAGCCAGCGCATATTAGATACACTATCAGCTCATTAATTATAATATTTCCAACACCCTGAATCCCTTGGCTCAGCTCCCACAAAGAGAGGGTGTCACAAAAATTTCAGACAAAAAAAAAAGTAGATAGCATGCATACTGCAACAATCCCCAAGATGCAAATCATGGTCCAATGAAAGACGTTCCAGGAGAAGCGAACTAAGCCCAGATCTGCCAGATTTAAAAATGCTAGCAACCACCATAGCCCAAAGGGACCGAGTCCAATTAATCCCAATATGTAAAGATCCAAATGAAACGTCGTTGGTGAGTTGTGCTTGTACGAAGGCCAACTCAAACCATAAAAGATTCAGGGATTAAGAAATCCATGATCCATACCAAAAATGAGAGAGCAACTGTCATCAACGAATAACTAGGAACTTAGAATCGCCTAGATCCAGATGCATGGCTTGTAATAAAGCCAACAATCCATAAAAAAAAGTGCAATTCCACCAAAAGATTGGACGTTATTCTCATAGAAAACAAATTCATAAGCAGTGGATGCTCTAGATCATGGGAGGTGGAGACTTTTCTCTTTGCACGGACAAAGTTCATATTTGGTTAAAAAAAACTCTTTTAAAGGTCTCAAAACAAGACCAGAAAAGGCATGACTCAAAATGCCAACACCTGCTATTCCTCCCAAGGAGCAAGTGTCACAAAGCAAGATTTGAACACTAGTGAGGAGGATAACAATATTCCTCCCAACCACCCCATCTACACTCAAATAACATATAATATTGTTAAAGTAAAATGCTAACTATTATAAAAAAATATCACACTTGAGTTACTTTAAATCCAGGTTACCGGAATGTCAACGATCTACATCCATCTTCGTGATGGTTATTGATCATTTACCCTTGGTAGCATTGTATCCAACAAAATCTTGGTCCATTAACTCACAAATACATTGGCACCTTCCATATCGACATTTTCAACTTCATGTATTTTTATTATGTGTATTCTCGTTAAATGCAATGATCTCTCCAATTGCATCGATCTTCACACGAGGCGGCTCCTAGTCAAGCCTAACAATGGCCACTTATTAATATCGCGGTTCTAGATCCAACTTACAAGACCTCTCCATGTTGTTGCTCTCGAGGCTAACAAACAAAAGTTCAAGCAGATCATATTTCATTTGTATGCCATTGGATTCCTGTATGCCATTGGATTCCTGTGATTTTCATCTCTATGACTTCAATAGATGGTTACAACCACCTCTTCACAGGTTACTTAATAAACCACAAACAAATAAAATTATTTCTTACCCAACAACAACAACATTTCTCTCTTCCACGCAGGCATACAAACTTCTCACGTAGTAGCTAACATGATATTAGATGTCCCAAAATAATTGCATAAAAACATTTTCCTTTGTTTTGGTATCAACACGGATTTCAAGGTATTGGAGGAGAGTAGAGAGAGTGCTAAACACTCATTCGCCAAGAAAAGGATTGACAAAGTGTAACCCATCTCTGCATGCTTCAAGAAAAGACCCTGTTTCAAACGCTTCTTCTCGGG
Source organism: Larix kaempferi (assembly GCA_027924585.1). Taxonomy (NCBI): domain Eukaryota; kingdom Viridiplantae; phylum Streptophyta; class Pinopsida; order Pinales; family Pinaceae; genus Larix; species Larix kaempferi. The sequence goes on along the minus strand of BSBM01000723.1, from coordinate 4,077,058 downwards.
CAAGACTCTTCCACGGGTATCCTATGCAGCCTCCTCACTAATGGATTCCTTTTTTCAAATGGATGGGTCATCCCTTCAAAACCCATGCAACATATTCACATTTCTTAGACATTAAATCAAACATATCTCAACGGTTTTCAAGCTCCAATGACAACATTTACTTGCTCCTTCTTCATCCATTGCTCATTGCTCTCTAACATTCAACCAGCACAATTCATCAGATCATAAACATGTGCTCTAATACCACTGTTAGTATCACAATAATAAATCAAGAAACCAACAAGATGGTGGAAAAAGCATACAAGATGCATTTAATTCATATATACATAAAGTGCATTTATAGTACATCTCTCATAACCACATTATAACCATATCATAATGATAATTGCTAAGGTGGTATTAGGACTCTGATTAGGAGTGTGTTTAACATACCACTATGTCTTCCTTAAGGACTATAATCAAATCAACAACATATATTCATGAAGAAAATTTTGAACTTGAAATATTGGATAGTAGAGAAAATTGTAAAAATATTCAAGAGGTTTTGTATAAAAAAGTTATTCTACCAAGAGACCATCTAGGAGCCAAAGACGAAGTAGCTAAAGATTTTGCAAAAAAAAATAGTAAATTTCTAGAAGTAGTTATGTTGAAACTTGATCCATACTTTCAAGAGATAGAAACAATGATGAACTCAATGTTTACTATGATGTTGAATACAAATATGATTTCTCAATGGAAAGCCTAGTTCTATCAATTGAAACCCCAAAAAAGATGAAGGCCTAGTTCTATCAATTGAAACCCCGAAAAAGATGAAGGCCTAGTTCTATCAATTGAAACCCCAAAAAAGATGAAGACCTAGTTCTATTAATTGAAACCCCAAAAAGATGAAGAAGTTATTATAAGGATGGAAAAATGGAAATAAAGAAAGCATGAGCAAAGGAAAGTTAATATGGATTATACATATAAACAAATGAACAAACAAAGAGGAAAAGTGATGTCAAATATTATTTATTTCTTTTGATTTCATAAATATTGATCAACATGAAGTGATGGATAAATAAATATTTTTTAGCTCAAGATTTAAAGAGAAAAACCCTCAAGGACCAATGATGATTGTCAATCATGAATCATATCCTCTATAGCGAAGATCGTCACCAAAAAGGAAATAAGTGAAGAAAGATCATCATAACTGAAACATGAAAGTTGTCCATTTAAAGCTAAGCGTTTTTGTTTTCTAATATGCAATTGAGCTCCTCGGATAAGGTGTTTGTGCATGACAGGACGGGCCTTAATGATAGGAATGATAGACGGCCCACCCAAGGCCATTCGACGATGCACAAAGATCTGTTGGCGTCCCACCGAGGCCATGCATTTAACAACGCGCAAATCTGAGAGGACGTCACTACCACCTTACATTTATTCCGCCGTGATTGCAACAGACATATCAAATGCAATGGTTATAAGGCCGAGGAATGTGGTTAATGGCTTCATTCCACCTGCTCTCTCGGGTTTACACGCAAACCAGACGCCCTTCCATCCGCTCTTGTTGCTAATAGAGTTGGTAGAGTGTAGTATCACGGTTTTCCCGCCATGGTGCGTGAACGACACAGAGAGACCAGTCGGTGCGGTCGTAGGTAGAGGGAGAGGCCTCGGGAAAGTCGTAACAATGGCATTGCACATCATTTGGAGTAATGACTAATACACTGTTGGGTCTCAAGAATGACATTCATGACGCAGAGGAGGATGTCTCAGGCCGATTTCAAGACTTGAGCCATCGGGTGCAAAATCTTATCAACTGGTATGCGAATGTTGCGGACCTGTTTGGTCTCCCATCACCTCTGTTGGCCTATCTCGATGACGAAGGAATTGTTCGTTGGCGACACGAGGAAGAAGACATGCATAGCATTCCGCACAATGTCACTACCACCGATGCTTCCCGGGGCGTGGAGGTGAAAGCTGAAAAGAATGATGGGAAGTCGGAGATTGCTGAGCAGAGGAACGAGTCTGCAAGTCAGGATTCCAAACCGGGCTCCATCAGTGTTAAGCGGGAAATGACGAGCAGCGCCATGGACATGCAGATACCACCGGAGAACAAAACGCGCGCGGAGACAGGGTCGTTTAATTAGTCACCAGGTTCTTCCAACTCTCTTTTTTGGTTTCGCATACTAGTTTCTTTTTTATTATGCTTCTCAAACTATATGTCCTATTTTATAATCTTATAGTGCAGTTTAGTTTAGACCAGCAAGTCTATGTTGTCATAGGATTAGTCTCAGACAGTTACATTTCTAGTTTTCAAACTCTGGCTTGAGTTGTTTTTCCCTTGTGGGAGGCTCGGTTATTTTGGGTCGGTCTCAAACAGTTACACTCATGGTTTCCAGACTCTCTTGCCTGAGCTGTTTTCTCCTTGTGGGAGGTTCAGATTTTTGTATACTTGTATTTTCTGTGATATAATATGATCTTCTCACTTACAAAAAATAATATGGAATTGATCAAAATGCACATTTCACAAAGTTTTAGAGGAAAACCAGCTATTCCTATATTTCTAATTGCTATAGATACTGACACTGGAATTCTTGATATGGCTACCCTATATCCTAAAAATCACAAAGAAAATTATTATTCCAAAGCTACATAGTATGATACCACCATGATTAAGTTAGACTTAAATATGATGCATGCCATTGATAAAATTAAATGCCATAAAAAGACTCGTGATATGGATTCGATATATCTTTATGTGGGAAAGCTCCAAATAATTTCTAAGTTCATTATGAATCCCATACAAGAGAAGGTCATAAATAAAGCAAGGATGATTAAAATTCATGACCTATTAATAAGTTGGTAATCTTAGGTACAAACCCTAACGATAATGGAGTTTTGAAATCCTTAATCAAGGATGAATATGTGTAGCTCAAATATATTAAGACTAAATTGAAAATTCCAAAGGCTAGGCATATTCATACATGGAAATTAATGGCAACCGAAGAGGTGTAGCTCAAATATATTAAGACTAAATTGAAAATTCCAAAGGCTAGGCATATTCATACATGGAAATTAATGGCAATCGAAGAGGAGAAAAAGAGCTTAATAAGGAGTTGTCTATTTTTAAATATCAAAATTATTGCCTAATATGATCAAAGGGGGTCATATATGTGGCTGAATTTGGTCCATAACATTAAAGAGGGAAAGAAATGTTGCAGTAATAAAGAGACAAGCCATAATTTAATGGATGTCAAAGCAAAAAACAACCATGGTATAGGGAGATGAGATATAGGATAGGGATGAAGAACAATTTTCTCTTCTAAAAGCCAAGGTTTATGAGTTGTATAATAAATTTAACAGATGTCAAAGCAAAAAACAACCATGGTATAGGGAGATGAGATATAGGATAGGGGGAGGGGCTCACGAAGATGCTCCCCAAATTCGTTGCAATAGGGCTGCGCTAGCGGAGAAAAAAAATAGTGCGACCGCACCTAAGGAGACACGCATGCACCACTAGGTTCGGTACCGAACTGAGGCGCGTGCATGTTGATGGCGTGTGCGCATTGCTAACGCGTACGCGCAAAGGAGACGTGCACATGCCCCTGTTAAAAATATTAAAAAAAAAACAGTGGACAATTTTCACATTTTTCATTTGGTCGGCCGAGAGCGTCCTCTTCCTCCGTGTACGCGTCCATTCAACTACCAACGGAGGCCCAATCCACTCCAAAACCACCCAACAATACCCACAAACTCGTCCCCACTTCGATTAATAGGTAAATATCACGTTTTTTTTTCAATTTTATTCATTATTTGTGTCAATTTTTGTATTTTTTTTGTTTATGTAATTGTAAATAATTCCCAAATTTTGAAAACAATGAACCAATTTTCAACTGCAGATTGCAACTGAGACAATGAGTGAACAAGATGTTAACCCCGAGTCCGGTGGAACACAAGAAAACCCGAACCTTGGACCCAATGCCGAATAAAACCAAAACCCACAACCTAATTTTGAACAAGATGACCTTAACCACTATGTAAATGAAATGCGAATGCACACTCGCGAATTTAGAAACTCGGGTGAACCATCTCGATTGTTTCTTGCCACGTCAATTGAGAACTCAATCGACTCCCTCATATATGCACACTAGCAATTGATAGGCATTACTCAATTTAAAGCTAGGATGCGGGAGTACTACTCCACAGGCATATCCAAGGAAGCAATAAAAGATTTGAACATTACAAAAGCCCAATTATATAGTATGTTCACCGAGCCTAAAACAGGCCAACCACCGAACATTACAAAGCCACTTGTCTGCATGGATTGGTGTCATTACCAACCGTGGAGGGACAATTGGATGCAGAGGTGGTTCATGGTGTACGATAAACCTCCCTACAATAATAGGGAGGTTTCACAGTACTTTCTTCGCCAACCGTGGGCTGAGTTTTGCCTCGGTTTACATGTCAACTATTTTGACATAACTGAGTTCTAGGGTGTTGGGCGTGGCTCTGCCCAAGATCGACCTGCTGCCAGGAGGAACCCACTAAGAGGGCCACCAGCTCCGAGGCGCGACCCCAA